>OX457027.1:69868237-70383237 GCA_949752745.1 Protula sp. h YS-2021
CCTGGCAAGCTCCAAATATATGGTGCGCCAAGGAGTCTGGTCACGAAACACCTTTATCGCATTCCTGAACGGGGGGGGGGGGGGGGGGGCGGGGGGTCGTAATCCTGAATTTCTATATGTCTAGGTAAAAGTTTTAGCAATGTGGAATGTGGTCATTATGAACTGAGCTTTTTGATCTGCATCTTTTTAATGTGAGTCATGAAGTTGGTCGCTACAGAGGTTTTACTGAAAGTCTTTTTTATCCGGATCACGACAGGCAGGCTTTAGTGTTCAGCTGATCCGATTCTAGACGATGCTTCCTACAACAGGTTTATCTGTGCGTCCCCTCTCCGGGTCAAGGAGGTTGGAGACTACAAACAGTTTTTAGTGTACGTCTTTTTATCCGGGACTTGAAAGTGGTCGCAGCAAACATGTTCACCATGGTCTTTTTTTTATCCGAGTCTGGAAGTTGGTCGCCATTCCCTACGTCACTAGTGATTTTTGTTTGGCTTACGGTCACCCCTCCCCCCATTACAATGTAAGTACGGTTCGAAACACAACCCAAAATAGTCAGCTGCTTGTTATAACAAAAGACAGGAGATGACTCACTTAAAAGTGAATTATAATTCCAGGTACTGCAAGCAAATGCTCAGGTAATACAACTATCCCATATATGGAACAGCTTGCAGTGCAAACAATTTTGCTCTCATTTGAGTGAAATCAACAGCTGGTCCTGCAAAGGCGTGTAAAACGTCCATAACAGAAAAAGGCCACCTCACAGGAAATGTGGCGTTATGCTATGTCCAGCCAGTCGCGACAACTTCTGAATTTGTTAACAAAGGCACCGCCTACTGCTTCCCCTCCCCCTTCCCCGCTCATCCAACCCCAAATACCGCTCGCTCACCCGCTCACCTCGGAACGGCTCTGACATCATCAGGAAACACAGTTTTCCATCCAAGATATATGCTGACAATACCCAGTTATTTGTATCTTTCAACATACAGGATAACTCTGATCTCAGTGAAGTAACTAGACGCATAGAACTATGTGTATCAGAGATTAAGAACTGGATGACCCTAAACCTGTTAAAGCTGAATGCTGAGAAGACTGGAGTCATGATAATGACACCCCCTCACTATCTGGAAAAGGTCGAAAACAGAACAATGGTTATTGACGGTTCTGCGCTGTATCCCTCAGATACAGCCGGAAATATTGGTGTAATTTTTGACCGTACTATGTCTCCACACAGCCATATTTCGAATGTTTCTATGAGGTGTACATATCACCTGAGCAATATCTACGCTTTTAGACGTTTTATTATGGTGGAGGCATGTGAATCACTAGTACATGCTCTGATAAGCTCCGGGTTGGACTACGCCAATGCACTACTATATGGATTGTCAAAATATGAAATTAACCGCCTACAGCGAATCCAGAACATGGCAACACGAGTAACTGTTCAATCACGAAAATTCGAAAGTGTAACACCGATCCTATATTCCCTACACTGGCTACCGGTTCAGCAAAGGATAATTTTTAAAATATTACTGCTAGCTTTTAAATCCACACACAATATGGCCCCTCCATACATCCAGGAACTGCTTTCAATTTACAAACCGACGCGCGTACCACGATCCGGGTCCGCTGGACCCACTCTCAACATACCAAGATACTACACGGAACGATATGGCAAGCGATGTTTTTCTCAAGCGGCGCCAGTCCTGTGGAATGACTTACCAAAACACATCCATGAGGAGACATCATTTGGCAATTAAAAAAAAAAAAACAACTGAAGACCTATCGTTTTAGAACAGCATTATAGTTTTTTCTAGTCAAAGTGCTTGTAAATATACCTCGTCACCTTAGCTAGTCAGTTTTCGTGTACTTCGTTGTCAATTATGTTTTTAGCTGTTTAATTGCATTTCTTACTCTATATTGTAACGGTGTCGTTGAATATTTGTTTTTTAAATAGATACTGGCACCTTAAATCCTTTTTACAGTTTACTTCCGTACTCCCCCCCCCCCCACCCCGCCTCTTCCCAACCATTCATCAGTCTGGGTGTTACCAAACTTCCCTTCGCCAACTGGGTGGGGCGCGAATTTGAAATGACGTGTTGATATCGTATGGTGTCACGCGTTGTCCCATATGCGTCAATTTCAACAGCAGGCGGCAGTCCGAACAAGGTACAATTCCACCAAGTTTGAAGCTGATCCGATTTGACGTTCTAGAGTTTTCGTGCTAAGATATTGAAGTGTTCAAAACAAGCTTTTATGTCAAATGACGTCATGCTTTGCGTTATATAAGCCAAATACAATATGAACTGTCGGAGCTAACCAAGGTATTATCCCACCAAGTTTGAAGCTCACCCGGCGTTTCGTTCCACAATTATCGAGAGTTATCGTGTTAACAAGTATACCAGTGAACTGGTTAAGTCCCCCGCCACACCTCCGTTTTTGGAAATAAAACAGTTCGAGTGACCTTGACCTTTGACCCAAGGTCACCAAAACCTAATCAGGTCAAGATCCTTAGCTTCCAACCCAGCTGCCAATTTTAGTTATAATCCGTCCAGCCAAACTTGACATATCATGTCCACAGCAGCGTGCACATGACGCACAACCTGAGATATTGTGTCCCCAAAAAGAAAAATTTAACAGTTTCAGTGACCTTAAAAAAGTTACCTTGACCTTTGACCCAAGGTCAACAAAATCTAATCGGGTCAAGTGCCTTTGCCCACCATTTTACCTACCAATTTTGTTTGAAATCTGTCCAGTTAAACCTGAGATACGCTCCTTATACAACAGCAATCATCAAACTGCACGCTCTGCCGCTCTCGATCAATATCGATCAATAGCTAATGAGAGCACATTTCAAAGCTGACATTTACACTTTTTCAAAAATCTGGCAATTTTTCAATTTTCGACAACAATAAAAAAACAACCTCGCGTTGCACACCTCCAATACACGCTCTCTCTCTCAGTGCAAGAGAAAAATAAAATTTCTTTAATAGTGACTGAGATCTAGCGCGTACAAACTTACCAGTATACATAGGGGCAATTGCACATTTTCATAATGTCTAAAAAATCTGGCAAATTTTTCAATTTTTGAGAAAAATAAAAAATAACCACGCGTTGCACACCTCCAACATACGCTATCTCTCTGTGTGCAAGAGAAAAATAAAAACCCTTTAATAGTGACTGAGATGTAGCGCGTACAAATTTACCACTATACATAGGGGTCATTGCACATTTTCTTTACATTTCAAAACTCAGGCAATTTTTTCAATTTTTGAGAAAAATAAAAAATAACCACGCGTTGCACACCTCCAATATATGTACTCTTCCTGTGGAAGAAAGAAATGAAATAACTGTATTAGTTACTGAGATATTGCGCGTACAAACTTACCACTATAGATGGGGACAGACAGACGGACGGACGGACACAGCCCGTTTCATTAGTCCCCCGCTCCGCGCCACGCGCAGTAGCGGGGGACAAACAAAATAAAGTGTCTGTAACAGACCCACACATTATATACACATATTCACCTTCCCACACACAAACACACACACATGGGGGAAATATACTTAGATCGTTGACGCTCAATGTAGAAATGTTAGAATAGGAATGGTCAGAAACCTGCAGGCAACTGATATTGCACACAAAGCGTCATGTAAGGTCTGAAAATAACTTACAAACACAACACAGATAACGGAGAACGTAAATTTAACGACCGTAATTATGAAACCGAAAACAAAAATTTTAAATGTGGCCCGAATGTCATAGTGTTAACGTGTAGTCCAAATGCCTCTGGCCAAAGTGCCATGCATTCACGTACAGACACGACCTGATAACATTACCCCCCCCCCCCGCCCCCGCCCGCCCCCACCCCGCAACAACCTGAGAAGTCAATCCAGCCTTGATTACCTTGAACATCACTGCCTCCGGCTGCAGACTCGCAGCCTTATCCTCCAGCTCGCTAAGTTTTTCATCTCTCTCTAACACATCTTCGATATTTACCCTCTGAAATGAAAACAGAGCAAGATGTAAGGGCTATATTTAATTACATTTTCGAAATGCCTTAAGGCTTGGTAAATTGTAGTTACTGCAAAACAGTACCATAATTCTCCAGTTTTTGACGATCACCGAAAAATATTATCATTGTAATATCATCAACGTCCGTGTATTGAACACCTGAGCTCAACCTCATACTCAAATTGAGTCTGAAATTTGAGCTTCAAACTCACTAAGTGGGCAGCGGGAAAAATATTTGCTTGTATAATTCAAAATGACTGGAATAAAGTACTTTCGACATGTTATGGTGAGAAAAAAGTTCACCAGCTCTCTTATTTGTCTTCACTTAATTGTAAGCCACATTCTAGTCCAGGCTCATTTTGAGCTTAAGTTTTACTTACTGAATGACTGAAGCTCATACTTTGCTCAAATTTTTTAGTTTGAGTTTGAGGCACTTTACTGAATACGGGCACAGGAATAAAAAGTCGTTGCCATTAGTTATAGGAGTCAACCTGCAGATTTACGTGAGGTTCCTTACTAATGTAGCTTTAGCTCCTTACTCCTTCAATCCACACCTATTTGCTATTTTCTGACAACAATAATAACCAGACTGGCTAGTGCACACAAAATATTAGAGTACAGGCTTATATAACATACTTTCAATGGACACCTTTTTGTTTTCTTGTTTTTGCAAACTAAACAAATGTCTCCCCTACTAAACCATAAATCCCCAATAACTATTTTTCTTTTTTCTTATTGCTCAAATAAAGGATTAATTTCTGCAAATATAATAATATTTTATTATCAAAAATTCGGAAATAAACAAAACAATATCGTGGTCACTAAAACAGATTTCACTGTACGTTCCTTTTATCCCGGTCTGGATATTGGTCACTACAGCAGTACTACTGTACGTTACAATTTTATCCGGGTCTGGAAGTTGGTCAAGGCAGGCAGATTTTACCGTACGCCTTTTTATCCAAATCTGGAAGGGCTAACGACAAACAGGTTTTCCTTGACGTTCTTTTACCCAGGTCTTGAAGATGGTCGCTACAAATAGGTTTTACCGCAGTCTTTTTTATCCAGGTCTGGAAGGTGCTCGCTACAAAACCAATTCCACACTTTATTGGTGAATTTTTTTCTAACCTTCGCTGCGGTGATCTGCTTGTGGATGAGTAACGCACAAAAAAGGTCAATTCCAATGAATGTAAGAAATAACCATGGATCGATAGTTATGTTGCAACTGTATTCAATTTCAATTTGTTAATTTCACTACATGCGTTAAAAGTTGATACAGGAATACCGATATGAAACTAGAGCGGAATACCGATATGAAACTATCCTTTTTTTATTAAAACAAAAAAAGGATATGTCTCCCCAGCCCCCCATTCAGTCACCTTGAACAGAAAACATAACATAAAAGTACCCGCATAATGTATTTTGTGCCGAAGCCCTAGGTGTGTAAGTTTTTGAGCTTGTAAACATAAATGACGTCATAACTCGTAAATGATGACGTCATAGGTACAACGTACGCATGCCAAAAAAAAAATCGTTGCATAAAAGTAGTCTCACAATGTATTTGTGCCAAAGACCTAGGTGTGTACGTTTTCGAGTTATTGAGCTTTCAAACATAAATGACGTCATAACTCGTAAATAATGACGTCATAGGTACAACGTTTTCATGCAAAAAATTCCTTGCTTAAAGGTAGTCTCATAATGTATTTTGTGCCGAAGCGCTAGGTTCATTAGTTTTCGAGTTATTGAGCTTTAAAACATAATTGCTATCATATAACTCGTAACTGATGACGTCATAGGCCGAAAAATTAAAATTTCGGAAAAGTTCCAAAAACGAAACGCCGTAGTCGCAGTGAGCCGGAAGAACTATCTTGGATATTGAAATCCATCTCCCGCCTCAACCATTGTAGGAGGTACACTTTGAACACTTTTTTCTACTTCACGTATATAAGTATTTTTTGAAATTTAAAACATTCGTTACAAATTTAAAAATTGAAAAATCGACTAAAAAATAAAAAGCGGCATACAGGATCACCAAGGGATGTTTTCTGCCAAAAATCAATTCAATCCGGCAAAAAAAAATATATTTAGCGCTCTAGCCGGGAACAGAACTCACGGCCTCACGATTTAAAGTCTAACGCGCTCTGCACAATACAACGACACTCATTTAAAAAAAAATTGCCAGAAATTGAAAATTTACTCAATAAAAACAATAAATAGGTTGCACACCTCCAATATATAATTTATTACTGTGCAAGGTATAGTGAAGATCCGACAGGCCGTCTCTTAATTATGACTCAAACTTAATAAAGCATAAATTAAAAATTTCAAAACATAGGCATCGGAGATGCAGTCTTCAGCCAATAGCGGTTACATCACTGTGGTCCAGTTACTGTGGTCCAGTTACCGCCCGGACAAAAACAATATACAAAGTGCAACGGATGGAGCGACGAACGGATCCTTGCACATCTACACTGTATATACTTTCTTCCTGCAAGGTTTGGTTAAGATCCGATGAATAGTTTTTGAGATATCGCCCGGACAAGAAAAGTTTAACGTGCGACGGACGGACAGACGGCCCGACACGGGTCAAATTGAACCCCCCTTGCACATCTACACTATATATACTTCCTTCCTGTAAGGTTTGGTGAAGATCCGATGAATACTTTGTGAGATATCGCCGGGACAAGAAAAAAGTTCAAAGTGCGACGGACGGACAGACAAACGGAGAAGAGACAATTTGAACCACTCGTTACATATCTGTACTACATATACTTTCTTCCTGTCAGGTTTTGTGAAGCTCCGATAAATAGCTTTTGAGATATCGCCCGGACAAAAAAAATTTACGGACAGACAGACGGCAGGACGGACATACGGACGGACACAACAAAATCTCTACATGTCTCCCCTTAGTTTTAAGTCGAGACGACTTTCCGCCAGCGAGATATTTTTCAAACAAGATCTAGTTCAAAATATATTTATATTTTGTGTGACGATGCCGTATGCCGTTTTCATTTCTACTACTCGCGACAAAATCTGATCGGCTCTTTCGAACCTACCAAGCCAAATCCCACCAAGGTTGAATTTTCTCCGATGTTCAGCAGCTGAGTAATTTCGTACAAAAGATTTTTTACGTAATGACGCCATACGTCTTCCCTAATAATGCGTCAACAGATAAAGTTTGTGGTCAATCCTACTTTCTCGTTCTCGAGATGTCTAGTGCAAAACATTTTGTTCACAACAGACTGAGACACAAACACATGCACACACACATACAAGCACCGTAGGTATTCCCTTGGTCGGGCAGACACAATTCCAGGTACTGCAAGATCATGTTACATAACAGCTCCTTGGCAGTGAAAACAACTTTCTTGTCGGCCCAGTGAAATAAAAAAATAGATAGGCCTACAGATGCGTGTAAATACGAGCACAACAGAGAAGTCCAAAGAAAATTCTGTGTCATGCTATGTCCAGCCAGCCGCGAAAATTTGTACATTGGTTAACGAAGGTACCGCCTCCCCTCTCCCTCCCCCCCCACCCCCCCGCCGGTCAGCAAACCCCACTCGCTCACCCGCTCACCTCGGGACGGCTCTGCAGAGCATCCAGAAGTCGCCCCCCAGGCATACTCCAACCAGTTTGAGGCTAAGCCGTCACGTCATATGACGTCTTATGACGTCCTTACGTGTCTTGGATACTAGACTTCGTTAATAGGATGCTTTTCGAACGACAAGTGGGATTAGTTTCAAACTTGATGGGATTATGCCTTGGGGGTCCGCGGCTGCTGTATCTCACGCATATTGGGCAACGCGTGGCGTCATATGACGGCAACACGTGTGAAATGCGTCATCACTATAACTTAAGAACACACACACACTCACAAAAAGCATAAAAAAATGTTTCCCCTTTACGGGGGGGGGGGGCGGGAAGCATAATAAAGCACAGCAAGGCACTGTCTGGACTGGACCGGGAGTTTATTAATAAACAGACACAGACCTAATGAAGTTCAACATTACTCCTAGTTTTTTTTTTGCAAATGTCATTAAGCCTAATACCAACCATGATGTCAACGACCTCATCAACTTGAGCCTGTGTGTGGCGCAATCTGTGGAAGGCCGGCGATGGCCTCTCCGCACTCTCTCTAATAATCTCTGTAGCTGTCAACTGGACGGCTGCTGGGGCCCTATCGGTCTTCACTCTAGTTGCCTTCAACTTGGCGGTTGTTTCCGCACGATCCAGTTTTACTCGAGCGAAAAATCCACGCTGGAAAGACATGAATTTGCAGAGAAGTTTATTGAGCACCTTGTGGATGGAGAGCGAAGAATGAAAGCCGACGAGTCCTATACCGTCGGACCATGAGAAACACATCGCCAAATTCAATTTTGAAACGAAATCATAATGACTTATGCACAAAGTGTGATTTATCTTCACTCTGTGCATTTTTAGGTACTTTTTCTTAATAAAATTGCCATCCATTCAATCAATAGCTACTTAGGCAACCAGTAAATCGATGACAGTAACAACATTCAGCCAAAGATGTGTGCACCTTGTCAGTAAACAGCCGAATGTACGACACTTAGGCCAGTCATGTTAAGGCCAGCGACATGCAGGACACGATATTTTGACATGCGACATGTCGCCCTTAATATTACAGTTGACAGCGTGGCCAAAATTTTGTTTTCTAAATATCGCCGATCAAAAATATCATATCCTACATTACGCTGACGTAATTGGTGGAATACCGATTTGGTGCACCAGTACCTTGGGTGTGACTGATTCCTTTCCCTGTGGCTCAAAGCTCGGCGCGGACTGTTCAATAGTACTCTCTTGGACTGACATTGGCATCTTTTTGTGTTTGACAAGATGCTGCAAAATGTAAACAGATAATTGCCTTGATGGAGTCAAAAAAAAAAAAGAAGAAAGTCCCGCAAAGGATTCAGAGGCATACACAGATAATCGAACCCACACAGTTACATCTAGGTATGGTCATTTTTCTGGGTGAATCATAAATTCTTTCAAGGATACTGCACGGACAAAAATGCGGGAGGGAGGGGGGGGGGGGGGGTCGTCACCTTAACGGACGACTTCTTTGACGACAGGCTTAAGACACTGTCGGAGAGCAACTGTTGTCTGCTAGCAAGCCTCGCTGACTCCACGCCGCTCGCTGGCTTATAACCACTGCCCTCCTTCCGCCATAATAAAAATTCCGGCTTCTCTGATTCCTTTTCCGATTCCTCATCTGCAGATTTAACAATGGGAATAAGTTCATCCATAGTTAACTCAAGCAATCTATTCTGTGTTAACAAGGGTAAAAAATTAACAATCAGCGACCTAAAGTTCTGTTAACGCAACAGTTACCCGAATCTGTTAACCGTACAGTTGACTTTTGTGAATGCTGTCTCAGGCGACTGGGAATCGGTGCATTCAATAAATGTCTTGGAACTCGCTGAATAGTTTTACCGTGCAGGTGTCTCCAGTTTAAATTTCCAGCTCAGCTGTTTAAACCGAGGCAAATTCATTTTATAAATGGGCCTGGGGTGCGAACTACAAAGTGCCCAGGCGAGTTGTAGTTCAGATTTTTTTAAATGTAAAAAAAAGAAAGTCATTTAATCAGCACTAAAGTTATGCAAGGAAAAAGATCGACGTATAATTGTACAGATCTGAAGTCATTCCTTTTTCCGTTGCTTTCTTGTTGGACATATATATAACTGGTATGGTCTGCTGCTCTTACATTGCAGACAATAAGCCAGACCTCAATCTTTCTCTTTTGGATTTCCACTTAATTTGTACCCTGTTGCAGTGTACTACAACCCCGTTTCTATTTTAACTGGCCTTCCTCCCTTCAGTAACCTTGACCCGAACTGACCCCAATCCTGGGCAAGAAATAACACAAGTTTCAAAACCTTCTTTGTTTTTGTTTTTTTTTTTTGAGACTCGTATACTCAAAAGTGTCGCAATGCCCAATCAACACTTCCTTCATATATGGACAAATTAAGACATACAAGGTTAATTTAAACGCCTTTTTCTTCAGGCAAAGCTCAGACTCTGACAGTTTTTCGGAGACATTCGCACAGAAATAAGCACTGCATTTACTTACAAAAATGTTAATTTTTTGAGAGTACTGTTGTTTGCCGCATGAAAATTGTTTTGAAACATTTTTAAAGAACAAGTATTCACAATAAAATGCGATGGAGGTTAAGATCCAGAGCACTCTAAAAAAAGAACAGACATAGATTAAGCGATCCAGATTGAGCTCTAAGTCATCTTAGGATCAACTCGCAATTTTACTTTTACCTTATAGTTCGACCTGATAGATGGGAAAGGTAAGGCTTTACCTGAGTCAGCCCATTCATCGGAGGAACCATCGCTAGCAATATGAGCTGTGCCAAGTGAACTACTGAAATATGAAGACAGAGAGGCTGTATAAGGTGCTTGTGGTGCTGGTGTCAGAGCGACCTCATGTGGTGGTGGTGGTGGTGGTGGTGGTGGCGGCGGCAGAGTGACCCCATGAGGTTGTGACGGCGGCGGTGGTGGTGGTGGTGGTGGCGACTTGGCGCCTTGGGCAGACGATTCTCTGGTGGCCATCAACGGGGCACGACGAAGGGCCCTGGGACGCGACAGGGAAACAGCGACCCCTGGTTCCTCTTGTGGCTTCAAGTCGGCGGATAAGGGACGCGGGCGGGCGCCGAATTTCCCACCACGTCTCACAGGTATCGCCCCACGCGTCGAAGACTCCATGCAGCGCAAATCCTCACTTCCTACAGCTAAGGTAAGACCCGCTTGTTTCTTAAGTCGAGGCGCCGCCATCATTTTCTCCACCGTGACTCTGGTATCGGCATCCAGGTCGCTTCGCTTTACCAGCCTCTTCTCTCTCAGCTCTTCTAGTCTTTTCTCTCTCGAGGAGAGTGAGACCCCTGGTTCCTCTTGTGGCTTCAGGTCAGCGGATAAGGGACGCGTGGGGGCGCCGAATTTCCCACCACGTCTCACAGGTATCGCCCCACGCGGCGTCACAGCCGAAGACTTGACTCGAGCATCCAGGTCGCTTCGCTTTTCGCGCATTTTCTCTCTTAGCCCTTCTAGTCTTTCCTTTCTCGAGGACAGTGAAGTTTGTTTGGCGTGCTGCAGCTAAAACGAAGAGGACACAAGCATTCGAACAGCATTCACTGTTTACAGATAACAAAGTGTTAATCAACGTTCACGAAAATAGAATACCAGACCCATCCCTGTACTAGCAAATGCCAATATCAAAGAATGGGATGACAAAGAAAACAGTAAAAAATCATTTTCATTAACAAAATCTCCTTTTTTTCATCGAATACTATTTGGGGGAAATGGACACTTCGGCCCATAACCAGTTCGGTCCAATACCACTTCGGCTCACTTTGGACACTTCGGCCCAGCATTTTTTCATTTCACCACTTCGGCCCAAAACAACTTCGGCCCATTTTGGAAATTTCGGACCCAAGTTTTTTTGCGTGAACTTTATTATGTCCAGTTGTGCTTTATCCTAAAAATGTATCTTGCACACCACTTTTTACACACCATTAAATGATGAAAGAGATATTAAGAGTTCATTTTTACTATTGTATCATGTCTCTGGTGTTTGAAATGCAACTAATTTTATCCTTTATCTGTAATTAGAATTGTTTTTTTGGATTAAAGAAACATTGCAATATCCTTTTCAACTATTTTATCTTGTCTCCCTTTTTTTTGAAATGCAATTTACTTCGGCATTAATTATTCCCATGTATGTGTAATTGAAAACTGCAATCGACATCGGTCCTTTTTGAAATGCAATTAACTGCTTTGAAATAAGTACACTGAGTATTACATAAAAATCTCCGGTGTGAAATTATCAATTGCAATCCTGGTTTAATTTATGCTTCTTAGTGAAAAGCTGAGTAAGTGCTGAAAGCCGAGAGGAATAATTACCTCCCACTGGGTGTCAACCTTTACTCCGGAGTAAAGTTTAGTCCTATAAATCGTACTGGTTAACATAACTCAACAATACACCCCAACAAAACAAAGGATAGTTGCCTATGATTTTGGATGAAATATGTTCTGAATAGAAATTTTCAGTGCTGTCTGTTGTGTAAAAAAAAAGCTTTAGACAACGTCAGCAAGTATTGACTTGTGTTCAATGTAGATATTTTCAAAATGGGATTTGTGGATCCACCAAACGAATGAAGGTTTTGCCGCAACAACCTTGACACTGTTTTCCTTTCCAGCATCTCATTGTGATAATTCAGTTATTTATGGTGTGTAAAAAAGCTCGTTCATATTTATGGGGGACAGGTGGGCGGTTGGGCGTGACGGGGTATAAGCAGTATTACAAACCTTCAGTGATATCAACCGAATTGTGGTGTGCATTCTGATCACTCTACGTACTTGGCTTTATGTTTCTGTAGTGTGCGTGTTTCCATTTTATGGTGTGTTAAATTGCAGCATTTTCAATGTTTGGTTGATTGCTTTTAATCGATTTGTGAAAAAAATGTAGGAATTCTCTTTAAGTTGTCTTTTTATCATTTATGCGACCCTCAAACTATAGGTCAACTATGGGCCGAAGTATCCAAAAAGCATTGGACCGAAGTGTCCAAGGTTGGACCGAAGTGTCTTTCGCGTTGGGCCGAAGTTGTTGTGGGCCGAAGTGTCCATTAACCCTATTTGGCTGTTTTCTTGAAATATCGGGATTACGACGAAAAAAACCGTGTGAGAGTGGAGCAAAAGCAATGTTTCAGCATCACCGTTTCAGACCTACTGATGGGCAGGGATTTTTTTTTCCCTCACAACAAGTACAATATGGTGAGAATTCCCTACAGTCTCTAAACAACGGACCCGCTGCCGAAAAAGAAGATGGCAGCCGAATTCTCAGGCCACAGGCCCACGCCCCCCTCCCCCTAAGCAACGACCCATCAGGAATAGTCCTTCTGGAATTCAGAACTCGAAACTGAATCTACATTTCAAATATCTCACCTCTTCTCTTTCGAGTACTTCTTCGTCAGGGCCAGGACCGCCTCGTAGTCGCAACACTAGAGAAAGTGTATCTTCAGCTTCGATATCTGTCATTGGATACACAAATTTACCGCGTCTTAGGGATTCTGAAGAGCCGTAAATATTTAAATGATCACAGCATGATTGTCAACTTCATAACCTTCAATTCTGTCGTCTTCGGAAAAGTCTGAACCAGCCACAATATGACACGAAGACGTTCCATCACGACAACAAACATATTAAAAGATGGTGATGATTGTTTAAGGTATCAGAAAATCTCGATAACTTTTTATTTTTTTATAACTTTTCAAGATTATGAAATTTATGAACTGCTGAACGTAAGAGATTCGTTGGAAAATCTGTCGTGACTGAATAAACTGTGGCTTACAATGAGCAGCTCGCAGAAAGGCACACCAGGTTGACTTGGACAACCCCATGGCAGCTGTGTGTGGAATCCAAGTCACGTGGTGTAAAAGCATCGCCCTCCCCTTCCGTGCCCCGCACAGCTTATTTTTACCAACCTGACTCGAAGCCGAATCAGTACTTTAACCAAACTCACTGTAATCGCCTAAACTTCTGTCATCTTCTAGCTGGACGCCATAGAACACCAAACTCTGTTGGTCAGGAGCAATCACTTCCTTGTCATAAATCATTCGTTTGAACTCTCTCACTGTAGACGATGGCCCAAGTGATGAGAAGGTCAAAGTTTTTCCCGTCAACGTCTTCAGAAACAAAGCGCTGTAATCTGAAGTGAAATACTCAAGATGGTCTATCAGATTCAATTGAAATCGATACTCCTCAGGCATTGGTTTTTATGTGTACAGTGGAAAACGGGTCTATTGTTAAGCGCAAGCGCATACCTGGCCTGCAACACCAACTGCACTCTGCAAAGTTTACAATTAAAATTCCTTCCTTCTCCCAAACTTTTTTTTCTTTTTTCACTTTGAGATCTTATATTCAGCTGAAGCCTGATTGCTGCCATCTTACAGTCTATATCTAATGTGCATAAAGCTTGCTTATAATCGTAATAGATTACACGACTGATTAGTATAACACCTGGCGCAGTCCGCTAGATCCCTATAAAAAATGTGACTTGAGAAATAGCTGACCACGACACCTAGCATATACTGTCATGTTTCGCATTCAGAATTTCTCTTGAAATAATACTGTTTGGTCCTTTACCTTTTGGTCTGTAAAAGTGAGTGGCTAATAGTTTGGCTCTGGTTTCGTTTTTTTCTGTGTGTAGTATTGTCTGATACAGGCTTTCGGAAATCTGAAATCAGACATGGACTTGAGAGCACTCCACCCTATGGGCAGTCCGGGCATCTTCTTGTACACAGGAAATCAAAATGCTCACAAGACTGCTTTGCTACAGTGTGTTCAAGAAATTAAAGTTGAACTTGTGACAACTCGTGTTTTACAGTGTTTATGAAAAAAATACTCTGATTGTAGTAGGGGAAAAAAAAGTCACTGTGCTTACTTTCTTTTTCAGTTCTTCGTCTTTGATTTCGGGCTCAAGCCGCATAAGACTTGTGATGCAGTTGTTCATTTCTTGCAGGGAGTAGGTACACACCAGGCCGATCTTACTCAACAACTCGTCTGCTTTCTCGTCCGCTGTCTGTGCGCCGATAAAATCAAAGGCCATTCATTTTGCTCATGCTCCAAAAAAAAAAAAACACATAGGAAATTTGTGGGCGTTTTTAGAATCCAAGGGAATTTCTGTTCTAAGAAGCCTATGGTGTGAATTACATGAACACACTTTTTTTAATAAATATGCACAGCACTGAGATCTATTGCCTTGAGGAAATGCGGTTTACTAACCTTTTCTTCAACAACGTCTTGTTGCCAACCAACGTATGTCAGAGAATCAACTGATTCCTTTTCAACAAGTTCTTCAATCGATGGACCTTCTTTTGGCAGCTCATCCTGCGAGGAAAAATCACGTCTGTATAAAAAAATACGCTTAATATCTACGGCAGCCTTAAGTTTCTTGAGATTTCTGTAAAAAAAAATGATACCGCAAAGATCTCCATAGTAACGTCACTTTGTACAGTTAGGCATATACACACCATCATACAGACATCGCTTCTACATCAGTCATTTCCTCAAGCCTACAAATGTATAGTATATAAATAGCATATAAATTCTACCTTAATCCTTTCTTCGATGGCTACAAAGCTAGTGTATGGCGTCACAATGGAGTACGTCTTACTCAAGTCAATAATTTGTTTCTTAGCAACTTTTTTGTTCACTTGCTGTTGAATTGGGTCAAGGTGAAGCACACCATTTTCAAAATCTTGAATAACAGCATTCGCACAAAGTCTGTGCAAGATCTAAAAAAATGCAAGTTTATAAACCAAATGCACAGGTTTTCCCTGCTTCTGAATACATATCTTGTGCACAACAGGTCTTAATTTCTGCAATCGTTCTAGCCCGAAACCCTCTAATATAGTTTCTATTGTTAACTTTTTATGGACACGTAATAACACATGACAAGTTCTATAAAAATTACTATTTATTATATTTTATTGCGCCAAGAAAGCAAAACAAATCTGTAGTTATCATACCAAATACAAATATTTCTTAACAGAAAAGTGGAAAACAGGTGTTTGATTTCGATCACCTTGCCCTGTGTTATATTCAGCTCTTGCGTGGACACCATTGTGCTGAAAGTCCTCCCACCTTTAGCAGCTGTCAGCACCGCCTACAAGAACACAAGCGGCAGCTGCTTTAAGTCACTGTTTGACATATCCACCCACCCGACTGGTACTCGAGAAACAGACCGGACGTACAGTACCTGTATAACACTCCCGCCCCACGGAGATACAAAATCAAAACAATGTAAGGTAGAACTCATTAAGCTACTCTGATTAAAACAGTGGACTATATCCAGCACACATGCTTACGTACATCTACATGAACACACGTAGGGATTTCAAAACGCCTAACTTTATTGCTAGATAAAATTTCTGCATAGATACGCTGGTTATCACAGCAGAAAGCCGCCTACCTGGGTACAGTTGTCAATGAAGCCGTAGACGACGACCTGCTGGCCGTAAAACACGCTGGGCACGACCCTGGGGGCCTGCTGGACAGCCGTGTCCGCGCCATACGTCTGCCACTCTATCGCCACGTCCGTCACACACGCCTGCTTGGCATTGCGTATCTGCGCCTCAACCTGAAAGGCGTGCACCGGCAACATCTGGTAATTTCGTCCTTCAGCCCCTTTCACGTCATTTCCTCGGAATAAACAACGGGTAAAATGTGGAGAGGAGCATGGGCATACCATTTTTTGCTCGACTTTTTTTGGTTTTCCGGAAATTGCTGCTTCAGCATGCTGACGTTAAAACGCCTTACGAGAAGTCTTGGCAATGGCCAGTTATTAAAAGAATGTCTATAAACCAATCGTGTGGGGATACCGTTTATTTTGTTATGACAATCCAAGAGAAAAAAGAACGTACAAGAGCGCTAAGAAGTGCTGCTCACCTGAGCTTTCCATTTGGACTTGGAGCTGGCATTGAAGTACTGAAAACTGCCACAGCCTGCATTTGCTAGCCTCCTCAAGGTGTGCTGGCTGGCGGTCTCGCTGTTAACAAGCAACACCAGCGATTCTCACTGCTAATTCCTGATATTAATCTGTGATGTCTCACGTTTTTTATTCTATATTCCACTGATATTAAAAGTTAGCATGTCTTCCATGTCTTTATATTTACCTTTATTCGAAAGTCTTCCGAATCTTTTTAAATATTTCGAAAAGTAACTCTAATGATCAAATTCTAGATTTTCCCCCATTCGCGCACATTTACAGAAAAAATCTTTGGTTCTTTAACGCTTACTAGAAGCTACCGCTTCTACACCCTCCCCCCCTGCTCCCTCCCCCTCCTCCTGACAAAAGAGTGCGTTATTCTCCGTTAATAAACATCTCCACTCCAAACTATAGCAGTGGCACCGATTTCTTCTTCATTTCGAGTAATCATTCCAAACGAAACCATCGTGTCATTTTATGTGACATCTTACCCAATTCCGAACGAGAAGACGCGGGTTTTCTGCCTGTGTTGATACACAGAGTTGAGCGTATCAGCCACACAGTTCAAGTGGCCATCCGATACCACAAAAACGTTAAGCGTGGTGTCTACCGGAGGCAGCGAACTGAGGGCAGTGAGCGGCTTCCACGCGTCCGTGTTACCCCGGACTGCCTGACATTCCTGTAACACGCCGCCCACACGGAGTGACAACACAGCAACCACTAAACTACAGCAACGATCTGACAACTCGTCTTGACTGGCCAGAACTAATTGTTTGAGCTATCACACATTTCAGCTATCGAATGGACACATACACATAATTCTAAATTACTGTTGTTCGAGCAGATGAGCATTTCTAGTTACCGACGTTAGTTATCGAGTATGCACTACACTAACAACACAAATTAAGTTATCGAGTAGGCACTACACTGACAAAACAACTTGAACAGCTTCAGATTTTCCCCTACACGAGTGAAAATCTGTTTTTTTTCTGCTCGCCCGACTGCCATATATTATGATAAAGGCAAGCAGAATAAGCTAATGAAGTAACTCGATTTCTAAGACTCGCAAACACCAGCCCCAAGCTATCTGCACTGCACAAGTTTTAGTTAACCATAAAAATCTCAGCATCTTCACACTTAAATGCAAGCGCATACCTAGTGTTGCTGTGAGATAGTACAGGGTTTAAATGAAATACCGGAAGAATTCACACAACTTTTTTCTTTACAATTTACCTCGAATATACAAACACTGCAAGAGAAAAAGATCAGTTACTTTTAAGAAGTCTTTAGCTTTCAAGATGGATTCGTCATCGAGTTTGACAGGCGCATAAAATAGCTCTTTGAATTTGGTTCCAAACGCTACAAGGTTGAAGTTGGTCCCCTTTGGCAGAAGTTCTAAGGTAAACTGGGTAACCTGCAGTGGACAAAACAAATTCTACATATGAAATATGTAAATCTACACTTATCTTCGTGTCAGACGTGGGTTCGCTATTTGCAGCAATGAGAAAAACATAGTACTTCATGAAATTATTACTGATGCCAGTTGGTCGCAAACGTGTGCTTCTCCACAGAATACTAGAAGTGACCTACTTTTAGGGCATTCGTGAAGGTGTCGCCTTTCATGGAGTTGGAGCAGTCGAGCATCAACACGACATATAACGTCTCGTCTTGTTGAAAATCCAACTCCGGGTAAAACGTAAGCATACAAGCCTGATAAAATCAACACTCCTTATTATTGTATTGATTTACTTCTCATCTACTAATAATTTACTAATATCACTTATTACTCTTTACTACATAGAAAGTGTAATTAGGATATCTCGAGTTCGATTAAGGGGCCATGCATGGAGAGCACGGAGAGGAGGTGCGGGGGGGTGGGGGGGGTGGGAGAACTGTGTACAGAGGGAAGGGGGGGGGTAAAGGCACCTGTGCCCTTATCCATTTTTGACAATTGTCCTCATAGTTAATAAATACACATTTCAATGTAGGATACTCACACATACAGGATATGCGTACACATGTACAGAAGATGGAGAGGGGCGAGGTCACAGTCAATGCGTACGCTTCGTGGAAAGGGAGAAGGGGTAACAAAACTCGCCACAATTTTGCGTACGTATTTTATGGATGCCCCTTAGGTCTGTTCATCCAATAAAAAAATAACTATAAGTTAAACATCTGTTTTTCGTTTGTTCAACAAGATCTGACTCACTGCGCAATCAAAAATAAACATCGAACTTCGAGCAAGCAATTTTCCCATTAAAACAAATGCACAACACGAATGAAACTCTGACGGGAAGCTTCCCTTACGCATGACTGGGTGTCCGGGTGTTTTTCCACCCACATCCGCGGTACGTGGATATTGCTTAGCCCGATGTACAACGTGAAAGTTTTGTCCAACTTGCTATTCTTCGGCAGAGCCACGAAACCTTTGGTCTGCGTTTTCTATAGGCACAGGATATCTTTAGTCATAATATCAACAGTAATAATCAGAATGAAAATAATATTTTTCTTAATTATTCCATTAATAATAATAATAATTCTGTTTTTTTTTTCATTTTTTATTCGGTAAATAAGACATATTTGAAATCGATAATGTTAAGTAAAACACCCTGCGTGTAACATTAAACTATCCCCAGTAAATAGTTAACAAAATCTCTTATTTCTATTGATTGACTTTTCTAAATTTTACAGGGCTCCGGTCACCAGTGAGGTTTACTTGTCGATTCACCCGTTCACAATTAGCCCCTCACCTTCATTTTGATGGGGTGAGACGATGACTCAATGCTTCGTATGTCAAAGGGCATCTCCATGGAAACGTGCACCGTCAGATTGTCGAGTCTGGCTTCCGATACCTTCACAGTTTCTACTTGCTTCTGTAAATGGCCATGTGAAATTTAATTCAGGGCGTAAAAGATGGCGTTTTTATAAATATTCTTAATGTTCTAGCGATGTGAATGGAAAAAATCGTCTGAGCTATGCTAATTCTATTTCTCATAACTTGATGGAGAGGCGTACTCTGCACAGAAAGTGGTACCCATAAACCATTCACAAACCGAGGTACCCATACAAATAGACCATACCTGAAAATCCGCTAGAATTTACTTACTTATGTCTTATTACTTTTTTTATTATTTACTATTATTGTTATTATTTTATTATCATCTTTCTTTTCGTTTTGCGGCGGTTTTAATTTCGATGAAAAAAAGAAAGCTTAAGATAGGAAATTCGAAGCCTGAAATGTTCAGCCATTTAACATGCTGCCGTGTTCAGCTGACCTGGATTTCTTGGGACAATGCCGCTTCTTTGTTCCACGGCGCCACAGCACTGGGCAGTTCAAATACGATGTTTTCACCCTCGAACTTGAGCTGGCAGACATACGTGATTTTAATAAGGACCTTCGCCTTGGCCGGTAGATTGCCGACGCTCACAGTGAATACTTCCTATAAACATCAACCAAGCGCCAGGGAGAATGCATGAGTACTGCACGTGTAAAAAGAACTTCCGTTAATATGACCATTCTTTTCTGTATTTTGTTGACTGTTCGCTCAGTATCGGGAAAGGAGCTGCTATTGTAGCTTTTTTTTCATCAACGATCGCCTAAGCTTTATCACTACCTAAGTATTTGGTCGATTTATACGATAAAAACCAATGACTCAGACAGATTTTATTTCGGTATAGTTGTAGTTTAGGGGACCCGCCAAGTCTTGTAGACACATTATTCTCTCTGTGAACTGACCCTGATCTCAAACCTGACCCTAAACCCTACTCATCCAACACACTAATACTGATACCCGATACTTAAAATTAAAGCAGAATTAGTAGCTCGATGACTACAAAATTAGGTGGGTCCCCTAAACTCCGCCTGATTTCTTCCATTGTTTTCAGCACGACAGCGTACCTATTATTAATATTACTATTATTATTATTATTATTATTGCACGCACCGCTTTTTCTTGATCCATGAGGTAGGCTCCGTGACCCTTTTCTATCGCTTCCTTGTATTCCTTGTGCGCCTTTTCCTTTTCCTTGACCGTACCTTACAGCAAGAAGAGGTAAGGACAGCATTTAACAAAAGGGTATATGAAATTCAGGAAGACTAGATCTTGGGAAATAATTTGCACATGAGCCGGAAAAAACTGTATTTTAGGTTAAATTGTGGTCCTGCTAAATTGTTTTATATGATCCTGTTTACATGCATGCTTCGCGTCTTTCGCTCTGCAAAAGACAACCTCTTGTCCTGGTATTTACAAAGGTTATCTGTCCACACACTGCATACGGGAAATCTAGCTGATTAAACTGAATTACGCCAACAAGTTTAACAAGAATATGTTTTAATATAAAAGTAAAATTTAATAACTTTCAAATGTTCTGTTAGCTACAGGATCAGTTAACGGAATTTGTTAACTGTACAGTTAACTTTCGTGAATAGTGCTGCTGGGGGTCTGAACAAACAAGACATGTAAACGTAATGAAGTCACGAAGTGGACTAGGCTTCTAACTCTCGGAGCACATCGAAAGCCTGTTCCTGCCGCTGAATTATTTTCGAGCATTTTAAAACAACATCGACTTATACACTTATACACGAATCACCCGAAATTACATAGCAGACGACAAGTTATACCTATGACATGCTTGCCGTTGATGAAGGCTTCGAAGCCGCACACCACAGCGCCCTCTTCCAGCGGGAAGACGTACTTGGCTTCAATGGCCGTGTTCATGTCGTTGCTATACTCCTGGAGGACAATCACCTGCACAAAACACGCCTCTTGCCCAGTTCCAAATTCAACTGAATGTATACATCTTTGCTATACAAGAAGTTCAGGGACAAACTGCACAAAAATGGAGTAACGTAATATCACGCGGACGAAAACTATAAAGATGGCGGTGTGAATCACGTGACGATTTTCGTGTCGGTGAAGGGTCGTACGGACATGTGGCCGAGCTACCCAGTGACAAGGTACTAAATAACCGTTACTGTACAGAATTGATTTTTGATGTAAAATGGCAAGTAAAAACATTTCGCCATATTTCTCGAAGAAAATGGATACTTATAAACGTTTTTTACGTTGCTTGTATAGTACAGTATCAGGCTGATACGACAAGACCTGTAAAATAGCACTTACCAGCCCCATATCACGCAAAACCTCGTCTAGATTTATAATATATCTTAATTCTGATTTTGTTCTGGAGTATGAGAAGTAAATTTGTAGAAACAGAGTATGTATTCAAGCCATTCTTCATCAAAGAATCACCTGACCAGCCAAGTCAACCAGTTTTGCTCTGACATGCACGCTTTTGAGGGGCACTGGTTTGTCAGACTGAAGTCCTGCTTTGACATCGTCCAGCGGGTTCTTTTTGTTATGCAGGTCTCCAGTCGCTGCAAAATACAAAAATGGTCGTTCCGTGAAAAGCTTAAAATCTCCCCAGCCGCTTAAAAATACAGCAAACAATACAAAGACTAATTCAAAAGGAGTCATGAAATGTGGAAAATAAAAATCTGATGTTCCTTCACAAGTTAAACAATGAAAATACGCCCGATTAGAAGATGAAAATTTACATAAAAGCTCTCAAAACAAGGTTTTACTTTTGTTTTGTTATCCTAGAATACTATTTTATATGCACAGTAACTGTATCCCCAATGTTAGAAAAGGAAGCAGACGGGAAACACAAAATATACGTTTTTACGACCCTTGCAACAGCCAATGAAACGTAGGGAAAATGTGGCAGTCCCTACAGTTTTCTACCTACGCGAACCTAAAAAGTTCCGACACCATTCATGACTTGCCTATATCCGTGGTGGTTTTCTTGGCTGCGGCATTAACTTTTGGCGGCGCTATTGTTTCTACAGGCGTAAACGGCTCCCCATCAAGCGTAAATTCAACCAGATATCTCATTCTTTGCTGTCTCGGGTCGTAAATAGCGTACTCGTCATCCTATAAGAAGAGACAACGGTGTTGTAATAGTCTGAATGAAACTGATGGTCTCTCTCTCTCTCTCTCTCTCTTGTTTATTTTTCGAACCGAGACTTATATGTGCGCACGCATGTGTCAGGTATCAGAGGTCAAGACGTGCCCAAATCGCATATGGTTGCCACATAACTGGCCATACCTGGTAGGGGGACGGGTCGTTGCCTGCCTTGATTCCGCTTGCGGTATCATAATCCCACCCCCTCTCCACCGGGTGCGCCCTGTTGGCCAAAATCCGCGCCCATACCTGGAAGGCGGGCGGGCCGTCGTCGGATGCCGCGACGCCGCAAAAACTTCCGTAATCACCACCCACCCCCCCCCCCCCCATCCCCCACGCACCCAGCATGCCCTAATCGCCACAACATCGGCCATACCTGGAAGGCGGACGGGTTGTCGTCGTCTGCCTTGACGCCACGCACGCTGTCATAGCCTGGCGGCGGCTGGCGGAAGTGGAGCTGGTGGCGGCGCGTGGCCAGCACCTTACCGAGCGCCACGTCACTGACGACCAGGAAGCGCGTACCGCGGCTCTGACTCACGCTGCTGTACTGTACGCTCGTGCTACAACACAACAACATTTTTCCCTCAACTTTCGGCCGGTGCAGGCTTTGCGTAGGAGGATGCAGGATTTACACATGCTCTTCAACGTCTTTTTATTTTTATTTATATAGTTATTTGCTTAAGGAGTGCAGTTTAAGCGTTGACATACCTTATGGCATCGGAAAAGTAGAGCGCATGCCCTAGCAGGCCCGGGTCAGTACGCGTTCCCCCATAGTCCTCCACCACTGTCTTTGGCAGTACAAGTCCTCTGTATAACACAAAAAATCAATGTTTAGTTCTAACTGTGAGATTTTCCAGAGCTGAAATAGAAACACTTTTTGCCTAAGATGTAACCCCGAAGGTTTCACCACTTTACTGATCCTGTCCCATTCAGTTCCTGGGGATTTCGGAATCAACAAGCTTATGCGATATAAGCATGCGGAAAGGAAGTGTATTTAATAAGAAATGAGGATGATTTAACAAGCACCAAATAATGGAAAATCCCAGCACTTGTACAATCGTCTCGATAAAATGTACTGCCCATATATGCACACACACGTATTTACAAAAACAAACGTGTCCCTGACCTTGACAAAATGCCCATGATATTGTGAGATCGTGACGCGTGATACAGCTGCTGGACATTTCCTACGTCCGATCTGAACAGCGTGTCTTCAATATCTCGCCGTATGCTGTACGCATTGTGTATACTCACTTTTTTGTCGCTGTGCAGGAAAACAGAGACAGAACGTACTAAATGTACTGTATGTACTATGACTACTTGTAAGTACTTTGTTCGTCGTCGTATATTTTTCTCCTCAAGATCCGCGTTTCGTTAACAGTAGTTGGCGGGTCTAGGCGGTCTCCCCCCCGCCCCCCCGGCGGTCTCCCCTTGGCGGACTCCCCCCCTACCAACTCCCCCCTGGCGATCTCCCCCCGTAGGCTGACTCCTCCCCGTCCTCCCCCCCCCCCCCATGGCAGATTTTTTTTTGTCAGTAAAACTTAAATCAGCAAAACTTGTACATTTCATTCCTTTTTTAATTTTCAACCTCACATTTCACTTACTGTTACATAATTATCACTGGGAAATTAATCTGCTTTAAAATCCAATTACGAAATTACAATCAAACACTTACTGTAAACTGATCTTTCAAATGCGATCACGAAATTTAATTTATAGATCACCAGCTTTACTGTGTCACCACCTTACTGTTTTCCTCGTATAGTAGTAAGGAATTCCATCTTGATGTGATAATTTGGCTACTTTTCGGTGAGCTTTTATACAACCATTTACGTTCTCCGGACGCAAATCAGATATCCATAAATAAACCAAACTACTCCGGAAAACATCATCACCAGTACCCTACTCTGGCGGTGAAGGCTAATAAACAATTGCAATTCTTGTGCATGCAATGAGCATAACACTAGATCCGACGTTTCATTGATTCGGTCAAAAATTCAATATATCAATCAATTCATTGAACAGATTAAAGAAACATCAGTAACCCTTTGGTCTTCATACATCAATAAGGAAAGCAAGTTTGAAGGGGGAGAAGCAAAAAAAGGAGTGAAATGTACAAGTTTTGCTCATGTAAGTTCAAAAAAAAAACCTGCCGTGGGGGAGAAGGACAGGGGGATACCGCCTTGGGGGGGGGGGGGAGACCGCCAGGGGGGAAACCGCCGGGGGGGAAACCGCCGGGCGGGAAAGCGCCAGGGGGGTAGACCGCCTGTTCCCGTAGTTGGCATATTAATCAAATGTGCTCCTTCTCAAAAAAGTTGCCAGAGTCAATTGCCAGATGTTAACGTAACGTGGAAACGATGAAATAAACGCGTTCGTGCCTCATATCATCCACATTGTTAAGCAAATAATGTTGTCATTGTCTAGCATTAATCACGTGTAAGATATTGACTTTACACATGGTGTAAATGATATTAATTTTAGGAAATCACATGATATGGTTTCGTTTATGAACTATATGCAAAACTGCAGCGCATTTTTATGTGAAGCATTACAATTGTAGACCGTTAAATAAAGACAAAACAAGTTACTTAGACAAATCCACATTATAAAACTTTGGCATCACATTTGTCTCATTAGTCGATCCCTCACTATCTGTTTATTGCTGTCCTAACCACACGGCAGTATTCACCTGGCATTTGAGGACAAGATGAGCTCACACAGCTGTTTGTATTCTTGCTTGTCACGTGGCAAACATTCAAGGTCACATCTCAGCGAAGTGTATTTCGTCACTGACGGAATTTCCGGTTTCCACCCAGTACTTTCTAAGATACCAGCTACGTCCCCTAGAAGCTGCAAAACGTACATGAATTCCCAGGATTCTTTTTTTTTTTTTCAATGCAAAGTTACAGTGTATAATTCAAGTACCTGCAAATACTATGAAGAATATATTACTACAGTTTCAACTGGAATATTACACGCCAGCCGCAGAACTTTCAAATCAAGCGAAGATTCGTGGTATTTGAGCAGGCATCATACACAAACGTTTCGTTCTGTTAATCTGCCCGTACACATAACATTTCACACAAACGCACTATACACTTCACGCAAATGTATTACATATAAAAAATATACAGGAATAACTTAATTCAGTTGGGAGATCTTCCAACCTGGCACAACTGTTGCTCTTTCGCCAGTGCTTTAACTGTATTCAACGGTGTTACTTTGGTCATTGGGTTGTGAGGCAGCGAAGCGTAGTATTCAGATTCTAACGCACTGAGGCGCTCCGCAGTCGTCTGGTTTTCCTTGTTCGTATTGTCATTCTTCACTATTTCTTTCATTTCCAGTAGAATAGACTCGCATTTTTGTACCTTGAAAATGTGTGAATGAAATCGTTTGCCAGAGGTACAACTGTTAATTACATTAATAAATCAAATAAACCTATTACAACGATATATCGCCTAAAACGATGTGGGTTCCACGTCTGTCGCTTAGCGTGGATGCTGTTTGAAATTGGTGCTGAAGTATGTTTGAAAAGTGCCACACTGTTGCCAGTTTCATTCCGTTTTTCATAATTCTAACAGATTTGTGTTTTCTTAATTTCGAGAAAAGCTAAGTTTTACATTTAAAAAAAAGTTATTTTGGCAACAAAACTCTAGCGATACCAAATTTCAAAATCCTGTCATTTTCATGAATGCGAACAAAAATACAACGTAGCACACCTTCAATAGATGCTCTATCGGTGTGTGAAATTTTAAAACAATCCGACCTATATTTTCGGAGATATAGCCCAGAAACGCACCTGGACAGATGGGCGGACAAACTCATACCTACATTCCTCTGTTACACAGGGGATGATAATCCCAAAAACATTAACGCCTCGGAATATCGACGGCTGCACTTACCAGTTCGGCGTTGATATCTGCCACGGATATGCACAGGATGTCAGTCACCTCGCCGATAGCGTCCCTCCACACGCCCTCCGCTAGCTCCTCCACCTGTAACAAACACCCGCGAATATGCCCCGTACCGAAACCAACACAAGCCTCGTACAGGGCAGGAAAATTATTAAAGCGACAACTTCGTCCAAATCTTGATCAAATTCTACATTTTTCACTATATTTTAGTTGGGACTTCTTTCTCAAATTTGCAGGAATAAAATAACAACACAGACAAACTAATCATCACGCGACTCCTAGGGTACACTTAGTTAGCATAAGCATGTGTATGAGACAAGTGAATATACACTGAGTGCCACCTGTTGGCTGCAGACGGGCTTGTGCGCCTCGGGCTGTGGCAGATACCACTGCTCTTTGATCAGTTTGTTGCACGCACAGCGGAACACTTCCAAAGCCTCCCCTGCCTCGCTCACGTACATTTCCTCAGCTTCACCCTAAATTAAACAAATCGAAATGATTCACATAGTTCACGACGCCATCAAGTTTGTTTGTTTTTTTTTTCAAGGTTTACGAAAACTACTTCACTGATAGCGGGAGAGAGCGCAAGAAAAAGACTTTCAGAAAAAGCAAGTGTCCCGTCACTATTGTCTTTTTCATCAATAGCTTAATACATAAAATCCTTGCCTTTAAATTGAGCTCCTTCTGCACAAAGTGCTGCTGTAGAACACGGTATGGAAATTTGAATTCCTGCTTCTGATTGGAGGAAACTGCTCTGTGAATTTCCACACTCACCCGGTCATCATCACCTTTCTAAAACAGCACGAACGCGGGTCATTGATTTTTGGCTTCTGAAAACAATCCCCAAAATTTCTATGATTCTTATAATTACAAATCGCAATCATAAATTAAATGCAAAGTGGTTGAACCGAAGAAAGGACAATAGCAGTGCCTTCTTAAAATCTCTTTCAGGCGGAACGTTTCTCAGATAATCGCATACACCAATTAAAGTATTTTTTGTTTCAAGATATGACATTACAATTACATGGTTTTGCCTTTAAAGGCCAATGGCATTCAACATGGAGCCAAATTACTGAATCAAATTTTCAGTTTGAAAAAAAAAGACTCTCAGTCGAGCGGTTTGTATCTTATTTCTCCGAAGCCCTGGGTCTGCAACCTTTTTATTGCATCTCCGTGCAATTTTACTACAAGAATATACTCTATAGCAATGCATTTAAGCTTCAGAGTTTCACGTTAACCGCAATTCGACCAAAATTTAGCAACACTATAGACGACGCAAAGCCAAAACTTCAGCATTTGGGCTTCCATGAAACTCACGGTTAGCAGTTCTTCTTTGAGAATATCAAATGTCTCAGAAAACGATGGCATATTGGCAGAAGAATCACTGAATGCGTCGACAGTTTCAGGTTTAAACTGAGTCTTCTGTATCTTTGGACTACTCGTTTTCAGGAAATCCTCTACTTTTGTGACGTCCTTCTTGTTCACTAATAAATCAAGCAGATCGCATGCAATACATAAATTGTCACCTAAAACGACAGTACTCTAAGTACCCTGACGCGCAGAAGTACACAATACTTACCGTACATATTTGATATCTCAAAATACTCTACAATATGTACTGTTTCCTTGGTCCAACCCCTAATTAATCCTTGATCCGACATTTTATTTCCTACTCCATATCTCGGATAGTTTTTGTCGGCACAACGACGTTCGAGTTATCCAATGAGAACTGCACATTTGCTTCCGTAACTCAGTTTCCTATGATTTTTACAAAACCAGGACAAACTTTCTACCGAGCAAATCAGGCATTAGTGTTAACCATAGTTACTCTGCATAAATGTGTTAAACTAGCATAATACACAAAAACATAGTAAGGATAACTGAGTAATCTAATAAACCGAATAAACAACTGTTTATTGGTACAAAACTTTTCAGAATACATAATAAGATACTCCTGTACTGAAGGAAGAAAGGTCCTAATTCTACGAATAGGGAACGGAGAAAGAGCTTGAACCAGCAGCCGAGCAGGGTTTTTTTTCAACTTTTCGCATTTGGGGGAGGGGAGGGAGTATGCGAAATTTTTGGGGCGTAGACGGAAATCTGGAGCGCACCCAGCACACACTACAAACTTAAGAGTCCACACCGCAAATGTTAGTGATCTCGGTCACCGACTGACAAAAACTACTCATTGAACAAAACCAATTTTACTCTAACCCGAGAACTCTAGTTTTATTGAGCTCTACACATCATCCGCAAATAACTGCAACCATTCTAGCGTTGATAATTTCTTATGCTACTTGCCTTTCGGTGAGATTTTATAGAGATAAAACCAATTAGATCCCAACAAAGTCCCAATTAAAGAAACCCTCAACTAATCCTCATTAAAAACAGAATAAGTAAGCGGGTGGCTAAAAAAAAAAATAAATAAATTTCGACACCCCACCTAAGCGCTTAAAGTGAGGAAGGATTTTGTTAAAAGGGTATACGTTTGTACCTAGATTGTACATACCGGTACCTTGCTTGCCTGCGCCGTCAGCCGTTCTCGTGCCACTGTACGTGTAGCATGGCTTGGTGTGGTCGAGAAGAGCGCCGCTGTGTACGCTGTCGCACAAGAAGCTCGGCCTCACCACGGGCACGCCGTACTGCACCGCACGGCGGATCTTAAAGCTGTCTCTCTTCGCTTCCGATTCCAGTACCACATAGCCTGTCTGAACGGTTTGAAAAAAAAAAAACGAAAAACAAAAACGAAACGTTCGTGACCAGAGAAAAAAAAATCAAATCAGAACGCAGTTGGTTGTGGGCTTGATGCGAACATCACTGATTAAATTTCGTACGTAGATGTTTCCACTTCGCTTCATTCCAATGTGCACGAAGCACGGATTGGGGTATCACAATGTTAATTAAACACAAATATAATACTTCTAAAGTCCTGTTGCAATTTTCAGATCACAGACAATCTGTTACCATTGATTATACGGATGGACTTCATTCAACAATCAGATTTTTGCTTCGACTCGAATTTGAACATCAACATAAATCAATGTAGATCAGTATGTAAGTGCAAAATTCCAAGCTCTCACTCTCATTTATAAACTGGTTTTAAATGTCCCACTCCCGACATTAGTTTTTTTTAATGTCACAAGAATGTCCAGGGACATTGTGACCAGACCAGATCTAGTGAATCACCATTCAATAGGCTTGCATGGTCGCCAAAAAATGGTTGTCAAATTGGTAAATCCGGTTCTTGAAAATTCGTACAAATTCATAAAGGAATCCGGTGAAAATTGTAAGAGAAGAAGCATGTTGAAAATTGGCTACTAAATATTTTTAAATGCTGTCCATTTAGCCTATTTTTGGCAGATCGGCAGAGAAGTAACTTTTCAAAAGAAGACTACCTAGTGATTTATGAAACATCTGAAGACAATCCGATCAGAGAGGCCTACCCAGTAAACATCCGTACAAAATTTCAAAGCAGTGCGATCCAGAGCATGGGAGTAGAAGCATTTTGAAAACTGCCCCCCCCCCCCAAAAAAAAAAAAAATAAATGCCCCCCCCCCCCTTTTACCCAATTTTCTTTTGTATCGGCAAAAAAAAAAAAAACACACACACACACAAAAAAAAAGAAAAATTAGCTTTTTAAGAGAAGAAAGCCAATGTAATTTTTTGCAATTTTTGTGAATTTGTCATTGTCTAGTTGAGTTTTGCCATTAAAGCATGTGAATGGCATTGTAAAGCTTAACATACGTTATTAACACTTGCAAGACGAAGTCTTGCAAAGAGTTTAATGCTTTGGTATTAGTGCACCCGTGAGATTTTCATCGTTTTTTTTTTCTTTACAGTCAGCCCGTCATTTTGTCATCACAGCGTCAGAAACTACCGGTCCGATTGACAGCAAACTTTCGCAGTATATAGAACTTGACGTAAACTAGTTCTATCATTATTTTTTATTTATTTTTAAAGTTGTTTTCAAGGTCAAATCAATACGCAAAGACAGGGTAATTTTTCCTTTCTTCTACACTGAGCAAAAGGCTGATGCTCGCTGTGCATAGTTGGCTATTACCTCACAGCTGACGCCTGCTGTAAACACAGTGGCTTTAATTGGCGCATTGCTAAAAATAAGTACATGTGTGTGCATGCAATACAGCTCGAGATCAGTTGAACATGTGTGCAGCTGAGCACGATAAAAAACTTAATAGACTTTAAATTTAATATCGTGCATTTCTGTGTGCGTCATTTTAATGCATCATTATATATATACAATATTATACATAAATCATTAATTGTCAGAAAGTTTTTTATCTAGTTTTTGGATGCTACTCATCGAATTTCAAGTTATAACGGTCCAAATGTAACACACAAGCTTCGAATGTCTTCGAAAAAATATCACACGCTCGAGAGTGGTTGGATTTAGGGATGGGGCTCTGCACCAGGCATGTTAAATGCACGCTTATATGCAGGTCAGTTTTTAGCAGGATACATGGCTATGAAAAGTGAATTATATTTTTAGAACGGGATCGCACTAAATCCGAATTCAAAAACAAAAAAAAAAAAAAAAAAAAAAAACAAAAAAAAAAAAACAAAAAAAAAAAAAAAGAAAAGGAAATTTTAGGGTTTTGTTTAATTTTAATTTTGGTCAAGTGTTTACCGATTTGACTTTCGTCAAATCGTGCTCCTCGTTTTTGTTGTTTTTTTTTGTTTTTGCTTTAGGGACGTTTTGGCCCTAAATTCATTTGGGGACCTAATGGTCGGGGACATTATGGCCAGATACTTTATGGCTGGGATAGAGCTTAATAAAGTGTTAATTAGGTTACCATGTTTTTAGCTTTGAGGACGTTTTCGTCCTCAATTCATTTGGGGACATTTTGGCCAGGTACTTCATGGCCGGGGACCTTATGGCCGGGGTAAAGCCATAATAAATCGTTAATTTAAGTTATTATAAGTTTTTTTTCGCTCTGCGGAGGTTTCTGCCCTAAATTCATTTGGGGGACTTATGGCAGAGGACCGTTGTAAAGCTTAATAAAACGTTAATTTAGGTTATAAGGTTTTTTCTTTTTTTTTCTTTTTTTTTTGACCCGGGACCTGGTGGTGGAAGATGTATTTTCCTGGAATCGACGACAAATTTTGCTTTGGTGGCGTTTTGGCCCTAAGTTCATTTGGGGGCCTTATGGCTGGGATTTTTGGGCAGGACCCTGATGGTCGAGAACATGCTGTCCTGAATTCCAAGACAAATTTGGTTTGGTGGACGTATTGGCCCAAAATTTATTTGGGGTGCTTACGACCGCGTACCGCCTGGCTGGGGGTAAAGCTTAATAAAGCTTTAATTTAGGCTATCAGACGTTTTTAGCTGAGAGACCTTTTGGCAATAAATTCATTTGGAGACCTTATAGCTGGGGACCTAATGACCGGGGACTTTTTGTTCTAGATTCCTCCTTTTGGGATGTTTTTGACCTAAATTCATTTGAGGACCTTATGGCCGGGACATTATGACTGGGGAACTGATGGCCGAGATAAAGCTTAATAAAGCGTTAATTTAAGTTATCATACATTTTTGGCTCTGAATTCATTTCGAGATCTTATGGCAAGGGACATATGGCCGGTGTAAAGCTTAATAAGGTCTTAATTTAGCTTATACTTTTTTGCTTGGGGCGTGTTGGCCCTAAATTGATTTGGAGACCTTATAGCTGGGGACCTAATGACCGGGGACTTTTTGTTCTAGATTCCTCCTTTTGGGATGTTTTTGACCTAAATTCATTTGAGGACCTTATGGCCGGGACATTATGACTGGGGAACTGATGGCCGAGATAAAGCTTAATAAAGCGTTAATTTAAGTTATCATACATTTTTGGCTCTGAATTCATTTCGAGATCTTATGGCAAGGGACATATGGCCGGTGTAAAGCTTAATAAGGTCTTAATTTAGCTTATACTTTTTTGCTTGGGGCGTGTTGGCCCTAAATTCATTTGGAGACCTTATAGCTGGGGACCTAATGACCGGGGACTTTTTGTTCTAGATTCCTCCTTTTGGGATGTTTTGGACCTAAATTCATTTGGGGACCTTATGGCAGGAGACATACGACCGGCTTAATACTGCGTTAATTTACGTTATACGTTTTTTTTCTTTGGGGACGTTGTGGCCCTAAATTCATTTGGGATCTTATCACCGGGGACCTTATGGCCGTGTATTTTTTGCCCATAGACATGTTGTCCCGGTTTCCACAGACATTTTGTTTTGGGACGTTTTGGCCTTAAGTTCATTTGGGTACCTTACGGCCGGGGAGATTGTGGCCGAGTACCTTATGCCCGGAGTAAAGCTTAATAAAGCGTTAATTTAGGTTATCCTACGTTTTTTAGCTATGGGGACGTTTTTGCCCTGAATTCATTTGGGGAAATTATGGCCGGGGACGTTTTATCCTCCATTTCCACTGCAATAAATTTTGCTTTGGGGACGTTTTGGCAGATACAAATTGTGGGAGATGAAGTGTTTTGGAAACTGGCCATCAGGCAATTAAAATATGCCTCCCCCACCGATTTAGCCAAATCTTTTGGCGGACCACCAAAAAAAAAAGTAATTTTTCAAGAGAGTCCTACCCAGAGAACATTCGTACAAAATCTGAAAAGAATCCGATCAAAACTGAAGGAGGAGAAGCATTTTAAGTAGTTTACATACGTACATACAAACGACGGATATCCCTCTACTGATGTGATATGACCAGCCCGACGAAGTCGGCTGGTCTAAAAAAAGTACAACTGTCCATAAACAACGCTATAAAGCCCACCTTGTGTGTGATTAAGTACGAAACAATTCCACCATTTTCGGTCACCAGATTTTGCAATTCTCGTTTCACCTTCAAACGAGTCGTGCTGTCAAATTCAAAGACAAACTGTGCTCCCTTAAAAATATCCGCCATTTTTGAAATGGTTAAACGTGCAGTTCAACCTACAAAATAAAACAAATGAGACAGGGCTTAACATGGCGTCCTCTTGACTCTGAATGTCACAAAGTGAATATCTACGCTAGACGAGTCACAGGTTAACAGTAGCGCAATGACTTCCTACTTCTTTTGTTCAGAATTAAACTTGTCGGCTCTTTTTTATTTATGGAACTGAGGTTGTGCACGGGATTCCATATGCCTTAATCGCGTCAATTGGTTGCGCTGTATTTATTGCTTTGATAAGAAATTGCTACATACAAAGAAAATGTATAATAACGGCCAAATGAAATTCAGTCAAATGAAATTGCCAGTTTTAATTCCAAGTTCCGTGTTAAAGATGCAAGTTTTTTTTCAATTTCATTACATTTTCCCTGGTTATTTCGAACCGCCTGCGGTTTTATTTTAAGAACGCCCTTATTTTTGAGAGAACGTAAACGACTGTAATTACTTAAATTATCTAGATTAACTGGCTCTGCATTCTATTCATATTGAAAAAAAATCTGGTATTCAAAGCTGGGATGTTCCTGTGCAAATGACAAACAAATAAATATGAAAAAGAGATAATATTGTGCAAAGTGGTGTACATTAATAATACATTTTGCTTGTCTGTCCCAGCTGATACCCCCAAATGCTGAAAATCTGCTCTCGCTTATCGGAGAAAGAAACACTATTCACTCACTATACCTTTGGCAGCTAAGGTTTCTGTCTCGGCATCGGTTTAAATATTCAAATTTTAACTAATTTGGACCCATAGCCTGTGAGTTGTGCCTCGGCCAATCAAAGCACGAATTAATCTTGGTCACGAATTAATCTTTGGGAATCCCAAAAGTTAAGTAATCTGTGTCAACTGGTAAAGCTTTGCATACTTTGAGAAGCAAGAGAGTGATTATGCTTAAAAGAACAGCAACCGATATTCAATTACCACGACTTTCACTGGAAAGCGGATGAATGTCAAAAATAAAATAGACAATTAAGTACTTTGAAGAAGCGAGATCAGCAAAATTGACACCAATGGTAAAGTTCCATTGTAGGAACTATGGCTCTTGCTGTCACAGGAAGACTGCAAGAATCATCAAGGACTACTGGCAAGTATACGAGGGCGAGGAGACAAGTAAGTATTTGTGAAACATAAGCAGGCCCCAACCGCCCCTCAAATTCATAGGGGTATAAAGCGATGACGGACACACGGACGGACAGACGGACGGACGCCCCAAACCTATAGGCCCCAATCCGAAGGGTTGGGGCCTAATAAAACTGGTTACAGTACGTACATTATCATTGGTGGTTGCTTTCCAACTCCGACAAATACGAGAAATGAAAACTTGATAACCCTTTCGACTCAAATCTTCCTTTTGCGATTCGTGACAAATGAAATTTGTTTTCGGCCACGAAAAATGTTCATTTTCATCTCACCAATTTACACCTACGGTAGACACATCCCCACTCCATACACAGACAGGCAAGGCACATAAGCAAAACTTTTCGCTTGTTATCCGAGCCTCGAAAAAGGGCTCCTTGCCAGTAAGATACAGTGAAGGTGTGCAGGGGTTCATTAAGGGTGTAAAATTTTGGCAGTGATTGTTTGGTATAGACGTTGTAGAACATACTGACGACAAAAGCACCATTCAAATGTCCATACATGTGCATGGGGACAAAAGAAATCAATGTGGTGGAAGAAAAGAAAATTATTGGGAAATGGCTATGGGGTCATCAAAATGCAGAGCAGATGAACAAAACACCCAAACACTCAAGAACAAAAACACCCAAATTGTGTCACAAAACAACAAGCCACTTCGTACTTTCGGAACTTTAGAACGAATGTGTAATTTTCGACTGCAATTTTCTGGGGTTGCATTATAAAGAAATGATGAGGGGAAAACATCAAACTTCTACTTTTCTTTCAACATTCACAATTTCGATTTTTAAACAGCCATCACTCTACGTCATCTTTTTAAAGCGATTTTACATATTATTCAGCCCCTTTAATAGCCATCCTGTGAACATGTTTCTGGCAAAATTCAACTTTGTTGATTTTTTTCCATTTTATCCTATCATTTCTTTATACTTTTATCCCAACCTAATTCGGTACAAACGCAAAAACTTTTCAGCAAAGATCTTCGCAATTACGAATCCGCTGACATAAACGTGTAAGAATAAAAGTGCATGGACGATAAACACGTCAATACGCATTTAAGTATCGGAACCGGACTGAGCGCACGAGGGCATCTGGTGTATCAAACTGGTACATCAGCTCTGACAGAGAGATATAAAGACTAAATTAACTTAAGCAGCAGCAGCTACTCGTACGCGAACAACTCGTGCAATAAGCCAAATCACACTTTGGGTGTTCCGAATCAAGTGCGCAAAATTCTGTTTCGAATACAAACCAGGTAAAAAATGAAAGAAGTGATAGAGAGATTTCGCCTAAATGTAAAATTTCTCTTGCACCAAAGACAATCGTGTTTTAACAACCGTATGCTATTTTAAAATTACGGTATTAAAAGTTTTAACAAATACTTTTAAGTTTCAATTTCTTTTGCGTTCCGAGTATGAGCTGTTTTTACTATATTTCTGCTATATTTTTCTATAATTTCTTTCATTTTTTACCCAGTTCCCTTACAGTCAGAATTCAAAATTCTTCGAAACCCCCGAAGTGTGACTCATTTTCTAGGTGTTATCTCGAAATCTGTTGCCAACTAACTCGCAGAAAAAAATAACAATATGATTCGATCTTTCATTTTAGCGTAAAATAAAATTGTGACAAAAACATTATAACGTTAAACCGGTTTTACGTGTAAATGATTCATGTTTATTTATTTATGGTGTGGTATTTAATCTGTTCCTGTAAAGAAAATGTTGTCTTGTATATTTTTAAGTGCATGCGCACTTATGTCTTCTATAATATAACAATCGTTTGGAATCAAAGATGTGTTACGGTTGGAATAATGCCAATATATTGCTGAATATCATGAAAAACATGCAAATGTGACATACAACTCAAAGGGGTGTCAGAAATGTACTAGAACCTCGTCCAGTCTTGAGCAATTAAACAAAATGTTTCTTTAACACTTAAATCACACAAGTTTGCACACTGATGCAAGGTCTAAACAATGCTTATCTTGTTTGATTAAAATAAACTTTTTTAAATGAACAAGAATTTCTAAGTTTGCTTTTTCATATCCTCATAAACAAATACAACACAGTTTTTAATATGAATTAAAAGTCAAAGAATAAGAAATCTAAATTCGAATAGTGGATTGCTATATGTCAACCCGACTTTGTAATGGTTTTAAATACTGAAGTAGTCAAAAATGTACTTGGATGCCACTCCGTCTAAGGGATTTGAGGTTTATATCGTGTCTGCAACCACAACCAAATTATTTATGTTTCTTTAAAGGGTGCCCAAATCTGGTACTTTCCTATGACAGAAACCCATTTCTCAATATTTTCTTAACCTGGAGTCCTATTTTTTTGCTTTTCAATGCTATATATCTGCATTATAAACGTACCCTTACTTTATTTTTTAACGAAAAGTCAAGGACATATAAGACCATTAAGTGCTGCACTGTCCATTCACTTATTAATATTGTTTCTAAACTACCAGGAAGTAAACATTTTTGGTCCAATTTCATCATTCACTATAATAGTTGCAACACCAAAAGCGACCGGTGTGGCTATTTATCGGACAATGAATAATTACAATTTAAAACAATTCATTAGACCGCGGAAATATTGAAGTAAGAACATTACACAATATATACCTTGTTGGTTCTCTTACCCGACACAACGCAGTCTATGTAACAACAATTAGATTAAGCAAGATTTTGCTAAATGTGTTAGTTTTCCTTCGAAAACAAAGATACACAACTTTTATTCATACCACGCAAAAATAATAATTGTTATCAACACTAGACAAGCCTTTGGCTTGTAAGGGGTTTTGAATTTGTGCGAGCAGCCGTTGGTATCTTTTTTCTTGACAGTGATCCGATTTTTTGTGTCAACTCCTCCACTGGCACTAAGGGCAGTAGGACCATGAAACTTGGGACTTAGGTAGAACTTGATATGAACGTGTGCATGACACTTTTTATTTTCGCCTTCATTTTCGTTTTCTTGTTTAAAACGCCATGCGAAAAGAGTGTATTTGTTGCAAGTAAATACGGGCATTTCACGCAAAGCACAGAGCACACATTTGCTCAACTTTGTGTGAGCTCTCACTGCGTATATAGATAACAGGTGTATGCCTGATCAGTCAAAAAAAAAACCTTAAGTCAACAGAAACCAAACTCTACTCGGCTTATAAGACGTATTCAAGCTGTGTTGTTTGTAATATATTATTCAAGAAATAACCCATTGAAGGAAGTACTTTTGCGTTTTAATTTTTGTCAAGTGTTTAACATTTCGCTAGCGAAATGAAGTTCTAGTTTACCAATTGAACCCTTCATTATCATTATCATCTTTATGATAATCACTTATGAGACCGCATTGTTTTCTGGAAAGTATTTCAATTATTTCACTGCACGAAATTATTATTTAAGTGTAGTCTTGTTCGGAAACAAGGATTCCTCATGTTTGCATACTTTTCCTTTTCTTTTTGATTTTATTCAGTTAGTTATGCAAGTTTCAGTAGCTGTGCCTTGGATGACGATGATTTCGGATTTCGTGTCGTAGGTGTGCCGATACGAAGGAAAATCCGAATCATTATTCTTGTCAAGTATAGCCATCCAGCCGATCTGTCCACATTATTGCTTCTTAGCCGTTCTGCTCTAACCAGAGTATCTTGAGCCACAAACTCCGCTCCTCGCCAGGTTTAGCCCGCCTGCCAAAGCAGTTTACCAGGGTGTGGGTGGCACCTCGCCGTATCTCTTTACGTCCATTTTTTGATCTACTGGCGAGATATACTAGTGCCTCCTCCTGTAGGATCGTCGTAGGACCATCGTAGGATCAGTGTGACCTAAGTGTTAATATGATTATTCTACATCTATCAATAAAGCTAGGCATTAGGGACATGCTACTAAGCACCTAAGAATCAGATTAGGGTACGCCTGCTGACAGGAAGAACTACAACTCCTGACCCCTACACCAATCGCCAAAGTAAATTATACGCCACTTACAAAAGACTCTTCGAAAACGTTGGGAAAGCCATATCACCAATAAAGAACTGCGTGGTGAACTAAAGTAACTGATGGATGAAATCAGAGGTAAAAGATTGGAACTCGCGAGTCACTGCCATCGACATCCAGTAGAGGTGACTTTCAGTTTAGTACTGTGAACTCCAACTCATGGGAACCGATGCAGAGATCATTCTGCAACGGCTTGAAGAAGACATCGGTCTGATACCTGCTTTGAAAGCAAGATTTAGTAGACTCAACAAAATATTTTTCGACATTGACAAATTTGAATTTCCAGGGATTTTAATGGATCAAGATTCGAACGTAGTCATTTAATAATGACATATTATTATCAAGACCTCGACACTCTTATTCGATAGTTTTCGGTTTTGGTATGCAGCTGAAACATGCAGACATACAATATGTCTTTTGTTGCCATGCAGTTATATAACTGAATACAAATAATATAAAGTAAAAATAATGTTATCACATATGTGGCTGTATTTGTAGAATTTTAAGATAACAATTAGCATTTCGATTTCCTCTTAGCCAGTGATGATTACTTTGGCATGATTATGAATAAAGCCTAAAGGTATGCATTGAAATTTGAAGGTTCAAATCATTTAAAATCAGTTATTTAAATATACGGCATTTCTGATGTGAATTGTAGATAAAGGATAACAAGCGAAAGTTTTAAATGTCACCTGTTTTAGTCAAATGTAAACTTTAAATAGGAAAAATGCAAACCCGATTCTAATCGCTATTAAATTAAAAAATTTTGTTTTTGTTTTTGAATGCTGGTCTTTAAACACAGCATGATATTATCTTTGAAATAAATGCCGTATAACTGACACCATCTGCATTTTAAATATTTGTTCATTGTCGTCCAGATCACAGCCTTACTGAATGTTTTTTGCAGCCTTCAGGGTCACATTATTTAGCGGGAAGACTGTAGTATCTTTGTTTCATAGGCTTCCAATACGAAACACATGATTAATTTACAGTATTGGTATGGATTGAAACACAATATTAAATAATTAACAATGACAAATACCACAAGAATTTTATCGCAAGCAACATGCTTGGAAACATTCTTTTTCAATCCCTTCTCTTCTAAGTTCTGATGTTCCGTGTATATCCGATTTTGAAAACCATTGTTAACCTATATTAAAATTATTTTATAGTTCGATGATATAAACATTTATGGGTTAATTCGGTGTAGATAAAAAAGTAACGTTTTCCAAACAGCAAGAGTATTCATAAGTAGTACTACGACAAGCATTTATTTCCTGTGGGCAGTAAAAAATGGTTTGTTAGAAACATTGACATAATAATGAAATGCAACTCTTTTCGAAGACAGTTATGAAATAACTCAATAAAGTTTTTTCCCTCTTAATTATGTTTTAAATAACTAAGACAGCAATTGAAATACATGCAGTAGTATTAGATATGTAAGTATATCAGTACGTAATAAAACGATAAATATAATAATACATATCAGTCTCTAATGAAGAAAGTTGTTACTGGAGTCTATTTATAAATAATTGTAATGAAGCAATTTTATTAAAAAGAAACGTTTTAGAAATTTAGGTACGTTATTGTGAAGAGTTCTGAATGAAGATGTGCAATGCCTTTTAAATAATTTGAAAGAAATTTTCGAACACTACAGAACATCAATAAAAATTTACATTTTGACTATCAAATCTGCTGCTTTTTCCAGAAGATGGAATTAAAAATATCATTAACAAATACCTATGGTGATGTAATACATATCTGGCATTCCTGCATTCAGTTTCATTTTCCTAGAATTTGGCTACAAATCGAACTTTATGACATGATTCAAAAAGAGATAACACTTTGAAATATGGCGTAGCTAGACTGGTGCCATACCAATCAGTCTTCGTAATTGCTCAAATATAAAAAATGTCACAATTGTATGTGGTCCAATTCTCATCCAGTTTGGTATGAATCCTTTGTAAAGTCCAAAGGGTCCTTCTGCCTTTATCGTCTTAATGAAGCATTCCCATGAACTCTTATATATACCTAAAATGCAGTTATGCAAACAGAATTTTTCTAATAACGCTTACATAATTTGCAAGAAGAATTACGATGTGGAATATTTTTAAAGTCGGTTGTTTAATTTCATAGAACATCCAACTCCGCAATGGACTATAGAACAATATATTATTAAAATAATCTAGAGTAAACAGGTGACAAGATGGAAATTGTCAATCTTGACATATAAAATTATTGTTAGTAACCTTTTAAATTTTGTAAAAAATAAAAATTGTTATAAAGCACACAAGAAATTTAACTATGGCAAGCCAAACATACTTACTTTTACCCTTTTGTTTCATTACCCTGGTTTTGATTACATCAACTGGTGAAGTTGTGAGTGCAGTCACAAACCCAGCTATCATTGAAGAGGTTATATGCAATCGAACGCCTTCTTGCATCAAACCATGATTTAAAATTGTGTGTTTGACATGATCATACGCAGGAATCTTCAAAAACGATATCATTAACATATTCTTTCAACTGAAAACACAATAGTCTTTTTTAATTTCAGAAGAAATTCGATAGTATAAATTTCATGATCCGAAAAATAAATTGTCATTTTGTTTAAATTATGTAAGTTACGCTAAGACAGACACCTAGTAAATTACTGACCTCTTAAATAAAGTCAATAAAGTGTACTATTTACTGCAAATTAGCTTCTCTGAAGGACACAAACCTGAGTAGCAGTGAGGATAGTTGCTCTTTGAACTGTTGGACCCATACCAACGTAAAGACCTCGCAAGCCTTCGTGTTTGAATATTACTTTAAATGCAGAAATTGTTCCCCCTGGATATCGTTTTGGTTCCCCAGGCCGTTGTGCTTGTTGTCGTACTTTTACTAAATCCGTTGGAGTAGCAATGGCACTTCCAACAGCACCTGTTTAAAGATATTTTCTTGAACAGGAATGCAATACGGTTTTTATAGATGTCTTCTCTTCCTACGTTTAACAAAAAAATATAACCTCAGAAAAGAAACAAGAAATGCGTAATCAAGAAGAGTAGAAATGAGAAATGCCTTTTATTCATTGTAGAATTTAACGACAGGTTCTTCAGTTAAGTTTGTGGTCTGGTTCAGTTAAAACTAGCAAAACTGACTTCTACCTGATATGGCCCCGGCACAAATTTTCTTCCATAAGGGCGTATTTGCAGGATTAGTTGCACCTAACAGTTCTTTCATGGGTTCATATGCTCCCAATCGAATAGTGCTATAGATTCCTTCCCGCATAAGTGATGCAGTTAGTCTGAATATAAATTAAATTTAACATTAGAAGTGTTTATATTTTTTATTTTATGGCATTTCATTAAGATGTTATCACTCAAAGATTCTGATAAAATTATAAATACCGAAGAAGTCACTTGGAGTATTTTTTGCAAATCTAAAAAATGATGGGATTCATCGAATGCTACCACAAGATACAAACGCATCCACTGAAATACGCCTAGGGATAATTCACCTGGCAATCATTCATTGGCCTGAATTGGAAAGTGCTACAATTCGCCTGAATAATAAAATTATATACACGTATTTATTATTGGAAGGGGATGCGTAGGTTTTGTTTTTTTGTCTTAAAACTATTTTGGGAAACATCGCCTATTTTTCTGCAATCTTATTGACATAGAAGGATCGTCGAATAAACAACTCGATGGATTAATAACTGCCGAACAGGGAGTCTCATGACAGCTGCTTTCTAAATCCCGCCTTTATTTGAAATAGAATCAGCATGAATGCGGCATGTGGCATTCTGGCATCAAATTAGAGTAATGGAATATCGTTAAAAGTACTTCTCATTGAAAAGGTATTTCTATTGGTGAGAAATGATAGAACCCCAGAGAAACTTTCCTTTGAGGTGGTAAACACTGAAACATAATGATATTTTTTAAAACCGAATTCTGAATTTCACAAACCCTGAAATACCGGACAACTGCCAATACCGGAGAAGAATTCACAGTCCCGTTTTTCCCCATTGGTTTACATGTTAAAGCAACCTCTAAATTCCGAACAGCTGCCTATTCCGGACACCGGACAACGTGATAAGCACCGATTGGAACTTTTACTGTTTAAAGACCCCTAAAATACCGGACAAGGGTGTTGCACAGATGCTGTTTACCTGCCAAAACGCGGCATGTGTACTCATGTCGCAGCACCCCATTTTGAGTATTTGTGGTGCATATTTGCCCTTATCGCTGCAAACCACTGTCATTCCTGAGTATTTGCTGTGGCGTTATCGGTGTTTGTGTAACGGCATGCTTAATTCCCATGCGCATCGATACATATGTGCCAGAATGTTTGGTATTTAAACCTGATATTTTCCCATCAAGTTATTTTCAGTAAATTTTAACTGAAAGGTAGATGACATAAATTAACGAAAATGAGTAATAAAAGAAAGAGAAACGAATTAACTCTAAGTGAAAAAGTCAAATTAATAAAATCTAGGAATGGGAAAACAGTAAAAAAACTGGCTGAAGAATTCGGATTGGGGAAAAGCACAGTTTCAAACATTTTGAAAAAAGAAAGAAATTTTGTTAACATGAGGAGTGTAACAATGCGAGAGTGAAACGCCCCTGTTTCCGAACAGGTACCGAGCAACTCAATACAACTGTATACGCGTGGTTTATCCGTGTCCGGGGCCAAAATGTGCCAGGTCTGGACCCCTCTTGCAAGAAAAAGCATTATTTTTTTGCAGAAGAGTTAGGCCTTACTGATTTCAAAGCGTTAAATGAATGGCTCGATAACTGCAGAAAACGATATGACATTCGATTTCAATCATTATCCGGTGAAGGCGCAAGTTTCGAAGGACATTGTGACACCCGGTGCTATTTTTATTTGAATAAAACATTGGTTTATTGAAAAAATGCTTCTTATTTTCCTTCAAATGACAAAAATATTAAGTAAAATCACCCGGCTCCTGAAATACCGGACACCTCTATATACCGGACAAAATCCGCCAGTCGCCCCCCCCCCCCTGTTGTGCGGTGTAGGCAGTTTGTACTCTGTATGATTCTTTCTTTAAAGTTTACAAAATAATGTCCGATGTAGGCAGGTTTTACTGTATATGATTCTTTCTTTAAAGTTTACAAAATAACGTGCAAAACAATACTAAGAACGAAAAATCTCACAGGTTTGTAATTTTTTTAACTTGTCGATAGAGTCAGCTCGCCGACACTTGAAAAATATTTTTTGTTATCAATAGTTAAGATTTCTCTCACCTGAGATCGGCCCTTTAGAGATTTTTTCATTGCACTTGTGACATAAATCGAACGTTTCATGGGATTAATAGTGTTCAATTACCCGACTGCACTCATCAAACGTTCGGAGATGGCTGGTGGATTTAACCAACGCCCACGCTGATTGGTTTATATGTCATGCAATTATTAAAAAATGTTTAAGTATTTTAAGGGTATTTGAAGTAGATGAACATGTATGTTATACTCAGAACATTGCGTTGTTTTGTGGCAACAACTTGAGTTTCTTTTGCAAATTTATTACCTTCTGCTTATAAATAGGCAGTCTGAGATATGATTCGTAGTATGTTTTCAATAAAATATAGCGTAAAACGGTTTTAGTAAATAAACTCGGTTTTAAGTTAAGACAAGTTTTTATTACGTTTGTTTTTATAGTTCTTTGTTTATGATTTCCCAGGTGCACCCAAATATTGACACCCAATATATTTTCAAATGTCGGCGAGTTGACTTTTCTTGTGTCGGCGAGTTGACCAAAATTTTTGTAGGCGAGTTGGTCATTTTGTCGGAAAGTCGGTTTGTCAGCGAGTTGACCATTTACCTTGTAAAGCTCGTACAAAGTTCGCCTGACTGGCGATTTCCGTGTCGATACGCTGGGGTTTAGAAATATACTAAATGATAGGTCACACTAATACTTACGGATTTTCCCAAAATTTTCAGTGACACAGGACAATTGCTAAAGTATACAGTAAAACCTGGTTGATCTAGACAGCTTTGGGGCTAGAGAAAATTGTCAGGAATAGCAAGGTGTCCGTATTACTGAGGTTATTCTATAATGGCTTGATTTGTTTATGGATCCACGACAATAAACCTGACGACAATTCGCCTGGTACGATTCGCCTAGTGACCATGCGTCTGAATTGGAAGGTGCTACGATTCAACTGAATATCAGAATAATAATACAAAGCGGTAGGAGAAGCGATTGTTGCTTTGTTTAAAAAGAGACTTTTGTTCGTTAACGAACAAGTAATGTAACCTGGTAACATGAGAATTGATTTCTCATCCTCATCATGTGAAAAATGTAAATTTGTGACACACCAACCCTCCCCCACCCGCGTTTTGTGGACACGCATGGTAACACATTTCATACCAAGTGCCCCACCTTCCCCACTCCCGGGCACCAACCCTTCTTGATAACAGAATATGTTTTTACCTAAATTCAGGAAATGAAAAAAAAGACTCGCAGCTGGAATGATCCAAAAATTTACTCTCTTTCAGTCTTGCGCACTGTTCAACCCCAGTAGGAGGGGGACGCTCATGTACTCACTAGTTACCATGCGTGTCTATGACTTTTTAAACGACCCTATTTCATTGTATGTAACACATATGCTACGAAGTGTTCTCCACCCCAACCCACACACCTGCATAGTACAAGGATTTGAGTGGTTTGTAGGATCGCCTATCCACATGGAAACCCTCTAAAAATACCCACTAGTGATAATGCGTACCCTTTGTAGAGTCCGCGCACTCCCTCATCACGCACGATTCTGACAGAACCCCGCAGAAAGCCCTTGTAATATCTCTTCCCATAGATGGCGCTACGATGCTTATCGTGTGTCTGCTGTTCTCCAAGTTCATTGTCAATTTGCATCCGAATTTTAATAACATCAATTGGATTGGTAACTGAAAGTTTAAAATTTGCATATAACATTTGGAATTTCTAACGTACTTTCTCTCATACGCCTTTTTAAGAAGATGAATGACGCTCCTTTTGACGCGGCATTTGCCTTGACACTTGACTAAATCAAAACGACATAATGACAAATTTGAACGTTCCTTATTTCTTATACCCTGCATAATTGGAGCTTTGGATGACATACGAAGCATTTGAAACAGGGCAGTAAAATTTCGGGGCCTCATTTCGATTCTCCATTTGTTGCACATTTTCGGGTTCTGGAATTTGTCATTTTGTCATTTTGAGATTTCGGAATTAACCTTTTTCGAGATAACGGTCAATTCCGGTTTTTGACCTTGACCGTGACCGAGAAGATAAAGATCACCAAGTGCCCATTATGTAACGTTATTATGGAACAAATGGTCGAAAATGAGCTCAAGATATTGCTCTATCTCTAAAAGTTTTCGAGATAATGGCCAACTTCCATTTTTTGACCACCACCATGACCAAGAAGGTCAAGATAACCGAGATGTCTCTTATGTTACGTTCTTTGGGCCAAATGGGTCTAAAATGAGCTCAAAATTTCTATATCTCTAACCGTTTTCGAGATAAGTCGATCTATCGTTAATGGAAGACGAGTTTAGGTGACCTTTGACCTTGATCCTGAAGGTCAAGAATCAGGATGCACGGTTACCCGCTAGTGATTACGTGTATGTATTCAAACTAGGATTTGAGCGTTTTTTCTTTTCGTGATAAATAGGCATTTTGAAAAATATTTTGATCTCACTTTGACCTTGACCTTTAAGATCAAGGTAAAAAATATTTGCGGTTGCACCAAAACCTTACGATTGTCCGCTGATTCAGAGGCTAGGAGGAGTTTTCTGGCAAACCATTTTGTAAAAAATAGCCATGAACTCAAATTGACCTTGACCTTGATCGATGAGTTAAACAAATGAGGATTTACCAAGACCCTGTTATCCTTTATTGCCAAATTTCATCTTCCTCCATCAAATTATGTAGGAGGAGTTTACTGGAAACCGTAGAACGAAAAAAAAGAGAAGACAAAAAAGGGAAAAGGGGCAGAAACTTGCAAAAAAAAAACAAAAAAACTGCAAACTTATTCCCAGTTGCAAACGAACTTTGGAGGTGGGACTAACGGTTAAAATTGTTAAAGGGTCTTACTCTGGGTTTATATTAAATAACAGACACGCGAAAAATAACACATTCCTGACAACAATTGATAATCCTTGTTGCCGAAAGTGTTTTTCCGCCTTTCCCCTACCTGTATCGTCTTGCTGTGTAGTCAGTTTAAGGTCCCGTCAACGTTAAAACAAACACAAACCTGCTGCTGCGGCCATGCACGAAGTTCCTGCCAGGCAAAACCGCGTGATTCCTTCGTTTCGCTTCATTTGAACGATAGGGCTGTACGTAGGGAAATATGATCTGATTGCAAGCTGACCACGGCGATGCTGATTTAACAAAGCTGAAAACACTCCATATCCCACATTCGCTGTTCGCTTATATCTCTTTCCAAAAAGAACACTGTCACTTTTTGCACTAAAGAGACATGCAGAAAAGGAGTCTGAATGTGACTTTCAGGTAGAATTATTGGGTTGGTCATTGGCTGGGCACACACAAACAAACTTACTTCCTGTCTTGCCAGGTTTGCATGATCAATACATCACTCAGCATTGCAAAGGAACTACAGTAGGTTACAAGCTGCCGCATCAAATAACGTCGCCCCGCACGTCACATAAGCTTGTTGTTTATATATTTATTTATTCAAGTTATTTAGTGCACACTTTGTGTCTCGCGAGTTTTGATGTTTTTCTAAATTCAAAATTGTGGTGTTAAATACTTGCAATGATGCCAATGTTCACTTCATATAGTATCCCTATCACGCACTGGAGTATTGTGGGAAAACTAAAATTTGTCAAGATCTGCAGTAAATCCTATAAACACTTAGTAGGGCACTGGCAAGCTCTGATCAAAACAAAAACATCAGAACTGTATATGGTTTGATTTAGGTTATTTTAGTACTCCAAGGTTGCAAAACAATTACACGCCTGCAGCCATTTTAGGCTGCATTCACACACCGCACAGCTATAGTGGTGTATATAATTTATGCCTTCAGGTAACAGACAGATCGGTTAATCGTACAAACAAGTTCATTACCGTTCTTTTTCACATGCGGAATCCCGGATAAACGCAGAAATCGGTTAAACTCATAAAATCCTATGGAAAAATTACTATACGATTAACCCATTTCGACTGTAGATGACATCCCGACAAGTGATCTGTCGACAATTGGTCGAGGGACGAAAGGTCTAGCGCCAATTGATCTCGCTACAATTAGTTTAAATGGAAAGGGTACGACAAGTGAGCTATTTTCTCAACAATTATTCATCATCATCATCATCATCATCATCATCATCATCATCATCATCATCATTATTATTATTATTATTATTATTATTATTATTATTATTATTATTATTATTATTATTATTATTATTATTATTATTATTATTATTATTATCATTATCATCATCATTATTATTGTTTTTTGTATTATTTTTATTATTAATATTAATATTATTGTTAATCCTGTCTAAATAAAAAAATAAAGTCTTGTCTGTTCAGATGGAACTGTATTAAACAACCAGAAAACACATGATTAGTTGTCAGTTTTTATTACACGTAACAGAGAAAACCTACAAAAAAACTGCAAATCTTGTATAAAACTGGCAATTGCTTCTCTGTCCACGTAAAGAGCCACCAGTAAAGTTGATTATTTATTTATTTCTATGTTTTTACTGAATTCCAAAGTTACAGAACTATCATTTTAACACAAGTTTTATTTACTGTATTCATTAAGAGAAAAGGGAAACAATCACGTGCACGCACACACTGTCTATTTATCGTTTCAGAATTTCTAAGGGCCTTCGCCACCGTTTTCCTGTTATAGCCAAGCACCTGCAAGAATGGTGGATGATAAAACTATGCCAGAAGCTTCAATTATTTGCGTAAATGGTGTGATATGATGATCGTTTTCCAAGTCAATGATTGTTCAGTGTTGACCGGAAGCAAAGACGCATTTGGATATCTGTAAACAAAACACCAGTGAGCACATGTATTAAGGCATATACAGTGGAGCCTCGGCATCGGACCACCTCCATGTTGGGACCACCTCTGAATTAGGGCACATTTTTTTTCGGTCCCGAATGCTCTCCATAGACTTTAATGGTTAAGAAAACTCCCAATTGGGACCACCTCGGATCGGACCACTTCGGGCCGCATTTTTCGGTCCCGAGCCCTCAAAATGTCTGAGATCGGACCACTGTCAGTCAGTGGGGAATCCACTGTATTTTTGCGGCACATTACTTACAACACCGAGCATGTTACCGTCTCAGATATTGTTGCTAGGGATTATGGTAACAAGTGTGTAACCAGACAGGGGCTTAGTTTTTTTTTTTTTTTTTTGTTATCTATACTTTTGCACCTTGTCTAAACAATAGCGGCTGACAATATACAAACCCGAGAAATCTTAATTTATGTGGTGCCTATTCTTTTAGTATTTAAGCCGACCCAAATGCCACCGAATTCATAATGACAATTAAATGTCAATTTAAGCATATAAAGGTAATTTCAACTAGAACCTCACTTCGCTAGCGAAATGTTAAACACTTGACAAAAATTAAAACGCAAAAATACTTCCTTCAATGGGTTATTTCTTTAATAATATATTGCAAACAACACAGCTTGAATATGTCTTATAAGCCGAGTAGTGTTTGGTTTCTGTTGACTTAAGGTTTTATTGACTGATCTAGCATACGCCGTGTTAGCTATTTACGCAGTGAGAGCTCGCACAAAGCTCACTGTGCAACTGGGTGTGATGTGGGTTAAATGCTACGCATTTACTTGCAAAAAATACACTCTTTTCACAGAATCCCGGACAAAACGGCGACGGCCAAAACGGCGACGGCCAAAACGGAGAAGACCAAAACGGCGACGGCCAAAACGGCGATGGCCAAAACGGCGACAAGTGCAACCCTGGACAAAACGGCGACGAAGATTAATAATGTAATGTTGAAAATCAAAATACAAAGAATAGTGTGGCCAGATAAATCAATTCATTTCTACTTGAAGATAAGTATAATTTGAACCAATATTTAAATTTTAAGGGCAAAATAAAATGGCTAATTTAACACTTATTTTCCCATATATTCCTAATTGCAATCATACGATAATCCATCGTGTGTATGTGGGGGGGGGGGAGGGGGGTAAATAAGTACATTCTCAAAGACAATTGTATTTAGCGACTGTGCCCACTAATCCGTTATTGCACGTGAATCCACATCAATAAAAGGCAAAAATAAAAACCTTTAAAAGGACTTCGGATTATCAGCAATGAAAGACTGATGAAATTTAATTGCCTCAATGAGCTAATCGTTATCTGTATCGGTTATGTAAAATGCTGTTATTATATACAAATCCACACCAATGAAAGAGAAGATTAAATTTTATTTTACCTGAGAAAATAATTTTCAGCTTTAGCTGAAAAAAAGTAAGTGAGTAGTAAACCATTCCTTGAGCAAGTGACTTACTGAGAAAGTGACTTACTCAGCAAGTGATTACTGAGAAAGTGACTGGTGACAGGAAGGAGGTGGTTAGGGAGGGCAGGAAGGGCGCGTTGGGAGAAATACTGCAATGTGTTCAAATTTATTTATATCTGATGGTTAAACAAACTGTGTCAGCAATGTTGTTACTTTTTGTTCTTTTTAATAAGCGTTTTAAAGCATAAACTAAAAAAAACTCCGTCGCCGTTTTGTCCGGGGTTGCACTTGTCGCCGTTTTGGCCATCGCCGTTTTGGCCGTCGCCGTTTTGGTCTTCTCCGTTATGGCCGTCGCCGTTTTGGCCGTCGCCGTTATGTCCGGATACCCTTTTCACATGGCGTTTTAACAGAGAAAACGAAATCAAAGACGAAAATAAAAAGTGACATGCACATGTTCAGATCAAGCTCTTCATAAGTCCCAAGTTTCATGGTCGTAGGGCCCATAGTGTCAGAGGAGAAGAAGACACAACAAATCGGAAAAAGTGTCAAGAAGAAAAAAAAAGGACGAATTTTGCTCCGACAAATTCATATAACTCTTGCAAGCCAAAGGCTTGTCAAGTGTTAATAAGAAAAAAATTGTTAAAACTTTCTCAAAAGATAAAATTCAGATAATTAATGACAAACTTTCGGTAGAAAGAAAACTTGACTCGTTTGCTAAATATAGCTGCAAAAGTATGCAAAATAGAATGCTTGTGTGTATCTATAACATGCAGATTGTTATACAGTTAAGAGAGAGTAGATGTTATTATAAATGAATATTAGTTTTTTTGTGTTTGGACATCAAACTTGAATCTGAGGTCAACCCGCAAAATTTTACCTAAGTAGGACCAAGTCTCCCAAATGGGACCACCTCTGAAATGGGGCACATTTTATCCGGTCCCAAGGGTGATCCGATTTCAGAGGTTCCACTGTATTGACTTCTATTGAGTCAACACAAAGATTTTATTCCCAAGATATTATTCCCATATTCACATTCTCAGTTACAGCCAGTTACTGGTCAAGAGTACGTCATGCTCACTCATAAAAAGTTTATATCTGCTGAATATGTCACTTTCAAATAGTCTAGAACAATACACAGACAAAGCATTTACTTGATAAAGAGTTGGAAAAAAATCACATCATTGTCGCCCGATGATTGTCAAGTTATCAACATATGATAGGTGAATGGATAAAGTTGCATTCCAGAAATTCGCCATATAAGATATAAATAAGCAGCCGCTTAAAATCACATAAGGTTTGACTTTTCTTAAAAGCTGTTGTAAAAAATTTGCCTTTGTAAATGCTAAACATTGTCGCCAGACGTATTGTTATGGAGTCGGAAAAAATAAAGTTCTATATGAGACCATATAAAAAGACAATTTTACCTGAAAAAGTATATTTATTACATGGTTATTCTTAACAATGTATTGTTTGATGAGAAACAAAATAAGGATCACCCACAATTCCTGAATCACACCTTCTATGACTTCAGTCTTTTCTACCGTTATTTATCTTAAATAATTATAAAACTATAAAGACTGAAGATTATCTTTTTTACTAAAAGCTACACATTAAACAAGGCCTAGGCTAGTTATTTTAAGTGCGATAAAATCTTTTAAAAATTCATTAAATATCAGCCCGTCCAATGAATTTCAAAATCATAGCTTTAGTTTCAAAATTTCTAGTTTTCGCCTTTTATGTACCTTCACGCTTTCCCAGAAAAGTGCACTGTCAATAAAGTGTCGATGATTTCGGTTAAAAAAGATTCAGTTGAATCTGTATAATACATGTTCCCAGAAGATTTTCTGGGTGTGCTTATGTATGTATTGTGTGGAGGGGATGACACCCTACAAGAGTCGATCCAGGATTTTCCGTTGGGACAGATTGCGCGTTGGGAGGCTAGGTTCATTTTTTGGTCAAAACTTAACAAATTCTTGTTTAAAAGAAAATATTCCGTCAGGGAGGTGCTTTTCACTCTTGGTAAATGGCTCTTCTTAATTTAACTTTTTCATAAACAAACTCTCAAGGACAAAAGTTAGTTTTAAATGAAACTTTCAGTGCATTATGACTAATACTAAAACACATGAATGTTACGGCCAGCAGAAATCTTGTTTTTCATCCTAATTTTTTAAGCAAAAACGGCCGGCTGGCGATCTTTTCTTCTCGAAGAAATAGACGCGGAGAGCGCCGATATTTTTATATTTTTAAAAATTCCGGTGATCTTGCATTGGCCAAAATTCTGCCTTAATTTTTTCCACGGAAAATATGGTTTAATAGTGAAATAAAAAAGTTTAAATGGCATAACACTTATATTGTTATACTTATAAGTTGCTACTTTAGAGTGCAAAATTTTAGGATAAATTCATTTTCCGAAAGGCAGTTTTGCAGTACTCTTCTTCCTTCTGCGTAAATCCTCTGTGCTTAAGATTTCATACACCCGGCCGGCCGGTCGATTTTTTTTCTCGACATTTTTTTAGACCCGGCCTCTTACTTCATTTGTTTTACTAGCCATTTTAGTGACCTGATCGAGATATGAGAAAGAAGGATATTTTTCCCGCCTAAGAGCCATTGAATATCCTCTTCAATTCCGTATAGAATGGTTCAGTTTTCATCGTCTTCACTAAATATAACGCCATTTCAATCAGTTTCCGGTTTTGTTTGCCAAGAGATCTTGTCCTCCAAAAGGAAAACAACGAACAGTTAAGAGCACTACTACTGTTATTAAGCTTAACACAAGAAATAAGATAATGTTTTAAAGGTTTATTTTTGAGAGGGATTTATTATTGTCTAATCTCCCTGTATCTTATTATTTTACAATATTTCTGGGCATCCGGTGACATGCTGACAGAAGATCGACATTTGCAACTAACCTTGTTGCTATTTGTCTTATTTTGCTTCTGTGAAACTAAGCCCCTCTTTTAAATAAGTATTCTTCCGTTGTCTTTCGTGTATTTTCTTTTTCTAAAGATGAGAAAACCTGCTCATACTGCCTAGGAGGAATACACAGGACTCGGTCCAAACTCTGTGCACAACGCCTACGCAAAATTGCAAGCTGAAATCCGCCGTCGCTTTTCGTTCAACTTCCATGCGAGTTTGAAGCCTTCTCCATATTAATCGTCAGCTTGATGTACAACTCTTCTTTTTTTTGTAATATGTTGCCGTAGCTTTCATAGATTTTTCTTTGTGCATAATCTTCGCTAGTCTCCACATATGACTGCTCGTATTGCCCTTACTAATGCAAAAATATAAATAGTATCGATATTAAAAGTTCTCAGGGAATTAGTAAAACATAACTGTCATCAAAATCGAGCACCATAAAAAGATTTTCATTAAGCTGTGTTATATAAGACAACTATTGGCTAGTGAAGACTTAAGGAAATAATTGCCAAAAATTTTAATTGTCCTTTGCGGATAAATGCTGCGTCACAAATTCACTCCAAATGATTTATCCACATTGAAATCACCAGTTATGATCGTTTTACTTTTATCCATAGCATAGTGTCAATAATGCGTGCATTAATTACGCAATATTTATATTACAAATTAATTTCTCTTTGCTCAGTTTGATCACATAAATTTCAAATAACGAAGACTGAGAAATAAAATGAAGTGCTGCCAGGCTAGCCAGCAGACCATATTGTTCTGCTGCTTCTTTTTCAACCTGTTCGCTGACAGGTCCACGTGGGGTATGATTTGTGATATACTTCAAGCAAGCAGCTTTTATGAAAAGACCATTGTGCGGAAAAAATTTGAAGGACCGATATCCTTTTAATTCTGTTTAAACTAATTCCTATGGAATAAAGACGTTAACAATATTACACTAAATCTTCACGGTCAATTGCAGCACTTTACATTCAGCACTGCAGTACATACAAAATCTTAACATATCTTTTGGATTATACATTTGATCTCATTATGTTATGAGAGATTAAACGCAGTTGATCTCCTGTAGTAGTTTTCTTATATGTATAATATATGCTCTTGAGTGCACAGGTATTTTCCTTGCATTATTCTGCAACATTTGACCTCGACAAAGGTCAGTCTGAAATACTGATTGCGACCCGACTTGCTACGACCAACGTGGCAAATCCAATGTGTCGTTGTTGAAACTTGTTCTCTATGTTTCGTTCTATTTTAAGCGCCTGAAAAACTTGTATTTCTATTGCTCATTACATGTTCAGCGTTCAGCGCAGGTTAAATTTAAAAAGAAGCAATCAAGTATGCATCTACTCGTATATTTTGATAGCCCTTTTTATCTGCAATAATCAATGTTTTCAGTTTCACATTTTATCCCCTCTTAAAAACAGCAATTATTTTTATTTGAAAGGAATTATTTTTATCTAAAGTTTGTCAAACGGAAAGTGAACAGTTTGTTTGTAGCCCCGGTTCAGTTTCATACGAGTTTACTTTGTACAGGCAGAAACGTGCGATTTCCGAAACATGTAGCCTTTTTGTTCTTGATTCCGGAGTTTATTCGCTGTTCAGCAACTTCTATAAATATAATTTATAGTCCCCCTCCTTTAATTTCCTAGGTGTATTTCCTAAAAACTATCCAAAGAATAATAATAATTTATTCCAAATCGAAACTGAACTGATAATGTGGTCTCAGACCTTAAATTAGAAATCGTTATTTTCACACATATTCTGGCAGTTTTAAGATATGCATTTCGATATAGTACATTCGCGTATTTTGGACAGAGGATAGGTAAAACTAATGGCATCGATTTGTATGACAGCCTGACAGTGGCTGCGGTGTGCTGGTTGCCACGTTTTATATATTTATTTCCTTTTTTTATCGGTAAAAATAATTTTCCTATAATTCCTTTGTAAAGATTCAATTCAATTAATCATTGTAGATTATGTGCAACAAGAATATAACACCGAAACCCCCCCGTGAAATGCGTTGTTGGACTGCCGATGTGGTTAGTGGCAAGGCGTTACACTGAGATTTTGAGCCTACAGAATGCATTCATGCAAAGGACTGATAAAATTTCTTTCTTTCAATTATGGCCTTATTTATTATTTATTAATAGAAATGAATTCAAATTGGACGACGTTAAGTGGTTTTTGAGACCTTTTGCGATGTTAACTTCCCCAATTTTACGCGAAAGAAGACTACCCAAATGAGAACTAAATCTTTTAGCCAAAAGGTTTTGAAAAAAAGAAAGAAAAGTTTTTACGATAAAAACAATTAAACAGCCACTATCACTTAAAAAAATATCACTTGGATTGTTGTTGTTATTTGAGACATGAGACAATTTTTGTCAATTATCTAAAAATAGAGTGATATAATAAAAGCCAAGAAATTGTCCTAATTTGACAGCTCGACTGAAAATTTTAACGACTTTGTAAAGTAATTGATTCGATTCACTACAAGGAAACATAAATAACGACACTGGACTACTAAATGTGGAGCTGAAGAACACCGTATTCGACAGGTTTTGCTTACCTTTTTTATCTTTTTTTCTGTTCAATTTGACACACAACTTGTGCACCAAGTGAAATGGGAAGTTAAACGAAAAGATTTTGCTTCTTTCTTTTTTTTTTTTTTTTTTTACAAAAAGTCCATGATGTTTCCAATTTGGTCTTATAGCTCTTTGTATTTTTACAATAAAAATTGAAAAGCTGTCTGAAATTTTGTTAAATCAAAAGCTGTAGTCAATCTTTTCTACAGCTGGTGTCAGGAAAATATGGCCCAAAAGAATGATTTCCACTCAGCAAATGCCCTGGGATATTGTGTACCCGGTGTCCATTTTCCAGGAATATTTGACCTTCCTCTGGCATTTTTTCCCTCACTTGGATAAATAGAGAACTGAGAAAATCCGTAAAATTTAAAATTCAAAAGTTGAAGATCACTACATCACGTTTAGGTATTATAATCAGGGTGGGTGTAACATATCCAAGAGAGAGGGAAAGAGAGAGAGCGAGAGAGAGAGAGAGAGAGAGAGAGAGAGAGAGAGAGAGAGAGAGAGAGAGAGAGAGAGAGAGAGAGAGAGAGAGAGAGAGGAGAAAGAGAGTGTGAGAGAGAAAATGGGGGGATTCGTCCTTGAAAAAAGCTAATTGTTAATGGTGTGCAGACAACAAAATGTTTCATACTGGCATAATACAGAACTGCCAAAAGGTCGGAGCCGAGAAAATGGGAACAGGCGGTCTCCCCCCTGGCGCTTCCCCCCCCCCGGCGGTTTCCCCCCTGGCGGTCTCCCCCCTGTCCTTCTCCCCCCCCCCCCCCACGGCAGATTTTTTTAAAACTTACATCAGCAAAACTTGTATATTTCACTCCTTTTTTCCTTCTCCCCCCTCAAACTTGCTTTCCTTATTGATGTATGAAGACTAAAGGGTTATTGATGTTTCTTTAATCTGTTCAATTAAGTGATTGTTATAATGAATTTTTGACCTAATCAATGAAACGTCGGATCTAGTGTTATGCTCATTGCATGCACAAGAATTACAATTGTTTCTTAGTCATCACCGCCAGAGTAGGCTACTGATGATGATGTTTTCTAGAGTAGTTTGGTTTATTTATGGATATCAGATTTACGTCCGGAGAACGTAGAAAGTAGGCAAATTATCACATCAAGATGGCCTTCATTACGACTATACGAGGAAAGCAGTAAGGTGGTGACACAGTAAAGCTGGTGATCTGTAAATTAAATTTCGCATTTGAAAAATCAGTTTACAGTAAGTGTTTGATTGTAATTTCGTTATTGGATTTTAAAGCAGATTAATTTCCTAGTGATAATTATGTAAAAGTAGATGAAAGGTGAGTTGAAAATTAAAAAAGGAATGAAATGTACAAGTTTTGCTGACTTAAGTTTTACTAACTAAAAAAAATCTGCCATGGGGGGGGGGGGGGGAGAAGGACGGGGGAGTCAGCCTGCGGGGGGAGATCGCCAGGGGGGAGTTGGTAGGGGGGAGTACGCCGGGGGGGGGGAGACCGCCAGGGGGGAGGGGGGATATCTCGCCTAGACCCGAGAAAATAGCTGGCGTGGACAGGATTAAAAGGATTAAATTTTATTCGCCGAGATATTAGCGGCATTACTCTAATTACATAGATGCCGAGTGAAATGTAAACATAAAAACTGGAACGGAATAAAACTTACTGTACACGTTCAACTGCAAACAACGTAGAATACACTTCCAGAATCCATACACACCTCTATCCTTCATATTCCTTCTCAGTCGTCAAGTTTCTGTGACTAGAGATGGTACGGCAACCCGCTCCAGGCGCCTTATTGCTTCTGCCTTCTTGAGCATAGCCCTTTCCAAAGACCATGCCGATTTGGAAAGAAGGATATCAACAAAATACAGCACTTTTATATTTTCAGATACAATAGCACAAAACGTTTCTTCTATGTGCGAAGTATGTGCTCAAACTAAGCAGACGCAGTTGACGATTGACACAGAGCTACAGATAATTTTCCTATCAAACAATATGTTTGGACACGTATATAATAACTTCTTTTTGACGTTGAACAATTTTTTGAAGTGGATTTTCCGCTTCTTTGATAATTGTAGTAGCCTAGTGGTGGGATAAAAATGTTTTTAAAGTATCACACTGTGTCGTTTTTATGACTATTGCACCTCAAACCCGAAGTTCTTGTAGGAAATCTTTACATACGGACTTCAATGAGGCGAGATAGGCTGTGATTTGTGAATTATTATATCGTTTAGACATTGAATAAGCTCGCCTTTCAGGAATTTTATCTATTGAAGAAAACGTTTATTACATTACTGAGATTATTGGCGTTCGTTCATTTATGAAATGACGTCGATAAATTACTCAAAGGCAAAGTCACAAATAACTAGACCTTCTTCGTTACCGAGTAGCGAAGATTACATTTGGGACCATAAAATACGATTCTGAAATCTTTGTTAAAAGTCATGCCAAGTTGTCAATTAGCATCAAAACTAAAGACAACACAGCTTTTGAATGCTATATGCCCAGTAAACAATACTGACGCCGTGGAAACGTCGATTTGAGATTGTGTCATTACCAGGCCGAATAGCAATATTGAATCTGACTGTAGTTTGGTTTTGATTGTTTGCGATCACAGATCAGCCTCTGTGCCACAACGTTTAATAGACGTTGAATAGATGTTGATATGTTCGATGTGTAGATGTTGACTTGGGATACTAAAAAAATACTTATTGACTGAGCTGAAAAATTTCTTATCTTTTTTTCAGTTTTTAAATTCGCATTTTGATTCTTGATTCTGTTCCGGATTAGGTTTGCATAGAGAATGAAAAATTTCAGACATAATTAACATAGCTTTTATAATTTAAAAGATCTTACGGTGTTTGACCTTGACCGTGATCCAGAAGATCAAGGTCATCGAGCTACCTCCTATGTAACGTTGTTTGGGCCCAAAGGGTCAAAGATGAGCTCAAAATCGCTCTATCTCTAACGGTTTTCGTGACCCAGAAGGTCAAGGTCACCGAGGTACCTCTTATGTAACGTTGTTTAGGCCAAAAGGGTCGAAAATGAGCTCAAAGTCGGCCCATCTCTAACCCTTTTCGAGATAATAGTCAGTTTCCGGTTTTTGACCTTGACCGTGACTCAGAAGGTAAGGTCACCGAAGTACCTCCTATGCTACTTTCACTATGACGTCATACGCTAAAATTAAGGTTACCACGATGTCCTTTGTCAAAAAGTAGCCTCATAATGTATTTGAGCCAAATCTCTAGCTCCACCCGTTTTAAAGATATTAAGGTCATAAATATTCATGACGTCATAAGATGCAGAAGATGACGTCTTACGTCAAAATTTTTTCGCTTGAATCGAGTTTACTACATATCCTATATATATGTGCCAAGTTTCATTTTCCTACCGTTAGCCGTCTTGGAGGAGATGTCCTGACACGGTTATAAAAAAAGCATTGCAAAGAAGTGAGAAAAAAGAGAAACTTCCATAATTCGTAGTAATTCAGCCAAATACTTGGGACAAGTTCCAAGTGTTTAATTACCACCTTCTAGACTTTGGCTGTGATGTACATAATCCCACCGCCCCCAGAAAATAAAATAAAAAGAGGAAAGAATTACCATTAGATCAGATCGGTTTTTCATTTTGTTGATGGTCATGGCCGGGGTTTGGGCCCAGTTATGCCATCCTGGATGTTTGCCATGTCGACTTCCATAATCAAAACCCGGCGTTGTTGAAGCATTAAAATGTTTGCTGGGAGAAATAAATTATAACAACGTCATAAACAGTTATGTGACAATATATATCGCAATAAGCGTGTTACAAACAGATGGATCATTCTTGATTTTTAGTGGGTTACGGATGCACAATATGTCATATATAATGTGAAAGCAACTTCATAGCACCTGTGGAGTTTAGTATCCCAGAAAACTGCTGATAATTACCCTCTGAGATATTTGTTGTTTAGTCTAAAGGCAAAAATACAGCACATCGCATATATTTACACTTGGAGATTTTCAATCCCCTATTTTATTGAATTCGTACGATTCGGTAAAGTGTTTCCTTTTTTCCGCCAAAACCTTTTCACGCAAACTCCTCTGAAACGGCTAGGGCTAGGACGACCAAATTTGGCTGAGAGATAGTATAGCTAGTCTAGTTGGTCCAGCTCAGTTTGTTAAGAAATTCATCAATATTTTATATCCAAAAATGGACGTTGAAATTTAAAATTTGAAACCTTGTCACGCAATCTCCTCTGAGACGGATAGGGCTAGGACAACTAAATTTGGCAGAAAGATAATGTAGGATGTTTAGTTGCATCAGCTGAATGTGTTTAGATATTCATTAATATTTAATATGTAAAAATGGACATTGAAATTTTGCCCCTGACACCCTTCACAAGCAAGCAAACGCTTTAATGTCGCAGTTAAAGGAACTAGCATCATATCAGCATATGTATATTGATCGCCAACTGTCTACAATGAGAGCCATCACAGCATGCGTGTGCAAGCTAAAGTTGGCTGCAGCGTTTGGTTTTTTCTTTTAAGACAGCTGTCACTTTCACTGTCAAAAGGTCAATTATTATTATTATTATTATTATTATTATTATTATTATTATTATTATTATTATTATTATTATTATTATTATTATTATTATTATTATTATTATTATTATTATTACACTTTTTTTATATAGCGCTTATTCACTAAGCGCTTTACAATATAAAATTTAAATAAAATTAAATCTGCTATTAAATGATACAAATTTCTAAAATATAATACTGATTTAACGTCCATAAGCTAACATAAACAAATGAGTTTTGAGCAAACGTTTAAAGCTGAATAAATTATCACAGTTTCGGATATTGTCAGGAAGCTTGTTCCATTCTCGTGGACCTGCCACGGAGAATGCGCGATCACCATATTTCATGTTTGTTTTTGGAACTACCAGAAGGTTTCTTGATCCATTGCGAAGCTGCCTGGTTGGTGTGTATCTACTAAGCATATCGCACATATATTGAGGGGAATATCCGTTCAGCGCTTTGTACACTAAAAGGCATATGTTGAAGATTATCCGTTCACGCACTGGTAACCAATGCAATGTTTTACATGCTTCTGAAACACTGGCATCTCAGGGACAGTTCATAACTATTCTGGCTGCACAATTCATAACTGATTGTAGTTGTTGTAATGAAGACATGGGAAGGTCAATATAAAGTGCGTTGCAGTAATCCAGTCTGCTGATTACCAAGGCATGTACCAGTACCTTAGTCACATCTTGAGTAAGGAAGGGCTTGACACTTTTTATCCAGTTAAAAAAATAGAAGCACTTTTTCCTTACTGTTGAAATCTGCGGCAGAAGCGACATTGAAGAGTCCATAATTACACCTAAGTTTCTGGCTTGATGCGTTCGCGTAACCGTATCTCCACCTAAATCTATTGACTCGATTTTGATGAATGGTTCATAATGCTTGCTAACTAAGATCAGGAATTCCGTTTTATCCTTATTAAGTTTCAATTTGTTGTCACAAAGACAAAGACATTAGAGAACGTTTCTTTTGCTAAATCTATCAACTTACCACGTATTTACCATGTGTATGCAAATTAGCTTGTTTAGCCATTTTCAACATAGATTTTTTGTCTGTGTTTAGATCTAACCTTCACCTTGTTTATAATCGCGAAGATGGCACAAAGGTGATACGGCAAAGTCAAGACATCAGCAGTAAATGTTATTTTTCAATGTTTTTAAGACTGACATGTTGTATTGACCAAGATTGTAAATAAAATCAGTGATTACAAGTTGCAGAATTTTTCTGCAGGTATTAAAAACATTTATCACCTAATATCGTCCATCAACGCAGTTGAAATTTTTTATTTTCAGCCTACGAAGAACTCATTTGAAATATGAAGACGGATGTCTTGTAGAGGATTTCCTTAGCGAGGCCGCATATAACATTTTGGTACAAGGGTAATTCAACTAGTTAAGCTTAGTTTCAAGATGTGTTTGATAATGTTATTATTATGTTGTTGTTCTTGTTTTGCTTTATGTCATGTTGTTCTTGTATTATTTGTTCCGTTTCTAATCCAGTTCCGTAGTTTTAAATAGGTCGGTATTTGAGAGCACCACACCCTAAAAGGCTTCAAAATTTACGGCGTATGGATAAGAAATTAATGTCATGAGTTTCTGTTTGTGAAGCCTAACCCATGTAACAGCTACAGTTTTGGTGCCGTCATATTAGAATTTGGCATATAGTTTTTCCATATGTAAATGAATTTTATGAAGGTACAATGTAACCAGACAATTATTTTTTTTCTTCAGCCAGGCTGCGGGGTGATGCTGAAAATCAAAGTGAAATTCGATTTTTCATAAAGCAGCATGCCGGTACATGCAGTGACAGGAGAGAAGTCTATTTAAAATGTGCAGGAACTGAAAAAGGATCGAGCCCTACGTCAAGCATCTCAACAGAACTCAAAAAGGAGGGAGAAGAAGGAGGCAGGTATAAAAGTGCTTACACTGAAAAAGTGCAAATTTCGGTATTAAATTGGCAATATTTTTAGAAGTTCAATTTGTGAAGACTAATGTTCTACTTGTCTTAAAAACATTGTCGTAGCTTTGGTTTTCATTTGTGAGCATCAAAAGTAAAATAAGTAGCAAATAGTATTGCATCCATAATTTTTTTAATGTTATGTTAAAAAAAAAAACATGGGCAACTACGGTGACAGGCGTCCTCCTAGATCTCATGATGTCACACATAGAGGATCTGGACAACCCCTTCGTCTCGAAGTGCCTTTTTGGTAAAGGTAATCCTGTTACCCCGAAGAAGGTGGAGAATATATGGGGGAACATGACTCGGCACTATAAAGCCAATTGAGCCCGAAAGGAGAAAAGCGGGGTGTCGTCCCAGCGAACTCAAGTTTTCGACCAGATTCAGAGGATCGTAGGCCACAGGCAGGACATTAAACCTGTATCAACAATGGGCTCTGGCGTGAAGCGCCATCAGGAAGAAACACGATCACCAGTCCCCCCGAAAAGAGCAAGTCCTTGTCACCTCAAGATATCAGTGATTTCTGAATTGGATGAAACACTAAAGTGTATGAAAGAGAGCGACAAGAAATTTTTGCAAGAACGCAGAGCTATGCGTGAGCAAGAAGAACGAAAAATAGCTCTCCTTAATCTTAATCATAAACATTTGTGTTTTTAATTCAGTTGTCAGAACTACTTTTCTGGTGCGTTTCATTTTTTAGATAACATTCCTATCGAAACAAAAAAAATAAAATGTTTCAGATTTAAACATAATCTTTTTGTTTTTCGTTTTATTCAAGGTAGACATCTTTATACAGTTTAAAAAACACACATACACATTTTTGTTTATCTTTACCCATTTCGCCATTTTTGAGGCACTTCCTATTCCCAAAAAAGATTTAAGAAGTTAAACGTTCAAAATTCCTCTGCTTCCTGTTACTCCCATGACCAACTAATTTGTAAACAAATCTGTTTATATGGCGTTTAAAATTCTAGTAATTTTTAATCGCTTCACGTTTCTTATCCTGGTGGTTGAAAACGGCATCAGCGAAATCATTATGGGGTAGTCTTTGAACATTTCTTGTGGGGCCTGTCTTCACAATATTGCTCCTCAGTACTTGCATCGTCTCCAGACAAAATTCAAATGTTGTGCAAAAATACATGCAGCGATAATTGTTTCATTCACGAGTTGAACACTTGGCTGCACCAGGGGTCGCAACCTCTTGAAACGGGCCTTGAGTAAGCTGCAAAATCAGCAAACTGTTATTAGTAGTATGCTTTTCAAATATTTTTTTTCATTTTTGAATTAATTACATATTTTATGACAGTATTGCATTTAGTAAAACAATTTTTTGATTTGGAGGAATGTGATCATTCAAGGGCTACTCTTCAATCATATGTTTAATCAAATCAACAACCATTCATATGACAATATAATTAAACACCCGAAAGCTCTCTTAACGGTGACACGCATTGAAGACAAGTGTCTATAGAATGTGGACTCGACCTGCATTAATCCATTCAGTTTGGTATGCGAAATGGCGCGGGAAGCCAACACAAACACAGATGTGCAGCATCTCCAAGTAGATGTCGCTCCTTGCATATTCTAGCACCTTACTCCGACAGTGGTGATGCATCATGTATTTTGTCAGGCATTCGGTACAAACATGGATGAATCGAAGATCCTCTCACACTACACCTTAAAGTCAATGAATTTATAAAAGTTTGCCATAGGGTAACTTAATTGAGCTATGAAATTTATGAAATTCTTACTGGAACTATTTCTGTCACCGGGACTGCGAATGCCATCATGTCATTTAATGCAAAAATTCTTGAACGTGTATTATTTTAAACGGTAAACAAAAGATCAAACGTAAATATATCAATTGTATTTTACGAAATTACTGTCATTAAACAAGTAAACACGAAACATTTCACTTTATTTCTTCATTCAATGACATCATACATACCCCATAACTGGATCGAGAAGAAGTCCTTACGACTGTAGTAATCCTGGCACCGCTCACTTGGTCTGCTTATTGGAAAGTGGGCCCTATCTATGAAGCCTATGACTCCAGGAAATCCATGAAACTGTGAAATGTTTAAGATATTATGGCTGTTAATAAGAAAATTTTAAAAGCCACCTCTATTATTAAATTAGAACTAAAATTAAATGTGTGATATAGTTCTATCATAATATAAACAGTGTACCTTTTCAAACATGTTTGACATTTGCCTTGCTTCAGCTTCCGTCGGCCACACTACAGTTGTGTCTTAAAGATGTTCAGATGTCAGTTTTATCAATGCCTGAACGCTGTGAAGAGCTGTGCTGTCGGTGACACCAAATAAAGTAGCTATTTGTTGATAGAAAGATGAGGATGCAATACACCAGAGCATCATCAGTACTTTTGTTTCCAGAGAAACCTCCAAAAGTTGGTGCGGACACATCTTATGACTACTCCAAACATGGAACGTTTTGGAGTAGTCATAATTAAAGGGGAATTCCATGTTTGCATTCTCTTATATTTTTAATGTATCCCATTGACCTCTATATGTATTCTATATTGAAGGGTAAAAATTCAGGACCCACACAAAAAAAAGCACCGTGATTTAATGTCACAAGTCTAATATACCTCTCCTCTCCCGCCCGAACAATTTCTTGGCGATAAGCAACGAGTTTCATTCTCAGCCTCCACTCGTCTGACCTGAGATATATATATAGATCTCTTGGACATTCGGAAGAACATCTTAAATTCATCTTACCTGTAGCTGTCAAGTGCCGCATCAGCAAATACGGCAATGCGGTTTCGACTCTCTGTTTGTACTGCTTCGGTAATGACACATCTGAAAAGCACAAAACATAGACAGTTAAATGGCTTCCACCGGAAAGAATTGCAGCATTGGAAAATATATCGCAGTACACTTTCTGTCCTTTTACTTATCAGAAGTTTTCCTGAAAAGGGTTAGCATGTAACAGGTATTTTTTTCTTTCACAGATCAAGGCACATGCTCTGCTTCGGAACAGATTTAATAAAACCCAGCTTCGCCACAGTCTGCTACGGAAACACATGAAATCAAGCTTATAGTTTTTGGTTTAGATCTTTAAAGGTCATATAGTCATTTCTTAATATTACTCTTGAACGGTCATTAGGAGGTGTCTCCGTTTTGACATATGCTGCTCAGAATCCAAGTAATTCTTTTTAGCTCTGTCATCTTAAATACAAATAATATTATATTTATTGTGAAACGATTTTTAAAATACAACACGTAACTATTAGTCAGCACATGAGATAGGTTCTAACTTATCGTTCATTGCGCTGCGAATTCATTTAATTTCTTCAGAAAGTACGATGTCGGTCGTTCGGGAGCATAGAAGGAAATTTCTCATCATTCCGAGTCGTTACGGTACAACATTTAAATGATTCTTCGGCAAAGCAATACTGCATTAATGTGTCTGAGGTATGTCTGGCCTGTGGGCAACTTGTAACTGACAGCTTTTCTATGATTATTCAAGTTCAAAATCGCCCTCCCGTAATCTCAAGTACGAAATCACCACTTGCTGTACGTTCCAAGGCCCGAAATAGAACGCCGTGAATTTACCATTGAGGCAAGTGATAAATTATTTATGATTTTTACACATGCATACAATGTCAAAGCTCACCAAGCAAGGAAAATATCGCAAACGCCTCCATTGCAGTTGGAAACTTCCTCAAAGAAGGCTTTGGGCGATAATACCAATAAGTGTTACTTGACCTGCAGTTTCATTTGCCTTACATCTGTCATAAACAAAAACCTTCATTTTCACGCGATTTCATTAAAACGACCTTAGAGAACGATTGACCATTACCTGAAAAACGGTTATAGATACCACGATAACCTTCATCACCTCGGTCATGGACAATGTCAAAACCGAAAGAGGGCCATTATCTCAAAAACGGTTAGATATAGAGCGGTTTTGAGCTTATCTTCGACCCTATGGATCTAAAAGACGAAATTTAAGTGGTACCTAGGTGAGCTTGACATCCTCGGTCATGATAAACGTCAAAAACCGGGAGTGGGCCATTATCTCGAAAACGATTAAACATGGGGCGATTAGCAATTTCAAGCTTACCTTCGACAATTTGGGTCTAAAAGTCGATAGGTAAGAGCTACCTTGGTGACCTTGACCTCTTGGCCATTGTCAAAAATCGGAAGTGGGTCATTATCTCGAAAACAGTTAGAGATAGAGCGACTATGAGCTTATTTTCGACACTTTGGGCCTAAAAGACGATACGTAAGAGACAGCTCGGTCACCTTGACCTCCTCGGTCATCATCAATGTTGAAAACCAGAAGTGGATCATTACCTCGAACACGGTTAGAGAAAGAGCGATTTTGAGCTTATTTTCGACACTTTGGGCCTAAAAGACGATATGTAAGAGACAGCTCGGTCACCTTGACCTCCTCGGTCATCATCAATGTTGAAAACCAGAAGTGGATCATTACCTCGAAAACGGTTAGAGAAAGAGCGATTTTGAGCTTATTTTCGACAATTGGGCCTAAAAGACCATATGTAAGAGGTACCTCGGTGAGCTTGACCTGCTCGGTTAAAAACCAGAAGTGGGTCATTATCTCGAAAACGGTTAGAGATAGAACAAGTTTGAGCTTATTTTTGATACTTTGGGCCTAAAAGACGATATGTAAGAGTACCTCGGAGACCTTGACCTCCTCGGCCATGGTCAAAGTCAGATCTGGAAGTGGGCCATTATCTCGAAAACGGTTACAGATAGAGCGATTTTGAACTTATTTCCGACAATTTGGGCCTGAAAGACGATATGTTAGAGGTGTCTCGATGACCTTGACTTCCTCAGTCATGGTCAAAGTGAAAAAAAATGAACCATTTTCTCGAAAACGGTTAGAGATAGAGCGATTTTGAGCTCTTTTCGATCCTTTGGGCCTAAAAAGCGTTATGTAAGAGGTACCTAGGATACCTTGAAATTTTTGGTCATGCTCAATGTCGAAAACAGGAATTTTCAGAAATTGTTAGAGGTAGTGCGATTTTAAGCTTATTTTCGATCGTTTTGGCCAAAAAGAGAAGATGTAAGGAAAGAAGTTCCTTGGTGACCTTCACTTCTTCGTTCTTGGTCAATTCTAAATTTTAAGAGTTCAGAATAGTATTTTTTGTGGCTCCAAGTGAAACGGTCTAGTTGTTCACTCTTTGTCGGTAGTGAAGAGATCAATAGCTTGCTTGTAATGTTTACTCTATGCAATGCTTGTGCCTGCCTTCTAATGGACTTCAATCGTAAAATTTCAAGCCCATTTTTGCATATGAAATATTGATGAATTTCTAGTAAAACTAGACTGACCAGTGTTTTTGTGGGGGGGGGGGGGGGACGGGATATGTCTCCCCCGCCCCCCCCCCAATCATTCACGAGGAAAAAATTCCTTGCTTAAAAATACAACATTGGCGAGCCAAAAAAAAATTAAAATCGCCAAAAATACATTTCAACAGAAAATGAAGAAAAACTTTGCAGTAAACATTTTCAATATATGTGGGTTCTTCTTGCCACGTTTCAGCCTAATCCAACAAACTGTTTCGGAGATATCTCAACAATATGGCCAAAATACTTAAAAATCAGAAATTTAAAAATCGCCAAAAGTACATTTTCAACGGAAATGAAGAAAAACATTGCAGTATACATTTGCGCTATATGTGTGCTGTTCTTGCGACATCTGAGCCTTATCCAACGGCTGCCAAAGTGAAAAAATGCACAAAACCCCCCCCCCCCCTATAATCAAAAATTTGCCTTAAATAGAATTTTTGAAGGAACGAAAAAAATAACACTTACATCATCTAGACACGTACCTTAATATGGATGTATGTTTTGAGAAAAATCGACTGATTAATTTTATAAGAACTCACTACGGACAGACGGACGAATGGACGGACGGACACACCAAATACTATATATATCTCTCTTAGGCGGAGACATAGAATTGAGCTGGACCAATTAAACATGCTACAGTATGTCTCTAGCCCTAAAGGTCTCTGAGGAGTTCACGTAACAAGGTCATGGTGGAAGAAAAGGAATCATACGGAAACACTTTACCGAATCATACGAATTCAATAAACTATGGCGAATGAAAATCCCCAAATGTAATTATTGTTAACGCGATTATCTCTGTTGTTGAGCTGTTCTGTTGAATTGGTTTACACTGTTCCATCCTTGCTGTCTAACGTTTGAAATATAACGCCAATAGCCAGCTTTTCAGTTTTACAGCGCACTACAGATCAACTGTGGCACATATTTTTTAATGTTTTCAATTTTATCATTGGAGGAAATGTGCGCCCTGATCTTCTGTTAAATACTAAGCATATGCAATGCTGTAAAAGCAGGGATGAATAACATATTATGTTAAACGATGCCAAAGCAAATAAAGTCATATAAGAAATTTGTCTTACGTTATACCGTGTGTCTTTTTCGAGATACTGATATCACGTAACAAATGGCTTGAAAGTCATGGTTACGACAAATACAGAAAATAGCGTCAAAAATGCTTTATCTCTGACGGACTTTTAGATGATCGTCAACTTCCGGTTATGGGTCGTGACCTTAACGAACAGATCAACTCTGCCGAAGTACCTATTAAAAAACATGGTGCAAGACAAGGTTTACATTTATTTGACATCGCTTCGCCATACGGCTTGGCGACTGGGTTTGACCTCAGAAGTCAAGGTCAAATTTTTGGCTATTTCAGCGAGGTTATATAACTCTTTCTCTGTTTTTCTTATTTATGACTCATATATCAAATTGTCCAGGAAGAGTTTTCCTGAAACCAGTTTGCAGCTAAAGAACCGGTTGACGTCAATCTGACTTAGCCTTACAGACCAAGGTCAATACTTGGCTATTTTGATGAGGTGTTATCACCCATTTTATCATCGTACGCCAAACAGTGAAGAACAAGTGTGTGAAATTTCTATAATGAAAAAAAAATTAAAAAAGAAAGTAGAGAGTATTCTCATTTGAAAAATATAATTTTTAAGTGGGAATACTTCAAAACTAGAATGGATCTGCATATCACCATTGATTGGCTCCTTTTCTTCTACAACAACAATCCTTGGACCCAAGTTTTTTATTGCAAGTTCACTGTCACAAAATGTAAATTACTGTATTTATGAAAACATTAAGTTAACTACTAAATCTCAATGTAACGAAAATAAGTTGCTGACACACAACTTTTACATCTAAAGAGGATAAATAGATAACAATTACATTCATTTACATGATTCTATTAAAAAATTATGAATATTTTGAAATGAATATGCTATGTATGACTAATAATTGTGTAATCCTTTTTACACTATTTATATGATGACTCATTATTCTTACTCCAGTGTTAAAAAGCGTTCCCGGTCAGTATTCATGTCTCGAGAAAAACAAAAGCAGATCTGAGTAAAAAAATTACTTAAAATATATTAACACCTGACTTTTAAGTTTTTATTTTGATTAAAAAGAAAACCTTAATGAAAAATAAATACATAGCATGACAAATTGCTCCCACACCTAGGTGGATTACCTAATAGTAATTAACACGTTTTTCCATAACAACAGGCACTGAAAAAGGTTCTTGAAACTGACACAGCACTTGAAATCCATCAATATTTTCAACTGATCTGCATCAGCAAAATTTATTAAGACAAGGTGAGAGTGAGAAAATCCACCAATAGAGGTAAGCCGTGAAATATCTATGACAAAATGCACATTCATAAAATTTGAGACAAAACGACAACAAAGTGTACCACAATTATGGATAAATGTCATTGACATTTAATCTCTGAATTACGCCTCTCACATCTTGAAACCTTTTCCATTATTGCTTTTTAATTCCCAACGACATAATAAATGTCACTGAATGAAATACGTTATTAAGTAACGTTAGTTATTTAATTATGATTAATTGATTAATATTAAAAAGTGCAATTTAAATTTATTGACTTTGAGAGCAGTACAAATGCAAACTTTTGGGAGATCTCCATATTTTCGCCCAATAATGCCACTTTACAAAAAAATTAGTGACTGATAGAGCATTAGTTCCAGCATGCAGACATTCGTGGTTTCTAGATTTATTCAATAACAGCTAGGGTGATCAGAACTTATGTGAATTCGACAATTTAAAAGAAAAAGACGACGTCATAAATCGCCACTGCGATTTTTGTGTGTGCGATTTTTATACGATTTCAAAATTTTAGTGATGAGGCCGACAGCTCAAGCTATTGAATGATTTATATGTTTGGAGCAGAGCACATCTCTTAATATTTTGCACTCGTCTTGGCTCGCTATTTCTACACGCTACAGATTTCTCCTTGTGGAACTAGTGAGATATTTAGATATCCTTGCTTAGCTGTATTATTTTTTCTCTGTTCATTGTGCAAATTTTTTACAGTAGATATCAAAGGTAAGAAATATTTTCCTCTTGCACTTCCAGATTAAAAACTACGGATCTCTTCATTAGGTGTGAGGCATTACCATAATTTTTGGTTGATATTTCTGTACTGGAATGATTCTCCTTAAGCAACTGAAGTCAGCAATTTTTTAAGAAATGTCAAAAATAAAAAATAAAACAGTCATACCTTATCAAGGATTTTATTTTAAATTTTCCAAATTGCTGTTTTTAATTGAAAGGCCTTTTGTCCACAAACGTGCCTATAAATTTGGCTTTTAGAATATAGTCGCGTAAAAATAGCCAAACGATTTCCCAAACGCGGTCTCCCAATTGTTCTTGAAAATTGGGATCATGATGCCTACATTTAAATGACTTAAAGGATTTAAAAGGTGTTTTATCTGTTAGCACGTTGTCCTTGGTATTTATGAATTTATTTCTGCGATTCGAATCAAGTGGCTTTATTGCAGAAGTAGTTTATTGTTGAATGAAACAGGGACATAGAAACTAACCAATGCCAAGCGAGCAGCTCAAACATTTAAACTGCTACCCAAAGATGGCGCGAAGGCTACACATTTTCAGGGGATCTTCAGATCTTCTTAAGTCAAGTAGACTATCAACGTGAGCAAGTACAAAGGCACCTGAATGAAGGAGAGAGGAATTCAGCTTAAGACAAGACTTTCAACTATCTTACTGCGCCAGGCTTCTACGATTTCAGTCATCTCGTTGCACCACACATCCTTTTAAATTTCATAATTACCTGCCAGCCCTAATCTAGTTTCGTTTCTTTATAAAAAGCGCTAGGTAAAAGACACTCTGCAAAAATCGATTCCCAGATTTTGCCCTGGATACTTCTGTGCGAATTTTGCGGTCTGCAGGCTGTTTAGAAAATAGCTACAGCAGTTCCAGTGCCCGAAATGGCGGACAGAAGTGTAACTTAATTGTTTTTTGGTTATTTTGTCCATTTTGGCCTTTGTCATAAATTTATAACAAATTTAACTTTTAAAGTATATCACAGTTTATAGGATTCGTACTCACACAATTGTCTTCTTCTTTAGATGACGAATAAAAATATATTTGCTTCCGGGTTTGGAGCGATAATACAGTACGATGTTGGGCCCTGCCTACGCGTATAAGCCAAATCACACTTTGGGCGTTCTCAATAAAAATGCGCAAAAATTCTGAGTTTCGAATAAAAATAGCCGGGTAAAAAATGAAAGAAATGATAGAGAGATTTCGCCTAAATATCAAATTTCTCTTGCACCAAGGGTAGTCTGGTTTTAACAACCCGTATGCTATTTCAAAAATTAATTGAAAGTTTTAACAAATAGTTTCAAGTTTCAATTTCTTTTATGTTCAATGTGTGAGCTGTTTTGCGATATTTCATCTATATTTTTCTATCATTTCTTTTATTTTTTATACCCGGTTCCCTCGCAGTCGAAATTCAAAATTCTTAGGCATTTTATTCGAAACACCCAAAGTGTGATTTGGCTTATACTGGTAAGCCTAATCACACTTTGAGTTTTTAGAGGAAATTGTGCAAGAATTTTGAATTGCGACTGCTAGGGAAGCGGTTAAAAATGAAGGAAATTATAGAAGAAATATAACAAAAACAGCTCATACTCTGAACATGAAAAACATTGAAATTTGAAATTATTTGTTGCGGTAAAATTTTAAATAAAATTTCAAATAATATACGAATTGCCAAAAACGCAATTACTGTTTGGTGTAAGAGAAATTTGGCATTTAGGCGAAATCCTTTTTTAACCCGTTAATTTGTATTCGAAATATAATTTTTGCGCATTTTTTTTTTTGAAACGTTCAAAGTGTGGTTTCTCTTAAAAGCCAGTTCGTACTTTGGGAACTTTACGATGGAGGTATCGACTGCAATTTTTGGGTTAAAATTATAAAAAATTATGAGGGAAAACATAAAAATTCTAATTTTCTCTCAACATGCACACTTTCGAGTGTGTCGTCGGTGCCTTCCATTGTTCCGCAAATAGGGGTCAGCTTCATTTAATCTAAAGCACGAATCCTGCATGCCATTCCTATTATTCAGAAACATTTTCAGAAAGTTCATGCATAGTGTACCCTTTTTGTAAAACAGCCTCGAGGTTTAATTGGCTGTATATCTTTTATTTCTTCATTGAAGTACAGAGAAGTTAGCTTCCGCATTCACCTGTCGAATGTTTGTGTTAGCTTCCGCATTCACCTGTCGAATGTTTGTTTACGTTTCGGCCTTTAAATGTCATGTGATCAAAGTCTAGTGACCAGAAATTTAAATAAAGGGGTTATATATTATCTGTTAAATATGTACCAGATAATTGATAAATGCAGAATATGCAGAAATGCAGAATAAATTTATTATGTACACCCACAGTGTTAACTTTTAGTTTGTCCCATGCTTTTCGAAGGTTTTGGCGGGTATTTACAAAATTTGTTGTCATTTTCCCACGTAATTAACTATGCTCCTTTGTATGCAGAAATGTCAATTATTGCGGGAGATTTGTGGTTATTTCCGTATTCTTTTTGGTCGAAAGGCAAAAATTTTTCTTCACAAATCTAAATACGAATTCGCATACGAGTAGTCCTAGATAACTCGTCGAGTAATCATGACAGCAAGGGTCTTAGTTCCTATAATAGAACTTACCATTGATGTCAATTTTGCTAATCTCGGCGGACGAATCGGGATAATTGTGTTATTTTAGAAAGGGTGCTTCACACAAATGGTACAGTTATAAGTTATAACGCACAATTTTTATGGTCAAATAGATTTTGTGCGGAGAGAAATGGATGTTTCCTTGGTGATTGCAGGTATCATGAGCAGGCTGTGCTTCGTGAGTGTGGCATGAATCAGTAAAAAATAAACTTCGGTTCTCATTTAATAAAATTAAATAAAAAATAACAAATTTATATGCATTAATGATGCACCGAGATAGTGATTTCCAGAATGATAGAAAGTGGCGTTTGAAGAGATGCAGTGAAGAATCCTATCGGAAAAATGATGGGCCTATAGTTTCGTCTTCACGACTTTGGAAAGTGTGTGCCTGAAATTGTATACTTTCAACAGAAAACAAAAAAAAAAAAAAAAAAACACTTGACAGTGGCGGACGGTCCTGAGTTACTGGTATACCCCACCCCCTCCCCCTTTTCGTGAGAGTAACTTCAATGTCCTGCTACTCGCAGTCTGGCTCCAAGTCAGTTCCTCCCTATGCTATATATCTATCTACATCTATGTCAGAGCCACAACGCGTTCCATTGTTTAGGCCAAAGGAGTCAACTTTCTGTGTTCTGTGGCTCGAATTTTACACAATTGTCTTATTACTTCGGGGGCCTTACAAACGCAAATGTATATGTCTTGTGCAGATACGGAGTCGGTCTGTTACTGTACAAAGCCTGCTAAAGAACTGTTTTAGACCCTGCAAGAATGTAGTAAGGCGAGGGTTAAACAAACCAAAGATACACTGGTCATATATGGTGTTTTTATGGGAGTTTTTGGCGTTCTGAACTTAATATGAAAAATTATTTAGAAAAGCCTTAACGAGACTGAAAGCACAAACAGAAAGCATTTTCGTGTAGACGAGATATAGATTTGAAAGCTGATGAAACAAAAGAAAAATAATAACTTGAAATTTTTAAAATGTTCGCCTTGATGTACTTCATGAAACATTCCGTGAAATATTTCACAAGAGCCTTGTTTTGTCCAACGGTGCAACAACCCCGATCGTGGCGCCTGCCAAGCATCGAGGTGTTAGTCAGGCACATAATACGATTAGCTTAAGTGGAACAAACAATGAAATAATTCGCTAGTTTACACGTTTTCAATGTTCAAGTACGTAAAGGCCATAATCATTACTTGCGGCTGTAGTCTTACTTATGAAGCGAAATATGGGATGTGGATTCTGATAAATTTAATCCACTTGACAGAAAAGCGCAGAATAATTAACCACAGCCGATGTGAGAAATAAATAGAAGTGGAAATTTTTTCACTGAAAAGCGTTGGAATGTATGTTGCTAAAACAGTCTGTGCTTGTTCATATGGATGAAATCTCAAACTGACTAAATTTTGACTAAATTGTATCGTCCTTGAGAGATCATTCCGAATTTTTATCTTTTATCACTACTATGCATTTTTTAACAAGATTTTTCCTAATTCCTTGGTAAAACGTGGCCTCAGTCTCATATGAATGGCCTCCTGGGGTATCGAAATCTTGACGAAACTGGGAGGCACCATGAACGTCTAATCTTTTCTAATTTCCTAATTCTAATCGTGTTGGTTACGCTTGAATCTGTTATAGTTATCAGTATCTCATGGGGTTGATTTGACATTCAACCGATGTATGCGTTTGGTGGGGCATCCGTGTTGCAGCGTGCACATTTCTAGTTTCCATTGTCTCTGGTTAATTCTATACCTATATTTTTTTGCAGACGATGATCTCTTTGAAGGAAAAGACAATTTACAAAGTTGCGGTTACGCGTCAAAATTTTATGTCACAGTTCATTGAACTGGACCAGGTACGTAGTAAAACTTAATGATGTTTGAATTTATAAACAATGTGCAATAGTCTCACAGTGGAAAAAAAGTTTGTTTAGGTGATTGCTGCAGGAGGTAATTTCTCAAATATTTTGTTCAAAGTCTTCGTATTAAAAATAGCAACATGCCGGCTCTGTAGCGTTTTAACAATCTTGAACCTTTAGTTGTTTTATTATATAGGGGTAATCTTGGACCAGTGTTCATGACATGAACTTCATGTATTAAATCACTCTAAAATGGCTAATAACAGCACTGTAAAATGAATAAGTTACAGACATTAGTCAGTTGCAAGACGAGTGTCGTTATAAAGCAACAAACTTCCTGAGAAATAATATGTTGTGTATATAGACAGAGCGGGGGTAAACAAAAAGTAGTTCTCCCTTCCAAATAAGAGAACTATTTTTACGGAATTCCAAGTCGGTCGGCGGAACAGACAGGTCTAGTACACTACAGATCTAGCCACCGTAGAGGCTGATCGTTAGACAACAGCAAAATAAAAAATAGAAATGTGTAACATGGGCTTTGCAGTTTTCCAGACGTTGGTTTTAACGATGCTAGAAAAATTTTAATGCAAATAAATGGTTAAAATATCGTTGTTATAGAAGAAACCATTGGCCGCAATTATCGAAGAGATATGTGACAGGTAAGCTCTTTGAAAATGGCTTTCAATAAATATCACTGCTGTGAATTTTTTTTTTAAAATTCCGGTGGTTCATATATCAAGTTCTATGACAGCCAAAGTCCATTCTGTGACTGAGTACACTAGTCCCGAGTGACCCTAGTCCATCACCACTCTTCTACCCAGACTAGGTGGAGGTGGGAGTCACCTGGGACTATGAGTACGCAAGCTGTACCAATATTTATGATCCAAGTTTATAATACATTGCACAGCCTGTAAATCTGACAGGTGAAAAGTGGCAGTGATAGTTCTAGAAATCGAGCGGCTTGTGGCAATGAGTGCATAGTAAAAAGGCGCGAAATTTTCCAGCTGTGCCCATCGTATTGAGCTATCCAAAGTACTGTATTTGTGAAATGCGTATTATTTGACATTGTGAATCAGATCACCATAAAAGAACGACCACGATTAACCATGTAATAAACGAGCCTGGACATATTTTTTTATGGCGTATACTAAAAGATGTGCTCCATCTTGGGAAGTCATGCGCCATTATGGAAGTCCAAAAATATGTCTGTGCGCCGTGATCAAATTCGATGAGTCATGACGCACATAGCGCACACGGCAATTGATCCTGGCTATGAAGTTTAACACAGTCAATATCGTGATGCCTGACGTCATGTTTTAGGTGGCAACTTCTGTATCCTGACAACTACGCGCTGAGATTTGATGATAAAAACAAAACAGTTATAACTGAACGGGTATGTTGCCTTGGTGTTAAATCTATGGAAGTGACGCGATAATGGTGCTTGTTTTTTGGCGGTGCACATTGATCAGAAGTCTTGTTTTTCTTCTTTTATTGTGTGCAAAATCCTGTGTACAAGATCTTCCACTATTAAAACTCAAAGTAGAATAATCTACAACTTGTACGTATGCCTGGAAGAAACGGTCAAACGTGAGTTTGGGAATGTAGAAAATGTAGGTCACTTGTCTCATTCAACCAGATCAGATCAGTTATCACTGGATCAATCGTAGCGAGATTAGTTGTCGCTAGACCAATGGCCGTTAGGTAAACTATCATGAATAGATTTGCCTCGTACTTGGTAAATTAATGCAAAAGTTAATATCACTGTCTACAAAGGAAGTTTTCGGATTTATTTCAAACTTGAAGGAAGTACACGTTAGATTATTTGGGAATTTTATGAACTGTAAAAGTAGTTCACTGTTGTTTGTTATGTTTGAAGGGGTTTTCCTCAATTGAGCACAGTTGATTTATAGGAGTTGCAATTGATATGGGCATTTTTTTATTGTTACAGAACCGACACGAGATAAAAGACGGTGTCATATTAGAGCTATTCGATTCACCGGTCAGTTCAATTCTGTGTTAACCGCTTTTCTATAAGTAGAAAACCCGGTAAAAAGGGGAGGGAAAAAAAGAAAAATAAAGAAAAAAAAAAAAAAAACAAATATTCAGTGCAATAGATCTGCCTTTTCTATTGTATTTTAAATTTTGTGCAAAAGAGCGATTCAACACAAGTATAATGATGCGTGATTGAGACACTATGACCAGGTCACTATAATTAGACAAGCAGCAGATTGTGGGAAGCTTGATGAGTGATGCTGGCGGCTCAGGAAACTATGCACATTGTGTTTGTCAGGTGAAGGCAGCTGACAATATCCTTGAAGATTTAGAGACAGGGTCAGATGCAAAGAAAACTGAAGCGTTGAGCCTTCTGGTCGAATTGTCGGAGGACAGTAAATTTGCGGCGAATTTTGTGAATAAAAATGGCATCCCAGTTCTCCTAAATCTGGTGCAATCTGGTTCTTAGTAAGTGTGTAATCGTGTATTTTAAATATAGCCAAACATGAGGCAGTGTTGCTATCTGATTGACCTTAAAAGTAGAAAATGGTTTTGACTTGCCTCATGTTTTTCATTTAATTTAAATATTTGTGTAGGTTTTAATACATGCAATCGGTATGTACTGTTGATTGGAGTTTACTTTTCTTCCAGTTGCAAAAGTATAGAGAGAAAATGACTTTTTACTGAAACGTGACTATTTATATTCTTTGCATGTTATTTGTACTAATGCAGCAAACGAACTGTTCTGTCGCCAAATGTTTCAGCAATGGGGCGAGGTTGGGGAATTTGCTCAGTGCATTTTGTGACTTGATGGCCCATGGCTTAGTGTCCTGGGACATTTTAGAAGAGTCCTTCATTACGCGGGTAATGTTTCTCATTTCTCTTAGGTATTGATCACAAAACAGTCACAAATTAGATGCCATGCGTACTTTGATAATTTTGAAGTTGTTTAAAGCCACAATGCAGATCTGTAATCCCAAACAAACAAACAAACAAACAAAAACAAACACACAGACAAAAAAAAGTAAACAGAAAGTGGTTCACAATAATCAAAAGGGGAATGTAATACAGAAATAATTTTTGGCATCGTATTTCTTGAAACTCACAGTAGATGATTTAAATATAACCTTAACTAGATGAGAAATTTATAGAGACTGCCTTGATTTGTTTAAAAAATATTTGATTGGCAACCAGAATTAGTGTGCAAAACTTTGCAACGACGGTGGGCGTGGGGGGGGGGGGGGTGAGGGATGAAGTGAGGTGCGAAGTCTGGAATATGTGCATCCGTCACAGAGCATGTAGAACAGGACAATGAAAAGTATCTACTCCGCACACCTGTCAATTTAAACGTTTCTGTTTTTTCACAGGTAGCTTCAAACATTTCCAAGCCGAACAAAGTAGAGATACGCATTTTACAGTCATCACTAGAAATTTTAGAAAATGTAGTCAATAATGGGTAGGTTTATTGCATTCTTATAATAGGTTTGAGCGTGAAAACAATTTAATGTAGGCAGAACTAAATCTGGGGTGAAATACCCGATATTGATCCGCTGTTGTTGAGCGGGAACTTTCACAATGGCTGTGTGTATCAGACATAAATAACATCCGAAAAACTTCCTTGTGAACGAAATCCATTCATGTCGTGGCACCTGTGTGAATACATAAGCCAGTTCACCTTTCAGGGGCCCCAATTGCCGGGTGGTTGAGAGTGCCGTAACGACAGCCCACTTGCTGACGCATTTAGCCAGGTAATCCACCCTGCAGACGCATTACCACTGCTGTGTCATAACAATCAAGTTTTAGTTGAACACTGTATAACTCTCCTGATCGAGCGATAATACAAGACCATTCGTGTCATTATTAAATGTTAATATTATTAAATACACCAATATTGGCTAAAAAATTATCTTCCATGTCTGCCAGAGCATTCAGGAGAAGACAGAGTTTTATGGCAGTTCAATTTGCTGTTAACTAATGACTCCTTTGATTGCAGTGTGGATCCCGAAGTTCAGAAAAACACACTCGCTTTGATAAATGCCTTCTTCAGTAAAGCGGATGAGCCCCGCCGAAAGGTGCCAAAAATATTTTAACTTTATTAAGTGGATATGTTACAGTAAATCTGTGTAATCAGTAAATTCACGTAATTACTAAAAGTTTTAGGAATTACGTGAAATTACTGTCGGGGCCAGGAATTACGCGAAATTCCTAAAATCTTCAGGAATTTCATGTATTTACTGTTTTCAAAGGTGTTTTATTTCACAAATTTCCTAAACATCAGTTAGTAAATATGCGTAATGAAAGTCGAACAGAGTTAAACGATGGCAAAAATAGTGGAACACTCTTACATGAACTTTGCTTGTCATAGATTATTTCGACCATGGTGAGTCCTTTTTTCTTGAATTGCAATTCGTGAAATCACTCACCTAAGGTGACATTTGGTGTCATTTGCCGGAGTTGGAATTACATATTGAGTCTTTTGCTTTCATCTCGAATTGCAAATGTTACAAAGCTAAGATCACTTGTGAGTCCCTTTTTTTGACCCAGCCGACTTTGTCGGACTGGGCTAGTCATATCACTATAGGGGGCTTGAATGTATGTGCGTATGTTCAAGTTTTTCTTTAAAATGCTACTCCTTCTACATTTTTTACTCCAATTGTTTTAATATGACGCAGGAATGTTCCCTAGTTGGTCCGCCACCTGGCTGTTACTTTTTTTTGACGATTGACGAAAAACTGACAAAATGACGGCACTTTCTGTACCCGTTTTGACCCATTTTTAAAATGCTACTCCTCCTACAGTTTTACACCAATTGCTTAGATGTTACGCAGGGATGTTCCCCAGGGGTTCGCCTACCAGGCTATTATTTTTTTTTTGCGGTTCGCCAAAAACTGCCGAAATGGCGGGACTTTGAAATTTGGCAAAAACTGGAATAAATGGTAGTCTATTTCAAATTTTAATCGAAAGTTTCTTGGGTGCTTCTCCACTTGGACTTTGCTTTTTTTGCAAATGACAAAAAATGCCGAACTGGTGGAATTTTAAAGATTTTGTAAAATTGTGTAAATGTCGGTAAAAACGTGAATCGTCAAAACCCAACCTCACCAACATCCCTTTTCGGGTAGCTTCCAAATTCGAAGTAAATGCATTTTTCATACATCATTTTTTGGCCTAACAGTATTCGTTTCAGAGTTTTTCTCTCTTTCCTTGTTTGTAACTCGGCTGGGTCATGTCCGTGGACATGCTTGTATCCTGAATTGCAATTTGTGCACTCACTCACCTGAGGTGAGATTTGGTGTCATTTGCCGGAGATGGAATTGCATATTGAGACCTTTGCTTTCATCTCGTATTGCAAATGTTACAAAGTTAAGATTACTGGCCTTTATGAATTAAGATCAATACTGGAGCTTCCTGTGAATTATTGCAAGTTGATTTGAGTAAAGACATGCATTATGCATTTGAAACCATGGTAGAAGCGATGTATTTGATCACTGCAGTGTTGATTCAATTCTTGAGGTTTAATCAATAAAACGTTAACACATTGTTTTCGTTTAATTTACAGTTTAGTAATTTCGTGTAATTACTGAGCTCCTGTTTCAGTTATTACATGAAATTCCTGCAGATTTTAGGAATTTCGCGTAATTCCTGGCCCCGACAGTAATTTCACGTAATTCCTAAAAGTTTTAGGAATTACGTGAAATTACTGATTACACAGATTTACTGTAACAGATATAGCCAGCCCTTTTTAACAATTTTTTGGATCGGGCAAAATGTTTATTGCATGGTTGAATTTCTCTCTGAAGTATGGGTTTTTGAATGACAGTAGCAGAGTTTTTGGATTGATCACAAGAGTTCACTAAACGGAGGTAACGTAGGGCAAACGTAGGGCATGTATCCGTTAATATGCCACTTCACGTTTTCCCCATAAAAATACTGATGTAGTGCTGCTAAAAAATAAGTCGTTTGAGTATTGTCTCTTAGATAGCGATATCGGAGAAGTTTTTTGGTTATCAAAATTTCGAAATAAATGAGGGTATTACTGATAAGGCGGGCGTTCAGGATTAAACTGTAATATTTGAATACAGTTTGTTGTAATGTGCACTTCATACATGCAGCAAATTCTGTAAGAACAATTGGTTGTTTTATTGCCAGAAATACGCTGAGAGCTTGCAGTCACAAGGATTTCGGAGTATAATTCTTGATGTAAGTATTTCTTACGATGTACCGCAGATTCTTGGGGTGTTGCTGCAGGTATGAGTACTTGCTGATTATTATTATCTAGCGTCTCTTATATACCACTTAACACAAAGCGGTTGTAACATAAATCCCTACTAATAATTCAAAAATAAATTCTGCTTAAAATCCTACTAAAATAGAAACAGTTAAAAATCTGGCGCTTATAATAGTTCCTAGACAGAAATATTTCGAGTTCACGTTTAAATGAGGGCAAGTTTGTACGTGCTCTGGTTTGAACATGATCGTTCGATAACTGCGGCCCGCTAATACTGAAACATTGTTCACCATACTTGTTGCGGGAGCGCGGGACATTCAATTTCAATTCATCATGGTTCCGAAGAGGTCGCGAAGGGACGAGTGTCTTGGATGTCATATCCGAAATACATGCCGGGGCTGTTCCATGTACACCTTTGTACACAAGGGTCAGAATCTTGAACTTGGACCGCTCAGCGACAGGAGGCCAATGTCGATCCTTCAGAAGTTTTGACACACTGACATCTGGGGCCACGTTTTACATTTTTAATCAGCGGAGCGCAGTCATTCATGATCATTTGAAGGTCATGTATGAGATAACTAGGCAAGTCCATGGTATAACCCGTTGCAATAGTCTAACCGCGAAATCACCAATGCATGCACTAGGGCTTTGGTATCGCTTCAGTTAAAACATATCGAATTTGTTTAATCCACGAAATGTAGTAGTAACAGTTCTTGATACACATCAGTGGTTTATATTTCGCGCAAGTGATGAACTTAGTCAGCGGAAGGTAAGTAAGTCATTTTGGCTTAAACACTGCTGTGTTTTGTGACGAAATGATACGGCTCGGTTTAGATTTCGTATATTGCGTAACATTAAAGTGTAAATAATAACTAAAACTCTTACTGTTACATAATTTACACAATCTGATTGGTTGATTCCCAAGTCAATAATCTGTCAATGTTGACCCGAACACAAATGTCGCATTGTACTAATTTGTAGCTAAAACACCATTTAAGCCGTGTAACAATGCATATGTTTACTTATTTCGAGTCAGCATAAAGATAATATTGATCAGTAGGAAATGTTGACCTGCAATACATCATTTTCAAGATCAACATTTGGGTCAACATGGACACTGATACTTCATGATGAATCGAAATAAGTCAATGTCAGTTAATTTTTTGGTAGCGAGTGATAAAACGGCATATCTTTCAACTGTTTTGAACATACTCAATTGAAGGCCTAATAACTGCAGTTATCAGCAGTGGAGAAAAACGCTTTTAAAGTTTGAAATTCTAGTAACAAACATAGGTTTTTCCCACCGCATTTTCCTAAAAAAAATGCCCACTTATAATCGATTTTGAGGTGTAAGACTTACATATGTGATAGAACAGAGGCCAAGAAATACCGCGATGGTAATCGTGTATTTTCCTGATAAGTGGAGTTATCATGTTTATGCGTGGACCCCTTCAATTGATTTACAAAGGTGTTGAAGTTATTATCCCCTCGCCCAACTTTGTTGGCGAAGGGAATATAGGATTTGATTAGTCCGTCCTTCCTTCTTGCCGTCCGTCCGTCCGTCCGTCACGCTTTTGGGTAGTGGTCTTGTATGCACAACTCCGACGAACGGGTAAGCACACACATTTCAAATCCTATACAGATTGACTCCTCGTGTATTGTAGTTGTGCACCTCGTATTCAGTTTCTCCGACTTTTCATTTATTTAGCCAAAATTGAGGTCGAAACTTAGCATATTTTTCGACTATAAAGGCTATATGATCTAAGTCTTATAAGGTCGAAATTTAGCCATTTCATTTCAAAGGAATGCTAGATAGAAACTGAACTTGTTAAATATATCATACTGTGTTTATGTTACAAAACGTGCGAAGGACGAGGGGATTTGCAGCGTTCCGGTGCTCTTGTTTATCCTACGGATTTGACTGAAACCTTGTTGACGGCTTTGTATTGTACTGCTTTCAACAGAACGTGATTTTGAGGAAATCAGTTGGAGATGAGATGTGGCGCCAGCTGTACCTGCTGCAGAATTTTCTCTTTAACTTCCTGCAAGTGGACCGGCAAACGCCCGTCAATGCGAACGACAATGTAGGTATATTCACTTGTTTAAAAGTGGTGTCTGGGGGGGGGGGGGGGGGCGGGGTATATCAGTACTGCATTGTACTGATATACCTGTCCGTTTGTGTCATACGGATTTTCCAAGCGAAGACTTTCATATTGCATGTAATCATGGTGTGTAGTTCAGCACTAAATATGTATAGCTTGTCGAGGGTTTTCAGTGATGGACTTCTTCAACTTTTATCCCCTTAGGTATTCCCTACAGTAGTACATACGCACCCTAGTTATGTTTGTTTCTTGTCCTCGCTATTTATCCCCCAACCGGAGGCTTTGGCCCCCGGAGGGGAGCTATTTGTTTACGTGTTGTCCGTCTGTTACTTTTTGATGCACTTTTTTGTCGGCGCCATATCTCTTCAACTACTAGGGGGACTGAGTTGATATTTCACTGAGAGAACATATATATATATCATGTAGATGTGCAACGGCCTATCAATTTTGAAATCGACGAAAAAATGACGAAATGAGAAATTGTCAAAAATGTGACATTCCTGGATGGAACTTACCGAAAACGCGGTATTTTGTCGACACCATATCGTTTCAACTATCAGGCAGACTGATTTGATATTTTAATGAGTGAACAAATATATCATGGAGATGTGCAACGGCGTATTAATTTTGAAATCGACGAAAAATTGCCGAAATGGGAAATTGTCAAAAATGTGACATCCCTGGATGGAACTTGGCGGAAACGCGGTATTTTGTCGACACCACATCTCTTCAACTATCAGGCGGACTGATTTGATATTTCACTGTGTGCTTGTTTATCGACTTGAATTTGAGCATGACAGCTTTTTGTCCATGTCCGGTTGGCTGCTGTGCCCTCCACGATGGCGTGTTATATCTAAAATCGAACTAAAATCAGTCACGCTATATACAAATAAATTAAGCACAATTTCGTTTACTCCTTCGAAAAGTATTGCTTAATTTTCGATTGTTTAGAGACAAAGCAGAGACGGCCCAAGTGCCATTAGTGCCCCTTCTTTGGTCGCCCCACAGCAGTGCCTTTTATAAACAATAACATTCAATGTTGACTGTTACTCAGAGTATATTACGTGTTTGCGTTCTGTGTCCGTTTGTTCTTGAGCTTTTATGTCGTTCATATAATGCGAACAGTATCCAGACAGAAGGGCCTTGGACAAAAGGGCCTTAGACATAAAGGCCTTTCCAAAAACGGCCTTTCCCGAAAAGATCTTTCCCAAAACGGCCCTAAATGAAAAGTTGGACAAAAAGGCCTTGAGAATTTTTTCTAGGATTTTGAGTTTTAATTATTAAATAGAGTATGTAACAAAATAACAAGTAAAAATATAAACTTCATTATCCGCCGGGAACCGGACGGATATAGTTTTCATTCTGTCCGTCTGTTCGTCCGTCTGTCCGTCCGTCCGTCTGTGCAATTTCAGTCTCACGCGCCTACAGCCCGCATTAGTGGGTGGATTGATTTCAGATTTTACCCAGGGCTGCTCCTAAGCATCCCGCAGTGCAGTGACCAGGGTTCGACCGGATCCGAGAAAAATTGCCAAAATGGCAAAACTTTAAAAAATTGCAGACACTGAATAAGGACTTTGCATAACACACATCAGTCTCACGCGCCTACAGCCCGCATTAGTGGGTGGATTGATTTCAGATTTTACCCAGGGCTGCTCCTAAGCATCCCGCAGTGCAGTGACCAGGATTCGACCGGATCCGAGCAAAATTGCCAAAATGGCAAAAGTTTAAAAAATTGCAGACACTGAATAAGGACTTTGCATAACACACATCAGTCTCACGCGCCTACAGCCCGCATTAGTGGGTGGATTGATTTCAGATTTTACCCAGGGCTGCTCCTAAGCATCCCGCAGTGCAGTGACCAGGATTCGACCGGATCCGAGCAAAATTGCTAAAATGGCAAAAGTTTAAAAAATTGCAGGCACTGAATAAGGACTTTGCATAACACACATCAGTCTCACGCGCCTACAGCCCGCATTAGTGGGTGGATTGATTATCTTCACACCAAATCAACCATGTACCACTGGCTCTACAAACCTCTACTTCACTGACCACAAAACTGTATGGTGTTCTTTGGAACAGTTGTTCACAGGAACATCATAATCAGGTATACAATTTGCGCGAACCCGGCGGATTCATGCTTCTCGAGCATCTAGTTGTGTTTTTACAGATAACTGCCTTGATGTTTTGTTCTGTGCCACAGGATAATCCCTGTTTGTACCTGTCACTGCCTTGATGTTTTAATCATTGCAAAGACTCTTTCAATTACTTCCCATCACTCTCTTTAGATGCCAGATTTCTATTATTATTATTACATATTTCTTGTATGGCGCCATTTGTAATTAAAGCCCCAGGCGCAACAAAGAACGTGAAAATAACATGAACATAACTAATATATAACATAAAATGTCAATAATAAATAGTGAATATAATGTATAGATGTAGAAAAGAGATAAAAAATACAATATAATATTAATAAAACAATTTAAAAAGATAGGTTTTGAGTTGAGATCTAAAAGTCATTCGTGATGTATTCTGACGAATTTCAAGCGGAAGATCATTCCAAAGTTTAGGCGCGTAAACAGCAAAACTGCAGTCACCAAAACGCGAACGTGACCGGGGAACTTTCAGTAGCATTTGACTAGATGAACGAAGAGATCTGGATGGTTCATATGGCACTAGAAGATCGCAGAGATACTGTGGTCCTTCACCTCGGACACATTTAAAACATATTAGCAAAATCTTAAACCAAATACGAGCTTCAACCGGCAACCAATGTAAAGATATTAAGGACGTTGTTATGTGATCCGATCGTTTTAGTTCAGCAATAACATGCGCTGCAGAATTTTGTATTCTTTGGAGTTTTTGAAGGAGAGATTTGTTCACTCCAAATAACAAACTTTTGGCATAGTCTAGCTTGGAGATAACCAAGGCTTGCATTAGTGTTCGGGTATTATCGTAGTCAAGATATTTGCGAATTTTTGAAATAGCTCTAAGGTTGATAATGGCATTTTGACACTTTGAGGTAACAAACTCCTTCATGGATAGATTGTAATCAAAAATAACTCCAAGAATTTTTACTGACGTACTACTAGCAATTTCACTATTTCCAACACAGATCTCAAACGAGGGTATTTGGCGCGTGCTATGGGGTGAACCAATAACAATAATTTCGGTCTTATCGTCGTTTAGCTTGAGATAGTTCGACATCATCCACAGTTTTATATCTTGTATACAACGTTAAAGAATGGATCTTGCCTGTGCCATAGAGCTGCTATTAAAAGACACATAGAGTTGCGTGCCATCTGCATAAAAATGAAACGACAAAGCGTGGCGTCTAATAATGTCACCCACCGGTGCAACATACATGGTAAACAGTAGCGGTCCAAGAACACTGCCCTGGGGCACTCCAGTCGTTAACGAAGATGGTGGGGAGTGAATACCGTTTGGTTTGCGATCTATTGCTTAGGTAAGATGTAATCCACTTTAGAGCTGTTTCATGGATTCCATATCTTTGTGTTAGACGATTTAGGAGAATTCTGTGATTTATGGTGTCAAAAGCGGCACTTAAGTCAAGCAAAACAAGAGCACACAATTTTCTATGCTGGATTGCAGCGGCGATATCACTATGCACGCGCAGAAGTGCAGTTTCTGTACAGTGAAATCTCTTGTACGCGGACTGAAACGGCTCACTTAAATTATTCTGCGAAATATGTTGATTGATCCTGTTTGCGACGATTTTTTCTGTAAGTTTTGAAGCAAAGCTGAGGTTGGAGACCGGGCGGTAATTTTTAAGATTATTTCTATCCAAATTTGCCTTTTTCAAGAGCGGTTTAACAACTGCATTTTTCATCAATTTTGGAACGGTATCACTGGCTAAGGAGAGATTGACGATGTGCAGTAATGAGGGAACGACTATGTCCCTGCACGATTTAATAAGATTAGTTGGAATAGGATCTAGTTCTGACGTCGCTGAGGACGAATCAGATAGTGCTTTCTCAATTTCTTCTTTGGTAGCCGGTTGAAATTCACTGAGATTGCATGTCACTTTTCCTTTGTGACAAGGACCAGCCTCGGTGGCCTAGTGGTTAGAGTGTCCGCCTCGAGACTGGAAGATCGTGGGTTCAAACCCCGGTCGGGTCATACCTAAGACTTTAAAATTGGAACTCCTCCTTGCTACCCCGTGAGGCACTCCACATGTAAGGGTTAGAAGGAGGGCTGGAATGCCCCATTTCAGTATAATGTGGCAGGGGGATCCCGATATGACCACAGCAGTTGAAAGGGATCTAAAGAACAATACAATACAATCCTTTGTGACATTGTCCGGATACACCGGCTCCGGTTTCCAGTTTAATATTTGTTTTGCTGTTTGAAATAATCGTTTGATATCGGATTTAGAGTCCAAAACTCGCTTTTGCAAAAACTCTTTTTTGGCATCCTTGATTAGAAAGTGAACAAATTTACATTAATCCAAATACGCCTTTTTGTCGCCAGGTAAACGCGATTTAAGGTATTTTCTTTCCAGTCTTCGTCGTGTAACTATAGCTTTCCTGATATTGTCATTAAACCATTTTGTGTTAGGCCTGATGGTGACTGTTTTTGTCTTTAGTGGAGCGTGTGATTCAAAAATTTCACTTAAGACTGTATGATAAGCTGTTGTAGCCTCCGAGACATCGCTGATATTTAAAATATCAAAATCATTTGAAATGTCACTTTTTAATAGCTCGATATCAATATCCTTGACATTTCTGGTCGAAATAGTTTTACGAATCGGACCCGGCTTTTCTGTATTCAAGACACATTTTATAAGGTAGTGATCCGATATACCGATGTCAGATACACGATGTTTAATCTCAAACAAACTATCTTGCCTGGAAACGAGAACGTCTAGTCTGTGGCCGGCGCTGTGTGTTTCCTGGGATATATGAGTCTTAAGGTGCAGAGTAGATAAAATGTTATTAAACTCAATGGTCTCAGTTAGACTGGTGTTATCCAAGTGCAGAGCTCTAATTAGATCGCGACTGGACTATGGCAGTATAGTTTATGGCTCAACTAGACCATCATATCTCAAGATGCTAGAACCGATACAGAATCAAGGCTTAAGAACATGTTTAAATGCCTTTAGAACATCCCCAGCCGACAGTTTACACGTTGAGGCAAATGAACAACCTCTCAATATACGGCGGTTAAAACTTGCCATGCAGTATTGTTTAAAACTTTACGCCAATAGAAATAACCCTACTCATCAGATTGTTTTCGGATCACATTATGCGGATAGAGGTACCAATGCTATCCCCCCCTTTGGAACTAGGATTATACCACACCTGCAGGAAGCAGGTATAATCATTGAATCTGTTGCAAATTACAAAATACCTAACCAACCCCCTTGGAAGTTAACGAAACCTGTGGTCTTGAAGACTCTTTCTGAGTCCACAAAAGAACGAACTAACCCGTGTGTATTTCAGTCAAAATTTGCAGAATTAAAGGATAATTATAATGACTACCATTTCATATATACCGATGGTTCCAAACTTGAGGACATGGCTGCAGCAGCTATTGTCACAGAAAATAATACATTCAGAACCAGGCTCCCTGATGGGTCTTCTATTTTCTCTGCAGAAGTTAGAGCCCTGCAGCTAGCTATGCAAATTGTCAAGATTAGCCGCTACAAAAAATTCATATTGTGCGTGGACTCCATGTCAGTGCTTGAGTCACTAGAAAACTTACAGGTATCCAACCCAATAATTTTGGACTTGATAGAAAAACACGACGAAGTGGTAAAAGCTGGCAAAGAGATAATATTTTGTTGGGTACCGAGCCACGTTGGAATCCCGGGCAACGAGGCAGCCGACAAAGGCGCCAAAGAAGCGTTAAACCAAGACTGCTCAGATTTCCTTATACCGTCATCAGATTTTAAGTGCCATATTTCTAGATATGTCAAAAATCTATGGCAACAATATTGGGATGAACAAACAGACAATAAGCTATACCAAATTAACCCTGTGGTAGGGCGCAAATTGCCCTCCTTAAATGGCCTTCGCGACGATATGGTAATTCACAGATTAAGAATAGGACATTCTTACACTACTCACAAACACCTCTTAAGAGGTGAACCACAACCCGAATGTATAAGTTGTCAGGAACGGTATACAGTAAAACACATCTTGATAGATTGTATAGACTTCAATCACATTCGCCCCCGTTATTATAGAGTTGATTCCATGAGAGAGCTCTTTGAGAAGGTAAATTCCAACAAGGTCCTAGAATTTTTAAAAAAGATTAATATGTATTCCTATGTGTAGACCACCATTAAGTCTATTTTTAGTATATTTTTAGTGTATTTAAGACTTTATTTTATAATCATTTTTAATCAATAAAGTATAAATTCGACAAAGTTACCAGGAATGACACAATATGACCTGCAACAGGTTGGCGGTGTCGTTAAACCAATCAAATAACTAACTAACTAACTGGAATGCCCCATTTCAGTATAATGTGGCAGGGGGATCCCGATATGACCACAGCAGTTGAAAGGGATCTAAAGAACAATACAATACAATCCTTTGTGACATTGTCCGGATACACCGGCTCCGGTTTCCAGTTTAATATTTGTTTTGCTGTTTGAAATAATCGTTTGATATCGGATTTAGAGTCCAAAACTCGCTTTTGCAAAAACTCTTTTTTGGCATCCTTGATTAGAAAGTGAACAAATTTACATTAATCCAAATACGCCTTTTTGTCGCCAGGTAAACGCGATTTAAGGTATTTTCTTTCCAGTCTTCGTCGTGTAACTATAGCTTTCCTGATATTGTCATTAAACCATTTTGTGTTAGGCCTGATGGTGACTGTTTTTGTCTTTAGTGGAGCGTGTGATTCAAAAATTTCACTTAAGACTGTATGATAAGCTGTTGTAGCCTCCGAGACATCGCTGATATTTAAAATATCAAAATCATTTGAAATGTCACTTTTTAATAGCTCGATATCAATATCCTTGACATTTCTGGTCGAAATAGTTTTACGAATCGGACCCGGCTTTTCTGTATTCAAGACACATTTTATAAGGTAGTGATCCGATATACCGATGTCAGATACACGATGTTTAATCTCAAACAAACTATCTTGCCTGGAAACGAGAACGTCTAGTCTGTGGCCGGCGCTGTGTGTTTCCTGGGATATATGAGTCTTAAGGTGCAGAGTAGATAAAATGTTATTAAACTCAATGGTCTCAGTTAGACTGGTGTTATCCAAGTGCAGATTTAAATCACCTAGAAGAAAAAGTTCATTTTTTGAAGCAGAAAGATCGGATAAAATTTCACCAATTTCAATTAAAAACTGATTTTTGTTTGACTGGGGTGGTCTATAAGCCAGGAGGATATCCACCGCTGTAGTATTTATGTACAGCGTGCAAGAAAGACCCTCTAAGTGCTTGGGTGAAAGGGCATTTTCCTTAATACTAATGTTCGATCTGGCAACAATTCCGAGCCCACCTCCATGTCCGATTGATCGGGGAAGATTGATAAAGTTATATCCATCAGGCGTCAATTCTCCAATGGCAACACTGTCATCACCTTGTATCCAAGTCTCAGTAAGAAAAAATAAATCAAAATTGTTTTCGACAATGGTTTCACATAAAACATGAGATTTGTTGCATATTGAGCGAGCATTCAATAATCCAAATGATAAATATGATCTTTTGTCTGTTAAAGTGATGGTTTTCAAATTCTTAAAATCAGCTGATCTAGGTCTTTTGAAATCGCAGTTTGGCCTAAAAGACACTCTAGGTTCAATAGAGTGTTTTGGGGTTGACGATTCACTATTGTTGATTGACACTAAATTGTTTATATTGACATGAGGGTTGTGTTTATCCTTTGGTATAAAAACGTCACTATACGGTAAAGCCGTTCGATCACTGAGAAATCTTATTTTTCTTTTCAATCCACCGCGTGGTCTTTTGTTGTTTTGAAACATTGATCACAATGATGAACAGATGTCAAGTGTTCATCCGCGCTAATCCGGATGATGTTGGCGTGTCAGTGTCTTGCCGATATATCAGGAGTTCTGAATTTGGGGTCTTTAGTTGAACTGTGACCAACAGCAATGGATATAATACAAATGAAGGACAGCCAAAAATTTGTCTCGATGGCTTCATGTACGTTAAGAAAAATAAAAATAATTTTGGAACCATATCCCAAAAAAAATTTTAAAGGCCCTTTTGTCCAACTTTTCATTAAGGGCCGTTTTGGGAAAGGCCCTTTTGGAAAAGGCCGTTTTGGGAAAGGACTTTATGTCCAAGGCCCTTTTGTCCAGGGCCCTTCTGTACCGGATTCAGTGCGAACAAATTATACGGTTAATGTGGCCTGTGGAACCTAAAGCTCGTCTTCATACGTGAACTTCATATGTGAACTTCATACGTGAACTTCATATTTAAATTGGGACCAAGTATATCACTTTATATTACATGAACTTCATAACCGCCGTGTTCACAGTACGCGAGTCCGATTGTAGCTTTTTTTTCAGATGCATATTATTATTGCTGAGAATTCCAATTTCTTATGTAGAACGCAGAGAAAGATTTGAACACGCTGCGACAAATCGCATTTGAGAATGAGCAAGATTCCACGGGAACCAATACGGCGAAACGGAGAAGTCACGTGGCTGAGTATAAGAAGCTCGGCTTTGAGGTAATAATGTTGAAGTGCTTGGCACCATTAATGCCCGTTCACTAGCCACCAGTACAAACAACGTGTAAAGGGTCGTATGGTTCATAATTACAATATTTAAAATTCCAACGAGTCAGTCAGAAATGTTCCAGGGAGTTTTGGAAAGGTTGATTTGTTTCTTGCCTTGAAACTAATAGTTTACTTGGGGTGAACTCCACACAATGTACAGTGTAACTTCATAGCTGAGTCTCATTGTTTCCTTGAGGAGACCTCTACACAGTGTACAGTATAACTTGTTAGCTGAGCTTGTCTGATTATGTCCTCATGGAGGCCTCTATACTATGTACAGTACAACTTCTTAGCTGAGATTCATTGTGCCCTTGACGAGACGTCTGCATAATGTACAGTATAACTTGTTAGTTGAGACTCATTATGTTTCCCTGTAGAGGGGAAATAATTTGTTTTTTTAGTATATGCCTAGAGGTCCGCGTACAAAGAAATGATAGAAAAAAACGAGCATGCAGTTTTCATAGGCCCGATTGCACGGTGCCCCCCTATAAGCATCTTCATAATGCGATCAGATGTAAACAGTAAACAAAAAAACAAAACAAAAAAACACGTGTTTTCGGACTTGAAAATGAAGAGAAAGTGGGTCACAATCAACTGCAACCGTCCTCAAAATCGATAAATGAGTTATTACTCTGATGATATTTACAGCACAGCCTGTCATATAATTACGCCATTTGTGTATTTGTTGCGTTGTTATTTCGCGATTTAAGTTGAAATAAGTTACTTCCGTTGAACTGACAAAAATCAAGAAGGAACGTTCGAAAGGGAGAAAATACTTGTTTATGTGGCGGACTTGTGAGGTTACTTCTTAAACCACATAAATTAAAGTGTACTCTCACTGATGACAGAAAGGAAGGCATTTTTGAAGGTAAATATTTATTTTAAATGGTAATTTGTTGTTAGTTGTACGCGCGTCCTTCGGGTGATTTTGTGTGCATTGATTTGAAATTAATAAAGATATAAGTGATATAATGCCGCGGCTAGGGGTGGGGTATTACGTCAGAAATAATCATTACACGTAGCAAATCAATATTTAATATTTATTTTCTTAAGTGCAAAAACCGAGTCAAATATCAATGCTCGCTGACAGCAGTAACGATTACGCGTCACCCCATCTGAGCATACTGAGTGCAAAAATAAAGCGTGGTAAAATTTTGAAGAACGACATAAAAATAGCAAAAGCAGGCATATAATAAAAGTAATACATCATTCGGAGTGCGTACGATATTGTTTTTTGCCTTCAGCCTACGGGCGTGTACGGACCTACGGCTTCAGCAAAAAACAATATCGTACGCACTCAGAATGAAGTATTACTATTGTGCTTCCTGTGTGTGTATGAGTATGTGTATGTGGCTTGTGCGTTTGTTGTAGACAATTGATTTTGTTAACACGATAACTGTCGAACGATACGTCGGATCAGCTTCAAACATGCTGGGATTATGCTTTGGTCGGCCCATTGGGTGGGATTGTATCTGACGCATACTGGACAACGCGTGACGTCATATGACATCAGAATATGACAATTGCGTCATTACTCTAACTCCAGAACCCAATGTCAGATTAATAACTTCTAACTTGGTAGGATGATGCCTTGGGTGGAACCTGCGGTTCATATTTTATTAGGTGTATATAGAGCAACGTCTGATGAGATCTATACACCTGATAACAAAGTTCAGTGTCCGTAACACGTAATGACGTCATATGTCAAGTGACCAAAACACGTAATGACGTCACATGATGGTTCATAATGTATTTGGTGTATGTTTTGGACTGTGTTAACATATCAGTATAAATAATGTATATTGTATCCGTTGTATATTTTGTGGATGCAGTCCTTGAAAAATATTTCATCTTTTCCAGAATTTTAACGACCCCTTGGAAGATTTTGCAGTAGTCCCGCCAGGAGTGCTGGCACTGAAAACCATGACATATTTTGCGAGGACCTATCCGGATGACTACACTAAGGTGAAGACTGCACTCAAGCGTAGGTGTTGAAAAAGGAAAGGGGTATCACGCTACTCATAATGTAGCAGAACAAAAAAAATTGGAAAATAAAATAAAGTGACTTCTCATTTTAAAGGTCTTTTGTTCATCAAAACGAATCTATATATGGGTAATATAAAGGTTTACATAAAACTTATTACATCATGATTTGAAGGAAAAGAAAGGTTGGCCGTTGTATTATACGCAGCTGTTTATTTTGTTTTATAGATTGTGTTTGAGAACTCTTGCCGAGCGGACGATCACGATTTGCCAGTTGCCAAAGCGTGCATAGCGCTTACAGAACTACTGTGTGATATCTTGGCCCTCGGAGAACAGCGTAGGTGTAGGGTAGCTATGGGGCAGCTATGCTCCAGAAAATACTTGCTAATATATGGGAAAATTCCTAGTTTTTGGAGTTTTGAATTCTTTTATTACTTGTGAATCGTGTTGCAGACTTTCCATCACACACTTCCATAAATCTGGATTCTTGACTCCTGCCATTAAGTCTATGCGTATTTTTTTTCCTTTTTAAGTCTTTTTGTAGAAAATCAAATGATATATTTTTGAAAAAGAATGTTTACAAGAAAAAAATATTATACCCGTTAGAAACCATTTTATTTATAAATTGCCCGGATTATTTCATTGAGGTTTGACTGATTTAATTTTACAAGCTGTTTGAAAAAAAAAACATGTAAATTGACCAGATTTTCAAAAATGTGTAGCCAAAGAGCGGCAGTATCTTCCATTTGTCCCAGAGGGGACTGACAGAAGACTAGTATATATGACTGTCTTAGATATATTGCTCTTCCATCTCTACCCTATTCAATGCATAAGGCAATCGCAGAGGGGGCAGACGGAAGACTAGTATGTATAACTGTCTTATATATATTATTCTTTTATCTTAAGCTTTTTCCGTCCCTGAGGCAATGGCAGAGGGGATGGGTAGAAGGCCAGTATATACTAGTGTCTCTACATACTAGCATTCCAGCTATCCACTCTCCTATACAGAAGCCAGTATAATGACAATGAGTTTTATATACTTATTTGTCAGATAATCCTGCTCACACTGGTTTACAATCTGCGCATACATATCGAAATTATTAATTATTTTAAACTAAGAATGTTATATTTTCGCACAAATAACTAATTATACTGACTCCAACTATTGATCAATCGCATATCAGGCAAATAGAAAGTGAAAAGTTACAAGACTTGTAAGTATGATAAAGACTGATGATGGTGGCGCTGTATGTGGCAAATATAACGGAACACATAATTATTTCATTGGTATAACTTTTACGAAATGAAGGGCAGTTACAGCAGGACAGCAAACTAGAGTGTCTGACGTGTATTTTTCAACATCAGCATGTCTTCAGCAGATAGAGTAGATTGGTACACAAGTCATTTGTAAATATACACGTTGGCATTTAAATGCTCAACTGTGCAACGTAATAAGTAAATGTAACTATATTTCGTTCATATTCTCGCTTACTCTTCAATACGTACCCTATAAAAAGGGTCAATAGCGTATTCTTGAAGAATGTGATCCCTCCCTCCCCAGATACCAAGCTCCATTGCCTTGAGTATAGAGAAGGGGACGGATAGAAAGCTTTGTATATAGTCTTCTGTCTGTCCCTCCTCTCTTGCTGAACAGCATAAATCTATGCATCAGTTATTTGCGCATTACACTGGAGCAGGAATAATTTTCTGTCTTTTAACGTCACTGTGTAACTGCCTTATATATATATTACTCTTCTATCTGTTCCCTATTCAGCACATAAGGCAATGGCAGTGGGGACGGGTGGAAGACTAGTATATACAGACTTAAATAATGCGGATTTCAACGATTTTATGGCTACTTGTGTAACTTGTCCGTTGTGGCGACAGATTGAAGATGTTTGCCTGAAAAGCTCTTGCCGTGCAATCTTGTAGTGGTCAGCCAAAAAGTATGTACGCACAGAGGGGGAAGGGGAGTTCACGGTCGGTGCGCATGCACTACGTACAGGGGGAGGGGGGTTCGGGCTGCTGAGTGCGTGCGCGCTTGAGACATATCTCAAGCATATATTTATGTTATTAAATAACCTAATACATCGAATTACAAAGTAAATATTATACTCCTTTTAGTGCAGTGGCTATTTTATTCATATTTTAATGTATGTTAGCATGTACACTTTCAATTTTGTCACTGATTAGTGGACGTTATAGTTTTTAAAACAAATTGATATTTTTCAGTATAGCAGAACATATCCCGTACGTGCGTACAGGAGGAAGGGGTCTAGGCCACTGTGTACGCACTGCGTACAGGGGAAGGGGGGGGGGGGGGTCAAAAAATGACAAATTGACAAAAGCACTTGATGGATGACCCTTATTGTTTCCTTTGGGTATGTTCAATAGCAGGCGAAATACTGGGAGCAGGAGGTCGATTTTGCCCGATGTTCTTCACAAAGGACCACCCTTTTGAGGAACTATTTTGTATTTGTGTTGGTCTACTAAACAAAACATGGAAAGAAATGAGGGCTACTTCAGCAGATTTCTTAAAGGTAGATCTCGTGTTATTGACCTATGTCTGTCTTTCAGCTGTATTATAAACTATATTGGCACTTGCAGGCCTTGTCTGTATCGGCTTCATGGGTTTATTGCTGTGAACTGGAAATTTGCAGTTATGTGAACCTCGTCCTTTTTTCGGGGTCATATTTTCTTCTTTGTAGAACGACTTTCTGCTTTTATTAATCTTTTTCCCGGCTTCTCAGATGGACTCAGACTAATGAATGGAAGCGCGGTTTTGAAAAGTGCCGTTTTTAAAAACAACGTGCCATTTTGAAAACATAATTTTAGAAGGAGTTGGGGGAGAGCAGTGCTTTTATGTTTAAGTCTCAGATAAACCCAATACCTAAGCTTTTTTTTAAATCCTAAGGGCTCATTGGCTAGTACTCAGAAATTGCTTTCTTCAAGAGCTGTCTGTTTAGATAACTTGACTTTTGCGGCAGGTGATGAGTGTCGTAAGGGAACAAATAGTGCGCGCGCTTGAAGACCGCCACAACAAATACGACCAGTTCAAGGTCAGACTGTGGAAGCTGACGTATGCAGAAATAACAAACATTTGGCAGACGGAGAGGAAATACAAAGAAGAGACGGCATCGCAAGCCCGGCCGATCATGTGAGTGGGCGTGGCTGTTTATGCTTTGCTTACTCATACTGTATTTTGGGATGAGTCATACACTTTGTTATAACCCTTGTTGTTTAAAATCCCCACATATTCTGTACAAATGAATTTGGTTTCTATGCTTCTACCAACAACAAAATGTTGCAAAATTTTACATTTCTTTTTTTTTCAATAATACCATTAGATTTGCGTCTTTTGTGACGTCACACACAGATTCTATTTGATAGCCTTTTGTTGAACATTTCAGAGAACTTCGAGAGCAGATAAAACCTGAAATATACGAGCTTGTGAAACAACAGCGGCTCAGTTATTTAGTGGAAGGAACCCGTTTCCCAAAAAATACATCCAACCGACGACCAAAAGGTAAATTTCAGATTTTTTTTTTTGAAGCATTAAATTGATATGTTTCAGTGAGTGATGAATAGCGAACTTAAAGAACTAATTTCGTACTTCAGTGATTAAATTATATCTCGTTTTCCTTTTTTTCAGACAAATATTGGTATTGCAAGCTTACACCAAATCACAAGGTTTTGTTGCATTACGAATGCAATGAAAATGGCGAAATGACGTCAGACCAAACGGAAAAGAAATGTAAGTCTGACAAAAAAAGCACACCGCTACCAAGAAACCAGATAATCTACAGCTGATTATCATTAAAGCTTATTTTTAATATCTGTTGAAAAAAAATGTTTTGATTGGGTATTGCTGTTTTCTTTGGTTGCAGTGAGTATTGAAGATGTCAAATGCATTTTATCGGGAAAAGACTGTCCGCATGTGAAAGATACCAAAAAGGGGACCAAAGTACGTGCCACGAGGTTTCTGTTTGTCTTGTGTAATACTTTGAAAACCGTTGATCTCATGTTATACTTCTTAGGTCTAACCGTTAAGACCGCCATTACACATTTTTGCCAAAGCCGCTTAAAACTATAACACGTTAACGTTTGGTGCCGAGCCGTCAAAAACCGTCACTTCCGGTACCGTGGTGAGAGCAGTGTGTTGCCAAACGGTCAAGTCTTAAATTAAATGGGAATATTTTTAAGACATAAGTAAGATGTTAACCCTTTCCCTTCTGTTCTTCTGTCGCTGCCTGTTTTTATGAGTTCCATATTTTTAAGTAATTGTCTAAGATTAATAGCAAATGATGTGAAGTCTTCAAGTATGTTTGTAAAAGTTGTGGTTGTCAGTCAAAGACTATTGCGAGGCAAAAAATAGTAAGGAAGGTTATTTTATGTCGCTGCTGTGACATGCAAGGCGATTGCACATTGCTGTAAGGCTTGGTGGAAAGGGGGGCAAAAGTAGGTGTACATTTTATTTGGGACAAAACTGGCGCGTTTATCAAAGACAAGCAGACGACATAAGCAAACTACAGTGAAGGACTTGATGTTTCAGAATCAGCCACAATCGGTGTCTCTCGCGTTCAGTATACTGATGGAGAACGACATCGAGCCGCTCAATTTCACCGCACCCACAGAAGAAGATTTGCACAAGTGGATCGATGGGCTGAATGCACTTTTACAGCAACCTGTAAGTAAACAAGCATCGGAACTATTTATCATTCTTGCCATTGCATTTGTTACAGGCAATATATGAAAGAGTGGAATGAGTAACTTTTTGTACATTTTGAAAAGTTTTGAAGAAGAATGTTGCTTAAATCTAAAATTGGTTGATAAAGTGACATGCACATTGGGCTGTGATAGCGGTATCCAACACATTGACGAAGATTCTGATGAATGAACCATTCTTTATTACTGTGGAAAAAAGTTAAATTTTACATTTGTATTTCGGTAGTTTTCAATAATTATTCGCAAGACAGATTACACAGATTCCCTGTTATATAAACAGTCCAAGTTTATGGTCTATTATGTAACAATTGTGATAGAATATCACAACCCGCATTACTTCGACTCGAAGAACACCTGTTATAGCCAAACGTATTTTGGTCCAAGGTCTTATAGTTTTGATGGCTTGTTAAGGTTTTATTGTTTAAAAGTAATATTTTTATCGGTCCCAGTGATGTTTCTCACCCAAAGATTTTTCTGTAGATATGATAAGTGGAAATGGATGAAAGAAGAACTTAGAAATGAAACAATCCTAGATTAAGGAAAACCATTTGGCATTTTTTGCAGTAATGTTGAATTTCTACAAAAAAATAATAAATAAACAACAAAAAATATGCAATCACAGTAAAAGTGAAATTATGGATAAAATTATAACTATTTTGTTTGCATTTTTGGTCTAAGTTTTGATGTTCCCTTTCATTAATTTAAATTCGTTCATGCCGAGGCCCTCCGTGATTATTGACGGGCTTTCACACTGCATGGCTTATTTGATTGCAGATGACCAGCAAGCTGACCAAGGAGGAAATGGATATGTTGCTAAATATGGAAATAAAACTACGCCTGTTGGACACGGAGGGTATCACCATCCCCGAGAACCCTCCGCCACTTCCGGCGGAGCCACCCAGCTATGACTTCCACTATGACACGTAGGCAATGTGGACTGATTGCCCGGCAGGCGAGGGCAACTCAAGGCGCGGGATGGGGTGGGCGAGAGAGGGCGAGAGAGCGAGACGTGGGGCACACTTGTCTAAGGGTCCAGCTATTGCAGTATAGAAGTTACAGAGAGTGAGAGATCAGATCCTGACTGGACATTGTATGGATCTTGTATGGCTCTGTTCTCCTAAGCTCTTGTGTTATTGACTATGACTCAGTGGCACTATGGAACCACTTGCCTGTGTCACGAATGCATGTTTTATATGTGTTTCTTTTTCCATAAAGGGGCTTAATTTGAATCTCTTTTGAGGTCATTTGCAACATTTTTTTCTGCAGGATGTTTTCCAAAATTCAGTTTTTGACAAAAAGACCTGGTTGTTAAGTAAAGATCTGGCAACAAGTTCTTCATTAATGGGTTTATTTGTTCCTCACATGAGAATGGTCAATCAACTGCATCTATGTTCGTTTGGGTGCGTGCATCTTGTCACATTATGGACACGTTATGTCATGGTGCACGGTGTGTCGTGTCTCGTCCCACCGCGCATTGTATCTTGGTGCGCGCTCTGTCATGCTTTGTTCCACCGGACATCATGTCATGGTGCACGCCCTGCCATGCCTTGTTCCACCGGACATTATGTCATGGTGCACGCCCTGTCATGCCTTGTTCCACCGGACATCATGTCATGGCGCAGGCCCTGTCATGCCTTGTTCCACCGGACATTATGTCATGGTGCACGCCGTGTCATGCCTTGTTCCACCGGACATCATGTCATGGTGCACGCCCTGTCATGCCTTGTTCCAACGGGCATCATGTCATGGTGCACACCCTGCCATGCCTTGTTCCACCGGACATTATGTTATGGTGCACGCCCTGTCATGCCTTGTTCCACCGGACATTATGTCATGGTGCACGCACTGTCATGCCTTGTTCCACCGGACATTATGTCATGGTGCACGCCCTGTCATGCCTTGTTCCACCGGACATTATGTCATGATGCACGGCGTGTCATACCTTGTTCCACCGGACATAATGTCGTGGTGCACGCTCTGTCATGCCTTGTTCCACCGGACATTATGTATGATGCACGCCCTGTCATGCCTTGTTCCACCGGACATTATGTCATGATGCACGGCGTGTCATGCCTTGTTCCACCGGACATTATGTCGTGGTGCACGCCCTGTCATGCCTTGTTCCACCGGACATTATGTCATGGTGCACGCCCTGCCATGCCTTATTCCACCGGACATCATGTCATTGTGCACGCCGTGTCATGCCTTGTTCCACCGGACATTATACATCCTCTCACGTTTTCTGTCATAGCTCGCATCCTGTAACAACGCACATCCTGTCTTGTTTCCTGTCAATGCCGACGTCCTATCACGTTTCCTGTCATTGCCCACGTCCTGTCATGTTTCCTGTCATTGCTCACGTTCTGTCATGTTTCCTGTCATTGCCCACGTCCTGTCGTGTTTCCTGTCATTGCCCACGTCCTGTCGTGTTTCCTGTCATTGCCCACGTCCTGTCATGTTTCCTGTCATTGCCCACGTCCTGTTGTGTTTCCTGTCATTGCCCACGTTCTGTCGTGTTTCCTGTCATTGCCCACGTCCTGTCATGTTTCCTGTCGTTGCCCACGTCCTGTCATGTTTCCTGTCATTGCCCACGTTCTGTCATGTTTCCTGTCATTGCCCACGTCCTGTCATGTTTCCTGTCATTGCTCACGTCCTGTCACGTTTCCTGTCATTGCCCACGTCCTGTCTTGTTTTCTGTCATTGCCCACGTCCTGTCATGTTTCCTGTCATTGCCCACGTTCTGTCATGTTTCCTGTCATTGCCCACGTCCTGTCATGTTTCCTGTCATTGCCCACGTCCTGTTGTGTTTCCTGTCATTGCCCGCGTTCTGTCGTGTTTCCTGTCATTGCCCACGTCCTGTCATGTTTCCTGTCATTGCCCACGTCCTGTCATGTTTCCTGTCATTGCCCACGTTCTGTCATGTTTCCTGTCATTGCCCACGTCCTGTCATGTTTCCTGTCATTGCTCACGTCCTGTCACGTTTCCTGTCATTGCCCACGTCCTGTCTTGTTTTCTGTCATTGCCCACGTCCTGTCATGTTTTCTGTCATTGCCCACGTCCTGTCACGTTTCCTGTCATTGCCCACGTCCTGTCATGTTTCCTGTCATTGCCCACGTCCTGTCATGTTTCCTGTCATTGCCCACGTTCTGTCATGTTTCCTGTCATTGCTCACGTCCTGTCACGTTTCCTGTCATTGCCCACGTCCTGTCTTGTTTTCTGTCATTGCCCACGTCCTGTCATGTTTTCTGTCATTGCCCACGTCCTGTCACGTTTCATGTCATTGCTCGCATCCTAGACGGAATCTAGTCGATGAACTTATGTTTTGTGTCAAAGCGGTGTGTTCATAGGTTCATGGATATGCATACGCACATGAGGTACAGCTATATTTCATGATGTGCAGGTCACATCACTGCTAGTTGATTGTAAAAGAAAAGAGTCCATTTATGTACCGGTTACAGCTAACTCGTGCAAGTAGCCATTACCTGAAATGGGTTACGAATACAAAAGTGAATGTTCAAACGATTTTTTTCTTTTTTTTTTCGCATGTAACAGTTTAATTAATATAATATAGCAGTATTCTTTTCTGGGGTAGATGATAAAATATGTATTCATCTTTGTACAATGAATGCAGAATAAAGCACTTCAGTAAACGGATTCACCATGGTGGGTTCAAGTTAAATGCTAGTGTCTTAACTCATTGCACAAGTTGACTGGCAGTGACACGTTAGGACACGTTAGGACTACCCTGACATGCCCATACCAAGGTTTCGTAAAAAGTGACACGTCACAAAACGAGGCGTAGATAATCAGTAGTCCAAAGCTTGCCGGTGTTGGGTGAGGTAAATGGACCGTGATGTAAATGGACCCTTAGTTATGGGGCTCTATGGAGAAATGGTATTTTAAATGGCAACGATTTAAAAGTATTTTTTGTGAATTTCGCTCAGGAGAGGAACCCCCTCCCCTATTTGTTAAATGCTTTTTGTATGTGCCCTCACCTGGCCAGCCACCTGTGTGCCTCATTGTCTTTTGTGTACAGAAAGTATTTTCCGTAATGCGCAGGCGCTAATCATATTGTGACGTATCGCAATGAGTAATTGCCCTTCAGATAAACTTTGATTTCGTTGTGAAAACACCATATTGTGAGATAAATTTGTCAATTTGAATCGGTGAGATACAGTTTTGAAACTGAAAAAAAAAGAAAAAAAAAGGCTGTGGAATTCAATAACTGCTCATTCTTGAAACGGAAATGTCAGTACGGATTGGTAAAAGACTGAAAGGATTAATAATTGGACATTCCTTTATAAAGCGGCTTCAAAGGTTTAGCTGTGAAAAAAGGAGATTATAAACTGAATTTAGACGCTTACTATGAGAATATTGTATTTCGCAGTTTGCCTGGCTGTCATTTCACCGATCTTTTTCAGGATATAGACATGGATTCAAGGTTTCAATTTTGAGATTGTTATTATCGATATCGGTTCAAATGATCTGTGTGATCCCAACATCTCACCAGTCGAATTTGTGAAAACTTTAGGACGCCTAGCAAAGGATGTTTTTGAAAGTGGGAGTAAAGAAAGTCATTGTTTTAAAAATATGGTTCAGAGACGAAAACAGATGGCAAAAACATATGCATCGATCCGTGCAAGCCTACAATGAAGCAGTAGTCCATTTTCATCACAACTTTTTCCGAAGACTCTTTTCAGAAAGGGGTGGAAAAGGGGAAATGGGGGGGACAATCCTATAATCCTATGGGCATATATAACTTTTTTTATTTACAAATGCCTGATTACTACGATTTTCTACGATATTTTTTGTTAAATAATAAATAAATAATTTCAATTTTGTTTCATTTTTTCTTTAAGGTTTAAAAATTTTGCCACTGACCTAGAATTTCTTTTCGAGTTTCTAATTAAAGAATATATAAATCCTAACATAATTGCAAATAAAAACTAGAGCAGTGTGCATAGCCCACATATTCCCCACATGCCCCCTATCAGTTAAACACGGCCATCAATAGTCAAGGGCTGAAATTTTCTAAGTCCAGCTGGTCCATTTTCCTTGGACGGACCTGACCCATTTACAATACCAATCTGTGTTTGCTCCCATAGAAGTTACATACCAAGTTTCATGAAAATCCTTGCAGGAGTTTTTAAGTTCTCGTGTTAACAAGCTCTTAATGACAGACCGACACGCGGTCAATCGCATATATTCCACCTTTGGAGAATAAATAAGACAGTACCAGAGATTCAGATCAAATACTAATCTGTTGGTAAATGTCCTCGGAGATATAAATCCTGTGGTTTAATTTCCCCGAAGATATAAATTTATTGTAATTAATTTGCTTATTAATGTTAGAGGAAGAAACCGGTCCATTTCCAAATCGCGCAAATCATGTGACCAAAATGGACGTCCATTTACATCACGGTCCATTTGCATCATCCGACACCGGACTGAATGTTTGAGATATGTAATGAAAAAGTGCGTGGAATTCTTTTATTGTTTCAGATATAGCACAGTTCCAGGTAACCAGTTTCATGTGTCATGTGATATTTGTTTCTCTTGGTTTTGTTTCAGATTTTTACTCTTTGCCAGCATGTTTGTTAGAGTTTATTTTCCTATTCTTTATGCTTAAGAACATTAGTAGACATAGTTGTGTTTCTTTTTTTTCTTCTTTGTTTGTTGGACATGCTTTACTAATCCAGTTACAATAGATTTGTAATATATGAGTGAACCATTCTCTTGATTGTATGGAATAAAAATCACTTTCCTGAACGGCAGCTTTGTATTGAATTTCTCAATAGATAGATATATTGAATTTATAAAAAAATATTTTGTTCAAACTTGTGTTGTACGAATAATGAAATAATAGAAACTATACATTTCAAGTGCCTGCTATTTACAACAAGTACAGACAGACGTCAATAAAGAGTTCGCCATAGATTTCTTCTATACCAGTGGTTTGAATATTGCTACAATCCTATGCAATCCAACGCCTAAACTCAAAGACAAGTGATTTAACTGACCGCAACAAAATTTTTAATACCAGATTTTCCAAAAATCCGTTCCATTTAGCGATCAGATAAATAATATCTTAATTCAATTGTAGATAACTGAGTAGTCACGTTTGAACAATGTTTTGTTTTCAACGCCCCGAACATCGCTGAGAAACAACAAAATTCATTCAGACCGCCAGGCCGCGCAGCTTTCACACACGCTTTACACGTGAAGTAGCGAAATTTTATACAGTGGAATAGGTATATCCAGGGTTCGTACAAGTGCTTAGAAGTGCTTAGGAGTGCTTATTTTTGGAAATAAAAAATAAAACTGCTTAGAAGTGCTTATTTTTCATGACAAAGTGCTTAGAAGTGCTTATTTTTGGTTTTCTAATTAATTATTCTTATTTTTATATATATTTATTATATATACACATTTATTTTTCAATTACTTTATTTTTTGTCATGATTACATAATAATATGGTGAAGGTCAGATTTCATTTTACCATGTAGTTCGTTTGGATGCATACAGTGTGCGTTCGTCACTCATAAAAGAAGAGTATAGTTTTTTGGACCTTGTCTTTGTATCCCCTGTTGGCCGGGGATTGCAGAATAAGCCCACTGCGTTTGCTTTATGCATGTCGTAAGAGTTGACTTATTAAAGCTACTGTGCGTTTGATGTTTGGGTGGCACAGTTTTTCTTCGATGGTGCCAAAAAGATAGATTTAAAAAAAATAACAATAAAAATCGCTAGAATAAAAAAATAATAGCAACTGAGTGATATTATACATTGAACTTACGTACTATTCCAATTTCAAACGGGCAATTATTACCTTCCGCCATTCCATCGTAGCAAAGAATCTGGGAATACCTCATGTCCAACCATCTTTGCGTCCATCGTAATCCTCTTGTCCAGAACCTATTTTCAGAGTACCTTGTCCAGGCCTGTTGTCTTTAAATATTATTCGGATTCTATTCTCCTACATAGTAAGAGGGGAGCAAAAGTAAACCTTATCCAGTAACGAAAGACTACATATCCTTTCATGATATAAAGGAAGTGTGTTGGAATATCACGAAAGGATATTCACTCGTTTTCGTGCTGATTTTTGATAACACTGGCCACATTTTACAGTGCTTTCCATTTTATTGAGAACCGTCGGTAACAGTCTAAAAGCAGCCAGTACCATAATAAATCCCGTTTATGTAAAATAATTCAATACTATATGTTGATCTTTACCGGTAATCGGCTCACATGGAAAGCGCCGTGGTAGCTTCCATGTATCGGCAAATGGAAAAGAAAAACGTTCCTATAAAACAGTGTCTGGTTATTCAGTGATCTAACTGCACTACGAGACGATTATACAGAGGTTACCGGTTCCACAGTGTTTCCTACAAAATTCTGTCGCCACAGATGGTTCGAGAATGTTCTGAGAATCTTTTGAGTACCTTGCCAAATTTAAAGGCCTACGCAAATGCCGCTGAAGCCAAAAAGGTGAAAAAACCAAGCTCAAAGTCTTGAAACTGTTAAAGAGTAGCTGAGTGATCCCCTGGTTGAGGTTAAGCTAAACGTGTTTTTGTCGATCGTCCGTCAAGTCACGCCTTTTTTAGAGCTATTTCAAACCGATAGACCCATGTCGCCTGTTTTAGCCTCCGTCAAAAGTGAAAATCCCACTCTTGAAAACGGAAATCAGAGACATTTAGCTTCAGTGAAACTTGACAATGACTCTGTGGTCCCGGCAGATAAAGTGGACATCGGCTCAGTTCACAGCTGAGAAAGCTGTCAAACAACAGTTGAGGAAAAAGAAAATAAGTGAACGTGATGCTCTAGAATGCCGCACGCAAGTGAAATCGGGTCTGCAAAAGATGATGCAGAAGCTTAGTCAAAATCTCCTCAGAAATATAAACTCGTGAAAAGTGCTATGTGCCTGAGTCCGAAAGAATTGGCTTCTAGGCCTGAGGTTTGCCGTCAAGAATTCGTTGAAGTTCTCAGCATCTTAGATGATGCAGGAAAATTAAGCGGTGAGGAGTGTGAAAACGCGAAGACCCAATTTGACAATTTCATTGATGTTGTCGTTTCGAGATGTACCGAGGAGTTCAGGAAATTCGATTACAGCAATGATATATTGGACTGTTTTCTCAAGAAAGACGTAGAATCCAAAGCGAATGAGCCGTTGTGGCATGTTGTGAAACTTGTCCTTATGCTCTCACATGGACAGGCTACCGTGGAGAGAGGCTTTTCGGTGAATAAAGAGGTTGCGGTAACCAATTTATCTGAAAAATCGTTTGTTGCCAAGAGAACTATTTTAGATCATACTAGAGCAAGTGGTGGTTGTTTGAACGTCGATATAACAAAGAGGATGATTTATATGTGCAACAGTGCTCGCAACAGATACTCCCAGTATCTTGAAGATCAACGTAGACTCAAATGTACTGAGGCAGAACAGTCGAAAAGAAAGTCGATCGAACGGGACATACGGGCACTCAAAGAGAAAAAAGCAAGATTGGAAAGTGACGCTGAAGGTTTGCGAATATCGACAGAGGACCTTCTAGACAAGGTAGAAAAGTGCAAAAGGAGTCAAAATTCAACTCATGGTTGCCGAGTCAAACAGCCTCAGGCGATCAAAGAACCAAAAGCTTCAGGAGGCACGGCTTATTGAAGAAAAAACGTCAAAGAAAATAGAGAAACTTAAGGATTCCATTTGACGAAATTTCCAAAAAGTGTTCACACACACAAAAATTGTGACTTTTGAAACTATCGTACCTTTTGTACGATTTTTGTGATGATAAGTAGTATTTGATCTCTCGAGAGTATTGATCTCTCGTTTGATATTGACATACTGGGTATACTCTGATTATTAAGTGTCTTTTGTTTCTCCAGAATCAGTTATTTTTTATGCGTCTGTCAATTTTTTGCCGTTTAAAAATTGTAGTTCCATTCTACATGGTTGAGAGTTTGATATTATCACTGTGAATTTGCTTGAAATTTGAATGCATTGATTTGTAGATGATGAAACGATAAACTAAGTAGAAATTCTTTTCTTGGGTAATTGCGCTCGTTTAACTGTAGTTTTATTTCATTAAAGTGTGTAAGTTTGCCATCTCAAATGTATAATTTACTGCTATATTTATTTATTATTGACAGTTTATTTTTATTCATATATTGCGAAGGGTTATTTTTATTGTCCGGGTGACGCCGAAAGCGTGTAATCATTGTGATAGAATTTATAAAATGTGAAAATGAAGTGGTATTAAAACATAGCAAAGAACTTAGGACTAGTTCATCTGCAGATTTATGGATTTGCTTTGAAGTTTATAGTTTTGCGTAGTTGAGACCGCTGTGAGTTTTTTTTATGCTAAAACGCCTACCTACTTATGAAAACAATTTTCTTGTGGCATAAAATGTCGTAAGATATTAATCACCTAGTGTGATATTACTGAGATTAGGTAGGGCATGGAATAAAAGTAATAAGTGGTTATTGATGGTATGTTTGCCACTGCTTTCAATATTTGTGAAAATGTCGTGTGTAGTATGATTGGTAACTTTTTTGAAAAATTTTAGACTTTAATATTTTAAAATCGTTATCTATACTTATCTTTTATAGTTCCTAAATTTGGTTCTAATCAAAAAGTTTTATTTTCCAGATGACTCATGTCTAGAATGTTTATTATGTAAGATGTTCTGGTATTTCAATAAATTGAATAAAGATTAAAAGGGTCATATTGGAATCAAATCGTATTTCTAGTCAAGTTCTTATGAAACTTGTTTGTTAAGCTTTCTGCACTCAAAACCGTTGTATAGTTTCACTAAATGCTTCCTGAAATCCCGTAGCATCGCCCTTAATTTCGAAGGTATAAGTCCACTTCAAAAGAGATAAATAAAACAGGTTTCCGAAATGACACTATATCAGGGCTTAGAAAGTGCTTAGTTTTTGAAGCGAGCAGTGCTTAGAAAGTGCTTAGTTTTGGTGAAAAAATGCTTAGAAGTGCTTATTTTTTTACGTCAAGTATCTGTACGAACCCTGTATATCGTTGAAAGTATATATATATATATATATATATATACAGTGAAACCCCGGATATGGACACCCCTGAATTATGTGCTTAAGAGAGAAACTTTATACGACTAATCCTTATTAACATGTGCCCTGTCTTTTGAAATGTGTATAAAAGAGCAAGTAATTCATTGTCTTTATCCTCAGTTAATATGTAAAATAAGCAGTTATACAAGGTGTTGTTTATAAAGTCTGAATATGGGTGGTGTGAAAAGAAAACGGAACGAACTTTCGATATCTGATAAAGTTAAAATAACCAAAGCTTCAATATTCAGATAGAAGTTAAATTAACAGAACCTCGAAATTAGGGACAAAATTATTCAGTCACTTTTTGTCCCTAAAAGTGGGGTTTCTATATATATATATATATATATATATATATATATATATATATATATATATATATATATATATATATGTATATATATATATATATATAGTGCATACGGCTTGTCCTTTTCTAGTTGATCCGGTGATTTTTGAATTTTTTACGAATTTGGAAGAAAAACTGTTAAAATGAATCTCCTCCTACATGTTTGTATCTCCTCCTATATATATATATATATATATATATATATATATATATATATATATATATATATATATATATATATATATATATATATATATATATATATATATATATATATATATATATATATATATATATATAACCAGGTGTGAGTTTGCAGCCAGGCGTCGTTCTTCTAAAAAAAGTATTTCACTTCATTCTGCATATCGGTATCCCGACGTTCAGCCGAGTAATATTTAGTACAGTAAAACCCCGGATATGGACACCCCTCTATTATGGACACCCCTGAATTATGGACATCATTTTTCAGTCTGTTTTAAAACGCCATACAGTGCTGTTATATCTAGACCCCTCTATTGTGGACACCCCTCTATTCAGAATTAGGGACACTCTTTTTATCCCGTAAGTACGGTTACACATGAAAAACAACCCCTCAATTGTGGACAGTCAAATTGCTGTCCATATTTTGTACGTTATGTAAACAACCCCTATCAGCGTGTTACTCTGTACTGTTTGTTTTTTTTTTCGCTATTGTTATCTGTGGGTATTGAGTACTTTATACTGAACACAGTGCATGTAAAGACAATAGGGCTTATTACAAAGAAGTGTGCTTAAGAGAGAAGCTTTATACGACTAATCCCTATTATCGTGTGCTCCGTCTTTTAAAATGCACATAAAAGAACAAGTAATTCCTTGTCCTTATATTCAGTTAAGATGTTCCACAAGGTGTTAAGTCTAAATATCGGTGGTGTGAAAAGAAAACGGAACGAACTTTCGCTATCTGATAAAGTTAAAATAATCAAAGCTAGTGATGGAAAAAGTGTAAGAAAAATGGGCAAGGATTTTAGTTGTAGTTCAATGCCAGATAAAACAGGACCTCGAAATTAGGGACACCCCGCCATTAGGGACAAAATTATTCAGTCACTTTTTGTCCCTAATAGCGGGGTTTCACTGTACTTAATGCAAACAAGTTGGAACTGGCAAGCGTTATCCGAAATAACCATGATTCAGATGAAATGCAAATTATGTATTCTCTTTTATCTTTTTCAGTTCCAGCTTGCGTTCATTATGATTTCTTTTATTGGGCATGTTGTGTTTTTAGCCCAGCTTACGTTACATGTAAGCTGGGGTATTCCTATCGGTTTGCGGGTGGCGCCCGTTAGTTAGTTAGTTAGTTGTTTATTTAGTAACTTAGTTTCAAAATGCATCTCCTCCTACAATTTTGGTCCGATGTCATTTATTTTTGGTGTGAGACATCCCTAAGGGGTCGAGCATACAGCTTGTGCTTTTCTAGTCGATCGGGTGATTTTTTAATTTTTGGCGAATTTTTGAAGAAAAACTTTCAAAATGTTTCTCCTCCTACATTTTTGACCGGATGTCATTTATTTTTGGCGGGAGGCACCCCTAAAGGGTCGTGCATACGGCTTGTGCTTTTCTAGTCGATGGAGTGATTTTTTAATTTTTGGGGAATTTTTGAAGAAAAAATTTTAAAATGTGTCTCCTCCTTCATTTTTGACTCGATGTCATTTATTTTTGGTATGAGGTACCTCTAAAGGGTCATGCATACGGCTTGTGCTTTTTTAATCGATCGGGTGATTTTTGAATTTTTTGCGAATTTTTGAAGAAAAACTTTTAAAATGTTTCTCCTCCTACTTTTTTTACCCGATGTCATGTATTTTTGGTATGAGGCACCCCTAAAGGATCACGCATACGACTTGTGCTTTTCTAGTTGATCAGATAATTTTTGTATTTTGGGGGGAATTTTTGAAGCAAAAATTTCGAAAATAATTCAAAATGCATCTACCCCTACAATTCTGAGTCGACGTCATTTATTTTTGGTGTGAGGCATCCTCAAGCGGTCATGCATACGGTTTTGCTTTTTTAGTCGATCGGGTGATTTTTTTATTTTGGGGGAATTTTTGAAGAAAAAATGTTAAAATGTATCTCCTACATTTTTATCCGATGTCGTTTATTTTCGGTGTGAGGTATCCTTAAGGGGTCATGCCTACGGCTTGTGCTTTTCTAGTCGATCGGATGATTTTTGAATTTTTGGCGAATTTTTGAAGAAAAAAAATTTAAAATGTATCTCCTCCTACATTTTGACCAGATGTCATTTATTTTTGGTATGAGACACCACTAAAAGGTCGTGCATACGGCTTGTACTTTTTTAGTCGATCGGACAATTTTTGTATTTTTGGGGAATTTTTGAAGCAAAAATTTCGAAAATAATTCAAAATGCATCTACCCCTACAATTTTGATTCGATGTCAATTATTTTTGATGTGGGGCATCCCAAAGGGTCGTGCATACAGCTTGTGCTTTTCTAGTCGATCGGGTGATTTTTTAATTTTGGGGGAATTTTTGAAGAAAAAATGTTAAAATGTATCTCCTACATTTTTGATTCAATGTCATTTATTTCTTGTATGAGGCACCCCTAAAGGGTCGTGCATACGGCTTGTGCGTTTTAGGCGATCGGACAATTTTTGTATTTTTAGGGAGTTTTTGAAGAAAAACAAAATGCATGTCCCCCTACAGTTTTGAACTGATTTAATTTTTTTTGGTATGAGGCATCTCTAAGGGGTTGAGCATACGACATGTGCTTTTTAGTCGATCCGACATTTTTTTTTATTTTAAGGGAATTTTTGAAGAAAAACTTCAAAATGCATTTCCTCCTACAGTTTTTATCCGATTTCATTTCTTTTTTGGTATGAGGCATTCTTAGGTGGGTCGGGTATACAGTTTGTGCTGTTTGACTCGACTTGGGAATTTTTGATTTCGGGGGGGGGGGGGATTTTGATGAAAATACTCAAAATGCATCTTCTCCTACAGTTTTGATCAGACATCATTTATTTTGGGGCTGAGGCATGCTTAGGGTGTCATGAATACGGCATGTGCTTTTTGAGTCAATCAGGGAATTTTTCAAGAAAAAGTTCAAAATACATTTCCTGTTACAATTTTTATCAGATTTCATTTATTTTTGATATGAGCCGTCTCTAGGGGGTCATACGGCTTATGCTTTTTGAGTGAATTGGAAAACTTTCCAAATTTTTCGGAATTTTTGAAAAAAATCAAATGAATCTCCTACAGCGCATAATCGCAAGTTAAATGACCTTGCGCAGTAGTCAGATTTAACAACCGCACATCGACGCAAGTTACATAAACATGCGCAGTAGTTCAAAATAAGTACTGCGCATCGATGCAAGTTAAATAAACATGCGAACTGGTCCAAAATAAGCACCGCGGAATTTACGCAAGTTGAATTAACAGCAGTGGTCTGAAATGCGAACTGCGCATCGTGCATCAACGCAACTTAAAGAAACATGCGCACTGGTCCGAAACGCAAACCGCACATCGAGGCAAGTTAAATAAACATGCGCAGTGGTCCGAAATGCGAACCGCACATCAATGCAAGTTAAATAAACATGTGCAATGGTCCAAAATAAGCACCGCGCATCAACGCAAGTTAAATAAATATGGTCCGAAAAAAGAACCGCGCGTCAACGCAACTCAAAGAAACATGCGCACTGGTCTGAAATGAGAACCACGCATCAACACAAGTTAAATAAACATGCGCAATGGCCCAAGATGCAAACTGCGCATCGTCGGAAGTTAAATAAACATGCGAACTGGTCCAAAATAAGCACCACACATCAACGCAAGTTAAACAAACATGCGCACTTGTCCGAAAAAAGAACCACGCATCGACGCAAGTTGAACAGAGATGCGCAATGGTCCGAAATGAGACCGCGCATCAACGCAAGTTACATAAACATGCTCAGTGGTCCGAAGAAAGAACCACGAATCGACACAACTTGAATAGACATAAGAGTCGGACATCGGCGGGACTTAAATAAACATGCGTACTGGTCCGAAATGGAAATCGCGTGTCAACGCAAGTTAAATGAACCTGCGCACTAGTCCGAAATGAGAACCGCGCATCAACGCAACCTAAAGAAACAAGTACACTGGTCCGAAATGCGAACCGCAAATCAGCGCAAGTTAAAATGACATTTGCACTGGTCCAAAATAAGTACCACGCATCAACACAAGTTAAATAAATATGTGTACTGGTCCAAAATGCGAACCACGCATCAACAGAAGTTAAATAAACAAGGACACCTGTGGAAAATGCTAGCCGGTTATCATCGCAAGCTAAATAAACAAACACACTGGTCAAAAATATGAACCGAGCATTAACGCAAGCTAAAAAAAAACATGCGCACTGGTCCGAAATGCGAACTGCACATCAAGCACACTGGACCCAAATAAGCACCGTGCATCAACGCAAGTTAAATAAACATGCGCAATGGTTCGGAATGCGAACTGAGCGTTAACATGAGCACTATTCAAAATAAGAACCGCGCATCAACTCAAGTTAAAGAACTATGCGCATTGGCCTGAAATAAGAACCGCGCATCGACGCACGTTACGTAACATGCGAAGTGGTTCGAAATGCGAACAATGCGCCAACGCAAGTTAGATTAACATTTGCACTGGTCCAAAATAAGCACTGCACATCAACGCAAGTTAAATAAACATGCGTACTGGTCCAAAATTCGAACAGCGCATCAGCGCAAGTTAAATAAACATGTGCAAACGTCCAAAATAAGCACCGTGCATCAACGCAAGTTAAATAAACATTCAAACTGGTCCGAAATGCAAACCGCGCATAAAGGCAACCTAAGGAAACTTTTGCACTTGTCCAAAATAAGTACCGCTCATCAAAGCAAGTAAAATAAACATGCGCATCCGTGTGAAATAAGAACCATGCATCGATGCAAATTAAATAAACATGCGCATTGGTCCAAAATATGACCGCACATCAACACAAGGTAAATAAACATGCGCACTGATCCGAAATAAGAACCTCACATCAACACATGGTAAATAAACATGCGCACTGATCCGAAATAAGAGCCGCACATCAACACAAGGTAAATAAACATGCGCGTTTGTCCGAAATGTGAACCGCGCATCAACGCAAGAAAAATAAACATGTGCACTGTTCCAAAATGAGAGCCGCGCATCAATGCAAGTTAAATAAACATGCGCACTTATCTGAATAAGAACCTCGCATCGAGGCAAGTTACATAAATATGCGCACTGGTCCGAGATGCGAGCGTTGTTTGAAGGTATCTAGGACTATCCAGTCTACCAGAGATACAAAAAATCTGTTTCTTTGTATGCATTTATCGGTCTATGTTCTGGTCCGGTGCTAAATTAATTATTGAGCTAGCTCTTCGCCATCTCATCTTTTGAAGCCCAAGTTTTCAGGGAAATTCCCTTGCTCATGCACGCTGGAAGTGGTCTTGTTGCTTTTGGTAAGCTGGGACTTTGTCCTTGGACAAACTTGTTATCTTTTTATTGGTGGAAAAAATGACGAAAGTGATATATGGTGTTGTTCGTGACTCTTTCAAGTTGTAGTTTTTGCTCAGTCAGCACTATATTGTATCATGCAGACGTCTTTATTTGGTGAAGAAAACATACTGAGCACCAGACTAGAAGATTTGGTTATATAAAGCACCTCCTATCCCAATATTTTATCCGAACACCAAAGGGATCCGATGGACAGTGCTCAACATTTGAACAGCATGACTCACTTTTGAAGACAAGTCTTAAAACAACGCAAAGCATTAAATGCCACACAAGGTTATAGACCTGTTTTAGTGTCAGATATGATAATTCAAGATAGTATTTTGTTAGTGCGTTATAAGAGGCAATGTGTACGGAAATCTGATTAAAAAAGAGATAATCTTAAAGTCCACAACGTCATGTGCAGGTAAACAAATACACATATTCGTTTATCCGGATTTCCAAGCAATAATGTGTGATAATTGTAGTAAAATAAGTAAATAAATAATCATAATAAAAACATCAATGTTTTTATTATTGTAATAGTTATTAATAAGTTATTATTATTATTGTTATTATCATCATCATTATTATTAGTTTTTGATTTGTGGGCAAGTGAATAAAGATGAAAAAGTAACTAAAATTTAAAGCATCAAACGATTTGTTCCTTGTGATATATGCCCTTTCATCAAACCGAGCTGGTCAGCAAGCTACAAACCGCGATGAACAAATTATTCCATTAAAATGCAATAGTTATTTTGTCAGAGTCAACAAACATATTTTTATATAATTTAAGAAACATCAATCCGCATTAGAATCAATTAATACTGACTTATGCCACTGTAAAGGAACAGCAACATGTTTTGCAATCACACCCAGCTAACAATAAATCAAAAGCTACCTGGTCCTCAAAGCTGATTATTGGTTAACTAATAGCATTTTAAGTGCTTTAATAGAAAAAATATTTTATAACTCACATTTTAAACAAACAACAATATTTTGCATTTATTTATGCAATTTCTTGCTTACTGAAACAAACTCAAAATTCATTACCCTTCTACTGTACAAACCAGAGCTCTAGAACCATAGATACGGTAATATCTGCAGTTGGGAATAATGAAGGTGTATATTATTCAGTGTGACTTGTATTTGTGCATTAAATGGGTTTGAAAAATAGATTGAAATGTAACATAGTTAATCGAATGGAAAAATTCGGGACCAAAAATAAATACGCCATTACCCGAGGGGTTCACTGTTTGTTTCAGATCATAAAATTTTTTGCACCAAATTTTATTGAACATGGTCAGCCCCAGTTACGGAATAGATAAATTTTATTTACGTGCAGAATAATGTCTGATATGAGGTAGATGTGTACATTTGGCAGAATGCATTTAACACCACATTGTCTACCAAAGACCTTCATTGAGACAGAGCGCTTTATATTTAGTAAGCACTATTTTTTGGAACTGATATTATGAAATCTGCAAAGAATCAGCTATCAACGGCAGAATTTTACGAGTATGTAGAATCATTTCTGTATAATATAGGTGTGCGTCTCCTGTTAGGGTTGTCCTATACGCCACCACCCTACCTTTTCTGTCAAAGACTAAAAAATCAGTCTTTTTACTATGCGACAGCGCTTTGAGTACAGAATTTGTGAAATCTACTATCTTATTTACGATTTTTAACACTGTGGAATTTTATTAAATGTAACTCTGTCTCCGGACACGGAGGAAAGAAATAGGATTCTAGTTTTGGAAATAAAAATTATGTTGGAGTAAAAGAACGAAACCCTTAAAATCGCTTTATGCTTCTTAAAAGTAAGATTTGAAACGCTTTTGAAAACTGACAAAGTTTTTTTCTACACGTTATAATAGATTGAACAACTTACAAAGTCTTTCAAAGTCTTAGAGAAAATTCATCTGCTAAATTATTTTTCATTTTTGTTTCTTTTAATTAATAAGTGTACATACTCTAACCGGTTATCTGATTTTTTGTCCGCAGATATTGATGTGGAATAGATATATGAACCTTTACCACGTTTTTACGCCCAGCTTAGACGTGGATTTTTTTGTGGTTTTCTTGGGGCATGCTAAACATTATAAGTCTTTTCTCACCATCCATTTCGGTGACAGTCCTCTCAGGTCTCTGACTCATAAATAGCAATGGGGAGAAACAGTGATTTTCGGTCTAGCTTTGAGTCTTCTGCTTATTGACTTCTGTGCCCAGACAGGCGTCTACATGCAGCTTAACTAGGGCAATTTTTATATTTAGTCTGGTACCAGCCTATCCACGAATGCCCACCGATGTTTAATTGGTTGGCGCAGGTGTTATGGTTTTATATTTTGCTCCATTGGTTTCCTATTTCTTTGGTCAAAACTTTAGCTTTTTAAACATCGTCGAAAGTAATGTGGTGTTATCTGCGAATTTGGTGTCTAAGGGGAGGTTGTCGCCAAGGTAGAAAGTATTATACGGGAAAACATTAAGCAGCCTTGGCGATAGCAAACACCTTTTACGTATCCCTACTCAACCGTTGAACCATTTTGTTAGCTGGTCATTTACTACCACGGAGTATTCAGTTGGCACATATAACTGTTCGATGATCCCTAGAGTTATTACATCTAAACCTATTCCCAGATCCTATCGAACGGCGCCTTAAAGCTAACAAAATTGAAGTGTAGTGATATTGTGTATGCCTTCACCTTACCTGTTATATGTCGTACAATAAAGACTGCGTCTGCTGTTCTTTTTGATTGTCTGAATCCAAACAGCCTTTCTCTCAGGGACTTTCTGGTTCTTGTTTCATTCTGTAGAGGTGAATTCAGCTATTTACTTTTTTCGGGATCCATAACAATTATACTGGCAGGTTGCGTTTTGTCGCCTTTTTGTGAAGGAGTGTTACTATAATTTTGGAACAGTCATTCGGTGTTTATCATGATGTCCAAACTTTATCAATGATTTTGTGCAGGATCAAGCTGTGTGAGTCACCTCCTGCTCTTAAGACTCCTGCTTTCCGGGGTGTCATTTGACTGTCAGCTCTTTCTACCTCTTGTAACGTTATCGGTTGGCTGATTATCGGACTTTGGTGGTGGATCTGTTCAGTGGCTTCACTATCTTGTGGAAGTTTGGTGTTGAGATGTTGCCAGCATTTCTTTTTGCCAGAATTTATGAATTAGCATATATATTGTCTCTTTTTCTTTGGCAGCACTAATTTCTTTATTATGGTTATTGCTTAAATCTCTCATTGTTTTGAATAGATTATGACCATTGTTCTTCTGATATTTGACTTCAAGATCTATCTTTTGTTCAAGTAGCTTTTCCTTTTGTTTTCGTGTCTCTGTCTTCAAATTTCGCTTAAGCTCTTTGGATTTTGCCTCTTTAACTCTGTTTCTAAGATCCCTTGATCTATACAATTTAGCTTTTCTTCTTTCAGCTAGTAGTGGCTTGGAAAATCCACCTATATTTATCAAAAAAAATCTGTGGCTAACTCTACTCAACTTCTGTTACTATAAGTTCATCTGGAGAGGTTTTACTGTATAGTTGTGTATTCGCACATACATCACAAGAAAGCATGCCCAGGCAACGTGGTGCTAAACAGATATGCCTGCACTGCCGACACATCGCTCTGCCGCACATTTTTTTAGAAACCATCCAGTCGATACCGTTGATTCAGACGATAAATTCTAACGTCATACACCGGAGTTCAGAATACCACTAACACTTGGTACTCCGCCCTTCACTAAGGTTTGGGCTATTAGAAAAACATGAAATTATAAGCAACATTATAGTCGTGTCGGTCCAAATGAAGAACATATAGCCCTTTCATCAGCCAATTCAAACTTGGCTTAAAAATAATTTGCCATCAAATGAAAAAATTTCTTGATATTGTCATAACGACATTGTCGATATTGTCCTGCAGTTGATAAGTAAGTTAATTTTAGCATTATGTTCATGATTACAACTGTTTACGTTATGGCTGTTGTCACTATCTCCTTATCCTTTGCTGGCTGTAGCTATTCGTACAGTTACTGCTTGCACAACAGAAAATATGTTACTTTGAGAATGATATGTCTATTTAACACTTGACAAGCCTTTGGCTTGCAAGAGTTATATGAATTTGTGCGAGCAAAATTCGTCCTTTTTTTTTTCTTCTTGACACTTTTTCCGATTTTTCGTGTCTTCTTCTCCTCTGACACTATGGGCCCTACGACCATGAAAATTGGGACTTATGAAGAGCTTGATCTGAACATGTGCATGTCACTTTTTATTTTCGTTTTTGATTTCGTTTTCTTTGTTAAAACGCCATGTGAAAAGAGTGTATTTTTTGCAAGTAAATGCGTAGCATTTAACCCACATCACACACAGTTGCACAGTGAGCTTGGTGCGAGCTCTGACTGCGTAAATAGCTAACACGGCGTATGCTAGATCAGTCAATAACACCTTAAGTCAACAGAAACCAAACACTACTCGGCTTATAAGACATATTCAAGCTGTGTTGTTTGCAATATATTGTTCAAGAAATAACCCATTGAAGGAAGTATTTTTGCGTTTTAATTTTTGTCAAGTGTTTAACATTTCGCTAGCGAAGTGAGGTTCTAGTTAAACTAGAAATTCATTTTAAATTAAATTAATTTTCGATTACTTGCTCAACTTAAAATATTGAATAGATTTAGGTATGCCTTATAAATTCATGAGAGCTTCTGTAGGTTGATCAGTATCATGATGTTGACAAATATATTAGAACTACATGGTGAAATCCTAGTATTTCAATTGTTACTCTCAAACAGCTTTGTCATTATATGCCATCATTTAAAGAATCTGATGTGTATGGTTTCGATTTATAATAACTTACACATAATTATTTTGAGTTTGCATTCCTTTGTTAAGGGTGATTTTTAACTTGGAACTCGATATCTGCTGTATGCATAAAACTTTTTTTGATTAATGTATGCAGCTGCTGTATGCGTAGAACCTTCGTCCGTCGGCCTCAAAAATGCTCAGCAGAACGGCTTTGCAGTTTCAGCCTGCCAGGTATGACAACGCGTGGTTGAAAGTGTTAATTCTGACGTCATGCTTTTAATTAAGATCGTTCGTTCATAAACGTGCAAAAAAGTGTACTCTTGATCAGTAATTTTTGAGAACTGGGCATGAAGTTCTTGATCAAGGTCACTTCCTAAAGTCCTCTGTCGGTTAAAAGATGCTGGAAACATACTGTATTTTGTGCAAATATTTCTTTTTACTTTCACCAGAGCCCTCCTCCTTAATCTTTGAGGTCTTATTAGTGATCCACTTTTCTAAATTTATTATATACTTGTATTATCGCCCAACCGTATTACCGACAAAACCGGCAAACAGTTAGCCCAAAGTAACTGCCTAATGTCAGCCAACACGCAGATTAAAATAGGTACGAGTACGTAAGTTGCTCAGTATCATACCCTAAACATTTTTGGTATATTCGGGACCAACGCGTGAGAATTTTGGCTTGTCACTTTCCCATGTCCCAGACCGTACGAGTAGATTGGGACGTATGGTAGAATGGAAAATTAGACGTGGTTAGACCGAAACATACTTTACTCATTTTACTATTGAATATCCTCACCATATACGTGAGAAAGCACATCTCGTAATATTGTTACCAGTAACCTAGGACTCGCTTTTCAAAATGACTGCTAAGAGCTATACTTGTAAGGATTACATATGAGCACAACTTGACTTCATATGTGTATACTGACAGTTTACTTATAGCAGCGCAGTATTTTGCATTCGAGAACCAGTGGTAGTTGCTGGGAGGTTCGGCAAAAAATACCATTTCCGGGATAATTATTGTTTTCGGGAGGTGGCGACGGTACAGGTACAGGCGGATTTGACCTAGGTTACTGGTACATTAAATTGGGAGCATGATTGGTTGTTCAAGAGAAAAATTAACGAAACTGGCCACATTGATCAACTTTTTTTGTTGACGCCACCATATTAGTTCTTCGTGATGGTCTTTTTTTTCTTATTGGTTCGTGTGCTGGCCGTTGCTATGTTGGCCTTGCTACATCATTTGTGTTGCTGTTGTATCCCAGTGGACCCTTTCTGTCGTCATTAGGTCAGAAAGAGCCACAGTTCCTATAATAGAAATGGCCATTGATCTCAATTTTCGAGGCTCTGGATCTTTCGGCGCACGTTCCAGGACACCGACGTTCGGACAAGCAGCCTTTTTCTCAAAAAGCACACTGCGAAGTATCCTGGCGCATTATTTTCGACCTCGGCCAAACTACCAAACTTGAGTAAAGAGTGGTTTTGCAACTGTAGATTCATTATTGTTGCGGGCGATAATAGGGATTCTGTATCCTAGTCTAAAGAAAACCATCTATTTTTCATATTACAGAATTGTTATTCGACCATAAAAATTGTGCGCCATAATTTTTTATAACTGGGTTATTTATGTGGCGCATCCTTTCTAAAATAACGCCATTGGAGCCAGTCGTGCGCCGAGATTGGCAAAATTGAGATCAATGTCATGTTATATTATAGGAACTATGACTCTTGCTGGGAAGGAAGCAAGAGTCATCCAGGACTATTGCTGTTGGTGATTAGTTAGCTTGCAGACCGACATTTTATTTCCCAAACTTGTGTGTTGTTTACCCTGGAAACACAATTTATACTTTTTTGTCTGTTATTGTCTGCATACCAGGAATTTACTTTATTTTTATGTGTCAGAAATGTTTGGTTCGGCCTCCTCTGTCAGTGTTGTATGTTTGTTCCATGTAATTTAAGTCATATTTCCATGAAATCATAAAAAACCCATAATTTTATCCCAATAATTAACTTCGTACTATGGGATCTTTTCGATGGAGGTGTCGCTTCGACGGCAAATATTTTGGGTTTAATTATAAAGAAAACAAAATTCTAATTGTGTTTCAACATACACACTTTAGAATTTAAAAAGGCAACATATGAATTTTTAAAATTATATGTCTCCCCCTAAGGGAGACATATATAGCATTTGGTGTGTCCGTCCGGCTGTCCGCAGTGAGTTCTTTTGAAATTAATGAGTCGATTTTTCCCAAAACATACATACGTATTGGGGTACGTGTTTAGATGATGCCCGTGGTATTTTTTTTCGTTCCTTCAAAAATTATATTTTTAGCAATTTTTTGAACATGGGGTTTCGTGCATTTTTTCACTTTTGCAGGACAGTTCGTTGGATAAGGCTCAGACGTCGCAAGAAGAACACACACCTAGCGCAAATATATACCGCAAAGTTTTTCTTCATGTTGAAAATGTATTTTTGGCGAATTTTTTAATTTTTGATTTTTAACTTTTTTGGGCCATATTGTTGCGATATCTCCGAAACAGATTGTTGGATTAGGCTGAAACGTGGCAAGAAGAACCCACATATAGTGCAAATGTTCACTGCGAAGTTTTTCTCCATTTCCGGTAAAAATATATTTTTGGCGAATTTTTAAATTTTTGATTTTTAAATTTTTTTGCCATGTTGTTGCGATATATCCAAAACAGTTTGTTCGATTAGGCTGAAACGTGGCAAGAAGAACCCACATATAGTGCAAATGTTTACTGCGAAGTTTTTCTTGATTTACTGTAAATATGTATTTTTGGCGATTTTTTCAATTTTTGGGGCTCGCCAGTGTTGTACTTTTAAGCAAGGAATTTTTTTCCACGTGACTGATTGGGGGGGGGGGGGAGACATCCGTTTTTGTTTTAACCAAAACACTGTCCAGTCTAGTTATTTTACGTATTATTTAGTACCTTTAATAGCCAACATATGTGTATGTTTCTGGCAAAATGGAATTTTGTTGATTTTTTTGGTTTTTTTCTATCATTTCTTTATAACTTTATCTCAGCGGAATTCGGACGACACATAAAAACTTTTAGGCACAAGTCTGAATCCGCTTATTGTTGTTACATATCATTTTTCGTATACATAAATTACCATATATAGGGCGAGGTATATATATACTCGTATAACTGAATACTGTGGCGCGTTGACCGAAATTGGACAAAATATTTGCCAAAAACGGTAAAATTGCGAAAAATTACAGTGTGCTTCTTGATGGGCCCTCACTAGTCGTCTGACCGCTTACCTCGATAGCTCACCCGTTAAGACGTTGGACTGATCATCATGAACTGTGGGTTCAAGCCCCGTTGAAGGTTGTCGCAGTAAAATTTATTCCTTCGAGAAAGGAAGACCGTGTATGTAAGCTGTGCGACGTGCGGTTATGTTTTTAGCCCTCAGCCAATATTGGCTGAAGGCTGTTGCTATCGGTCCGTCCATCTGTCTGTCCGTAAATTTTGTTGTCTGGGCGATATCTCAAAAAGCATTCATCGGATCTTCACCAAACCTTACAGCAAGGAAGTATATATGTTACAGTCAATGAGTGAAACCCGCCCTTTCACGAAATGGCAAATCATTTTTGCCGTTTCGTGAAATGCCTGAAATCTTTTGCCGTTTCATGAAATGGCAAAACATTTCAGCCATTTCGTGAAATGGCTGAAAATTGCAAGGCTTCATTACACAATATGGCAAATACAATCAGGCAATCTGTGAAACAGTTTTGGAGGTCTTTTATTTATTAGATCAGGGGTCTTTGAACTCCTTTTAACCACATATTACCCAGATATTAATCATCTACAAAATACTTTTGTTCTCTGTTAATTATAAACTCAATCAGGCTCAAAAGCTCTCCAATTAAACCTGGGGATCTAGGACAATCCCCCCCCAAGACAATTCTCCCATAGGACAATTCCCTTGAGGACCATTCGCCCCCACTTAATTTCTATTTTTATTTTACTTTGGATGTCAAAACAAAAATAAAACAACCAGGTATCTGTCATTTCTTTTTTTTTTTTTTTTTTTTTTTTTTTTTTTTTGTAAAACACCTTAAAATCAAAAATGTAAAATGCGAAATGATCTGTTCGGGTGTTTCCTCGGTTTCCTTAGCAAATGAAAGGCAAAGCAACATAATTAAAAAGTGCAATTACAAGGTGAAAGGACAAATTCCTGTATTCGGTTGACATATAAAAGGCATGTAAATTGCAATTGCGACAATGTTGAAAGGACAAAAAAAGGAAAAATATAAAGAAAAGAAAAATAAAAATGAATTGGGGGGGGGGGGGGGGGCGCGGTATGGATGAACCAAGCCAGGAAATCGTACACCAAGACAAACCAGTGGTTGCCACTAGTAACTTGGATATCGCCACCACTCACTCAGATATGACCGCCAGTAACTTGGATATCGCAGCCAGTAGCTCAGATGCTCCTGTTAACGACGTGTCACAATCGTCCGAGCCTCCACCATTGAGTTCAATGTACAAAAGTTAAACCTTTAGAGCATTTTGTAGTGATAACGATTCGCTGAAATGTGTAACTATTCGAATTGGTTACTAAAAACCGGTAAGGTTATTACAGAAATACGAAGAGTATGAAAAAGGTTGTTTCTGTATGTTACACCGGTATTTGTGTGGTGATGGTGTCGAAATTGGCAAATAAAAAGTTCAAATTATTCTGTTTTTTTTTTTATTTTCAAAGTCTGGTTTGCCATTTCATGAAATGGCAAAGCGGAAATTTTAGCCATTTCACGAAATGGCTAAAAAATTTTCAGGCATTTCACGAAATGGCTAAAATGATCTGCCATTTCGTGAAATGGCGGGTTTCGCTCATTGACTGTAACATATATAGTGTAGATGAGCAAGGACCGGTCCGTCGCTCCACCCGTAGCACCTTTTATGTTGTTTTTGTCCGGGCGGTATTGCATAAGAGTAACTGGACCGCTATTGGCTGAGGGGTGTGCATCTCCGATGCCTATGTTTATTTTTATTGTTAAAAAAATGAAAAAAAGTGCAGATTTTTAAGCCATAACAGATGTGAAATGGTGAATTTTAAACGTCATTATTATTTTATTATTATTATATCCAAAAATATCGCAATGCTCGGTTATTGTTACCATTGTTGTTGTTGTTATAATTGTTGTTATTATTAATATTACATGCAAAAATGCGCTCGTTCTTGATATTCTTTACTGACCACTTGCCTGGATAGCTCAAGCTGCAAGCTGTTAGACTGATAATCAGGTCTTGGATTCAATCGCCGCTGAAGGTGGATTTTTTCATTTTCGCCCTTTTGAGATCAATCGGGCTAGTCTTATCACATCAGTAGAGAACGGTATCTGTCGTCCGTATGCACGGATACTAAACTCACGTTGTATAGAGCTCTAATAAGATCGCGACTGGACTGTGGCAGTATAGTTTATGGTTCATCAAGACCGTCCCATCTCATGCAGCAACCGATACAGAATCATGGCTTAAGAGTATGTTTAAATGCCTTTAGAACATCCTCAGCCGACAGTTTAACGTTGAGGCAAATGAACAACTCTCAATATACGGCGGTTAAAACTTGCCATGCAGTGTGTTATAAAACTTTACGCCAATAGAGATAACCCTACTCATCAGATTGTTTTCGAGTCACATTGTACGGATAGAGGTACCAATGCTACCCCCCCCCCCCCCCCGCTTTGGAACTAGGATTATACCACACCTGCAAGAAGCAGGTATAATCATTGACTCTGTTGCAAATTACAGAATCCCAAACCAACCCCCCTTGGAAGTTAACGAAACCTGTGGTCTTGAAGACTCTTTCTGAGTCCTCAAAAGAACAACCTAATCCGTGTGTATTCCAGTCAAAATTTGCAGAATGAAAGGATAATTATAATGACTACCATTTCATATATATCGATGGCTCCAATTTTGAGGACAAGGCTGCAGCAGCTAGTGTCACAGAAAATAATACATTGAAAACCAGACTGCCTGATGGGTCTTTTATTTGCTCTAAAGAAGCTAGAGCCCTGCAGCTAGCTAAACAGGTTGTCAAGAATTAGCCGTTACAAAAAATTCATATTATATATGGACTGCATGTCAGTGCTAGACTCACTAGAAAACCTACAGGTATCCAACCCACTGATTTTGGACTTGATAGAAAAACACGACGAAGTGGTAAAAGCTGGCAAAGAGATAATATTTTGCCGGGTATCGAGCCACTTTGGAATTCCGGGCAATGAGGCAGCGGACGAAGGCGCCAAAGAAGCGTTGAACCAAGATTGCTCAGATTTCCTTATACCGTCATCAGATTTTAAGTGCCATATTTCTAGATATGTCAAAAATCTATGGCAACAACATTGGGATGAACAAACCAACAATAAGCTATACCAAATTAATTCTGTGGTAGGGCGCAAATTGCTCCCTAAGTGGTCTCCGCGACGATATGGTAATACACATTAAGAATAGGACATTCTTACACTACTCATAAACACCTCTTAAGAGGTGAACCACAACCCGAATGTATAAGTTGTCAGGAACGGTGTACAGTGAAACACATCTTGATAGATTGTATAGACTTCAATCACATTCGTCCCCGTTATTATAGAGTTGACTCGTTAAACCAATCGAATAACTAACTAACTAACCGTATGCACGTGTGTCATATGAAAACTTGTACTTAAATGCTCCTTCTGCCTCAGTTTTGATCGGATTCCTTTCAAATGTTGAACGAATGTTATCTGGAAGTCATGTCTTGAAAAATTACCTTTTTTTTTTGACAATCCACCAGAAATTGACCAAATGGGCGCCATTAAAATTGGTGGTTGCCAATTTTCAAAATGCTTTTGCTCCCATAATTTTGAATTGCCTTCAGATTTGGGATAAACACTTACAGGCCCTCTCTTTAAAAATTTTTTTGGCGACCCACGAAAAACTGACCAAATGGGGAGCATTTTAGGATTTTTTGGTGACCAATTTTCCAAAGGTTACCCCCTCCCCCCAGTTTTGATGGGATTTGTATAAATATTCACAAGGCGGTCTGCTTTTGGCGATTCGCAAAAAAAATGACTAAATGCTGGGGATTTCAAAAATTGTGGCCAATTTTCAAAATGCTTCTTTTCGTATTATTCCTTTAAAATTTTGTGGGAGTTTTAATAACTGGTTTTTTAAATATGACCACCACTTTGTGGCGACCATACAAGCCTGTTGATTCTTGATTCCCGTAGATCCCTAGACATTCTTGTACGTTCTTACATGCAACATTTATAGCGCTGTCTCCCACACCAGTGGTTTACGTTGTCAGCAGCGAAACAAGAGGTTGTGAGTTAAAGTCCGGAATCAGTTTATTTTTTGTTTGTGTTATGCTTGCCTGCCATATTTTTAGTGTTACTCACAGTGCGTAATAATACTTTTTGTATTTATACTTCACACATTGACTGTGTTACTACAATAGAGTTACAGTATTTTTGTTAGCGGTTCGGAAGGAACTGGCCAAATAAACCATAACTGTAAGAGAAACACGAGCAAATGCTATTCGTACTTGTCCTGTCCGATTATTTTTGATTGCAGTGTTGCCCTTGAGGCCTACCAACTGTAAATTTCGTCAAAATTCGTCGGTTTCTCCTTTCACCCTTGAAATGTATTCGCTTTAAGACTGGGCACAATGTCCACGGATATTCTTGTATATTTAGTTGTTATTTTTTTGGTGATTTGGCCAAAATATCGATCAAAAACGGGAAAATGTAGGAAACAAAATATACTACTTTTCCCATAAATTCAGTCCCATGGCTTTGAAATTTTACATGAATCTTTCGGGCGGGGTTCTAAACAACTTTCATGTTTTGTTTGTCGATTTCGCCAAGGCTGTCCAAAAACGGCCGGATTTCATAAGAACAGAAATGTGCTAACTGTTCTTACATATCTGATTTGATCGACCTTGAAATTGGACAGGAATGTATCGCGGGAGATTCTCCACCAGGCGTACATTTTGTTTGGCAAGTTAACCAAAGTTACCCAAAATATTTGTCATATACGGAATTGACAGATTTTTCCAGATTTTAGCATAGATGTCCGGGTAGTTACGCGGATTATGCAATAAATGGTTTTGTTAAATCAAAGTCCAATTATGTAATCTTGATTTAATTTATTGCATACCGGACATTTTAGTCGATAAGTGCAATTGGAACAATGAGTTATTTTGAAGGCCATACCTATTGCCTAGACTCAGAAAGTAACAGGCAAGACCTGCTCCGGTACATGTAACTGTTCTTTGGGTTTTGCGATATGGAAATGAATCGGGGGAGACTCCTTTCAAGTCGCGCAAATGGAGGCGATAATCTTACTCTATACTCCTTCAGTGGTTGCAGCAGCAAGAAATGTGTAAAATGCAGTGTTTAAAACCCGCTCTACCAAGGGCGACTTTGCCAATGCCTATGGCCAGAATGTACCTGGACTGGATTGGTATCTTTTACACTGTCTTGTGTCAGAGACGTATGCAACATCGATGAATTTACTTCGCGATTCAGTCATTGTGTTGTGTTCCTTGGACACTACAATTATGTAATGAATTATTAGTTTGTGCCCAGGCAGCGAAACTAATTGTTGTTGTTTTCTTTTCAGCACGCAGGTGCGTGGCATGGCGACGCTGAAAGCCAGTAAGTCTTCTTAATTTTTACTCAGCGCTCCTTGAGAATTTAAAAGCACATGTTTTCATCTTCCCTTAGAATAAAAAGCTTTTATTTCGGATTTATTTTTTATGCACTCGATCATGAAGATGATGGACTGAAGTATTTTGTGTCAGATTATAGCCAGCGCAGGAAATAGTGTGAGTGCCTTAATCTACTACAAAATACGACGGTTCGTACTGTAACGCTTTCGCAACACATTACCATAAAATCAAATTAATTAAACGAAGTGGAAATTCTTCCCTTTGCCAAATTACTTCACTGTATTCTGGTAGGATACATAAACGCCAAGCTTTTACACTAAACGTTGGCGAACCCCTTGCAGTGTATTTTGCGTGCTGTTAGAGAATTCCGGATTATTTTACTGCGCTGTAATGCAATTTTTTATTGCACAGTTCCTAAATACTTCGTCTTTATTCACAGTTTCCATACGTCTAAAAGCCGTGAAAAATATCCAGAAGATCACAAAATCTATGAAGATGGTGTCAGCTGCCAAGTACGCAAGAGCCGAAAGGGAACTAAAGCCAGCCCGTACATACGGCCTAGGGGCGCAAGGTGGGTGGAGTTTTAAGTTTTCCAGAAAAGACGTTCTTCCCCAGCCGCTTAAAAACTACATTTTGAGAAAAAAAACTTGATGCGTTTCTCAACAGCTTTTAATTTAGGGGGGTCAAATCGTGTAATCTGGGTATAACAGACCGGCTGTTGTTAGCTTATTCATATCTCATAGCACACGATAATAAACCATTTAACAAACGAGTTAATTACATCAGTAATGAAGTGCTTGTCTTATCTAAATCATATGTTCACAGCGTTCTTTGAAAAGGCGGATCTGGAGCGAGACGAGTCTAAGCCTAACCATCTGATCATTGCCATGTCAAGCGACAGGGGGCTGTGTGGGGCCGTGCACTCGAACGTCGCCAAGGCTATCAAACTGGCCATGGTGGAGAAGAGGGAAAAGGGAGTCAATGTTAAACTCGTCTGCATTGGCGATAAGACAAGGGCAATCTTGTCAAGGTAATTCCATTCCGGCGGTTGTTGTGTTCGCTGAAGGGCAAATTACAGGTGTAGTTACGGACGTTTCCAATTTAATGTTTCTTTGAAATGCTGGCGTTTCGTTGTGTCAATTGTATGAAGAAACTGAGTTGAGCTTGAGCCCAACTTTAGTCTTTTGCTTAATTCTTTAATTCATGTTTATAATTTTGATTTCCGGTCAAAATCAGGTATCGCAGGGGGAAAACAAGCGAACTGGGCTCGCAGTGAAATCAAAATGGGCCTAAATCTGGAGAATTAACATGGCTATTGGCGACACAGTACCCTGAATGGAAAATCATTTCGTCAGTGTAGGGAACCCGGAAACAATTCTATTTTGACTGAAAATTTTAAGAAATCAGTAAAAAGTTGGTTAAAAACCCTCAAAATTAGCGAAAACATGGCCCTTGGATGATTTCAGTTTCTGCTTTTCTCAAAGCTATGCAGTGATACAATAGTAATACTTCATTCTGAGTACGTACGATAATGTTTTTTGCCTGAAGCCGTAGGTCCGTACACGCCCGTAGGCTGAAGGCAAAAAACAATATCGTACGCACTCAGAATGATGTATTACTTTTATTATATGCCTACTTTTGTTATTTTTATGTCGTTCTTCGAAATTTTACCACGCACTATTTTTGCACTCAGTATGCTCAGATGGGGTGACGCGTAATCGGTACTGCGGTCAGCGAGCATTGAAATTTGACTCGGTTTTTGCACTTAAGAAAATAAATATTAAGTATTTATTTGCTACGTGTAATGATTATTTCTGACGTAATACCCCCCTCCCCTGGCCGCGGCATTATATCAGTTATATCTTTATTATTTTCAAATCAATGCACACAAAATCACCCGAAGGACGTGTGTAAAATTACAAACAATTTACCATTTAAAATAAATATTTACCTTCAAAAATGCCTTCCTTTCTGTCATCAGTGAAAGTACACTTTAATTTATGTGCCTTAAACTCATGTGGTTTAAGAAGTAACCTCACAAGCCCGCCTCATCAACAAGTATTTTCTCCTTTTCGAACGATCCTTCTTATTTTTGTCAGTTCAACGGAAGTAACTCATTTCAACTCAAATCGCGAAATAACAACGAAACATATACACAAATGGCGTAATTATATGGCATTTGTAATTAGATGACGTTTCGTTTTCAGGCTGCGCTGTAAATAGCGTCACAGTAATAACTCATGTATCGATTTTGAGGACGGTTGCAGTTCATTGTGACCCACTTTCTCTTCACTTTCAAGTCCGAAAACACGTGTTTTTTTTTTTTTTTGTTTTGTTTTTTTTGTTTGTTTACTGTTTACATCTGATTATGAATATGCTTATAGGGGGGAACCATGCAATCTGGCCTATGAAAACTGCATGCTCGTTTTTTTCTATCATTTCTTTGTACGCGGACATCTAGGCATATAATAAAATCTAGTAAGAAATGTGCATGTACGTTTCTGGCACAGATTGTACCCCAACGAGATGCTGATGCACTTCACCGAAATTGGCCGCACACCACCCACATATGGCGACGCAGTCGTCGTGGCAAACTCCATCATGAATTCTGGGACGGAATTCGACGTGGGCGAACTACACTTCAACATTTTCAGGTGCGTGGCGTCATTTTGTTGTAATTGAAGATTATGCGGCTTGGACAATAATTGTGAAGGCTGTGTGGGTTCACTGCCTTTTGATTTAATGCTCAATCAAGCCATTTTGAAGATGGGTTATCGTGTGCGGGGAGACGATATATTACTATAATACAAGTGTTCACATTTTGAACTTCTAAACTGCGAGTTTCCTGTCGAGTTCCTCTTCCTCTCAAGCAGCCCCATGCTTCGGCGTACACATCATTATTAATATCTGAATGTTTTGGAGGAGATTGACTGTGACGTGCTTACCTGTTCTGCGTGGCCAGGTCGGTGGTGTCGTACAGGACGACCATGATGCCCATCTACAGTCCGGAGACCGTCAAGAGCGCCGGCAAGATCGGTCTCTACGACAGTCTGGATGACGAAGTGCTGAGGTGCTACAACGAGTTTGCGCTCACCAGCCTCATCTATTTTGCGATGAAGGAGAACTCGTGCAGCGAACAGAGCTCCCGGATGACGGCCATGGACGCCGCCAGCAAGAATGCCGGTACGCTTCACTCCCCCCCCCCCCTTTCCCAGCCCCTTCCCCCTGTTCCCACCTGGCTGTCTTCCGACAATATACTTCTGTGATCTTGAGTTTCATTCAGTTAAGTGGGGGAGTGCACTGTATGAGTGTACGAATTGCTTTATTAATGTATATGGCTTATTAGTTTTCCCAGTAAATTTCCCAGAAGTCATCAACTTTTGTGGGTATGTTTCACTTACAATCAAGAATATATCTTTTCGAATTGTCAGAAAGGATACATTTATTCGAAATTAACGAAAAATAAGCAATGGCTGTGTTGTTTGCAATATATTATTCAAGAAATAACCCATTGAAGGAAGTATTTTTGCGTTTTAATTTTTGTCAAGTGTTTAACATTTCGCTAGCGAAGTGAGGTTCTAGTTGTCTTTGATCTTGTCTCTGATCTTTTCCGATTCATGCCGTGCATTGGGGAAATTTTTATTTTGTCGCTCACTGTTTCGGCCAACTGCCCGCATGACGCGTTGTAAACATAAGTATACAAGTTCTCATGCAAGTTGTCTCTGTAATATAGTAATTAACTCGTGTACGTTCTCATTACAGGGGAGATGATTGACAAGCTGTCGCTTACCTACAACCGAACAAGACAAGCTGTCATTACTAAAGAACTTATCGAAATTATTTCCGGTGCAGCGGCTATTTAAACATCTTCATACTCAGGCCTTGTTATTTTTTAGTTAAACATTTATCTGAAATAGGCACATTTAAGGAAGTTGACATGCGTATATCAATCAGTAGTTGTGAAGATAGTAATGGTGTATGTGTGGGCAGAAAGAAAGCGATCTACAATAACACTGCGTTGCGGCATGACCGGTATAAATAATAAGCTCGATTGACTGTAGTGTTATTTTGTGAAGCCAGTAAAAATATCAGTGGTTGCCGCCAGGCTCTGGTCTTGTTATAATAATAACATTTGTGATGCCGTGACATGGATTGTGGAAGGACTTGTGCAGGAAAATAAAAAGTTATGGACGTGAGGCATTGACCCGTGTTTCACTTCGGTTGTTCACTTTCTGTTGAAAATACCACACCACCAAGTTATATCTCCTATTACAAGCCATCGCTCTCGGAATGCTCGTTTTCACACTTGCTGTGTGTCTGTTAATAGCGAGCGCATTAAATAGGTGTGGCTTAAAAACTGCGTGCGCTGTACATCCCGAACTACTATTCCGAAAATTAAACTGGCGGATGGGCTTCTCCGAAAAACTCTGCGCCGAGTACCCAAGGCTGAGAGAGGGAATTCGGATCAGTTCAAACGCCAGTGATTTTATTTTTATTTCCTGTTTTTTTTTACAAATAATTCTCTTAAATTAGGTATTTTTTACACCCCTCCGCGATGCTTTCTGTCCGATATTTCCGTTGTTGCGGCGCTGTTAAGTATCAATTTCGGTAGTGCGTAGCGTGACGTTTTCAATACTGAAAGACCACGGGGAACACGTCTGTTTCCTTCGAACGTGTAGTGACAATGAAATAAATAATTACACATCTAGATTTATTTTGGGTGTTAAACTGTAGCGGCGCTTTAGCCGAAGTGGTTACTGTGGTTTTCGTTCTTGAAAAATCGGATATATTTTGTTTTTCCCTTAAATTGTAATGCCTCGGCAGTTTTCACGAATTAAATCAAATTATCAAATGAGATTTTGAACTCTCACAATAATTACTTCAGCTGTTCATCAGGATATACATGAGACTGATATCCTGTACATACGTGTTTATGTATTTGTGGCAAAATCTGTTGTATCTGGTAAACCGCCGGTGTTACTAAAAAAAAACACATGATCTCTGTCTCGAAGACCTTAGAGGAAGATAAATTGTTACCTCCAACGCTTGTACGGCGTCACATCGGATATAATTCAGGGACTTGACCTTCAGTTTCGTTGCTAATCACGTGATTTAGGTGTTTATCAAAACAAAGGGGTTTGTAACAAAGTAAAACAAAAACACCAGTGCCCCACCCCACAGCAGTGCAGCGTAACATATGGGACATTTGAAACAAATTGATAAGTGCATTATTTGTTTTTGTGAACAAAAACGAATGTCTATCCAGACACAGGCAGTGCTTAATCAACAAGCATCTGGGGATTTATTTTACAATTGTAGTTCGACAAGTTTATTGTAACAATGCCTGTGACCAAGTGGCCAAGTGACCAAGTGGCGATCAGCAGTTTCTCTTAGCTGTGTGTACTTACAGTGGCAGCTAGTTAGCAATAACAAAACCATACCTGGGTGTTGTTTTTCATAATAAAGTTGTATGCCTGGTGCAATATCTGTTTAAAAAACAAAAACAGCAAAAACTGGAGCTGCAGGTGCCCGCAAAACATCAATATACGGGGGATGTATCATACAATATTCAATTGAGAACTGTTAAATTTCTTGTTTGTGTAAGCAAAAACATGGGTCTCCCCGACCAAGTCTATGGTTATGCAACATCTATTTCTACTTTTACAAATATAAAGAAAAATTTTTCTTTTCTGCAACTATAATCACAATTCATTAAAAAAATCAAAGAAAACACAAAATTACTCACAGGAATGACCGCCGAAACATTCCGAAAACTTGTTGTGTGTGAAAATGAAATGGAATGACAACGAAAAGTTTTAGGTGATTTTTGATAGTATTTTTGCCTTGTCTTGGAAACATGTTGTAATTGATTTTTTTTTTTTTTGGGGGGGCGGGGGTTACATATGCTAACCCAACATTGTAAGCAGTACTCAGTAGAAAGGTTCTGGTCATTCAAGTCACGCCTCACTGCAAATCCGTGTAGGTATGGGTCATGTATACTGCACTGGCGTTAGCGCCTCAATCTACAGCAATATTATCCCACTTTCATGTGTTTCAACAAGCGATATTGACTGACAATCAAAATCCTTATTTCAATATTACTGCGTGATGTGTTTATAGCACGACGAACACAGCCGCGCGATAGGTGTGTTAGACGCTGGTTGGAATCATAGCAAATACCCGCGATCTTTCAGTTGTTCTCAACACACGATACGAAAACTGGTTTAACGATTAGCAGAAACCAGCTGTGCGAGCGATCGACAGTACCCAGGGTGCGACAAGACTGACCACTCACGGGAGACGTAAGCCAAGGATTAACAGTCCAACTAGCAGTCAATATCGCTTGTTGAAACACATGAAAGTGGGATAATATTGCTGCAGATTGAGGGGTTAACACCAGTAAAGTATGCGTGCACTGCGACATCACCGACTGGGAGCCTACAGACTGGTACGTGGGAAACTTTTAACGCCGATCAGAGACGCAAAAACCGACTAATCGAGTGAACAACGCCGTCGGTGAATCTAAGGCGATGGAACGCAGTATTGTTCTCGGACGAATTGTGATTTTGTGAAGACCGGTCGCGACGACGTAGCGAGAGATGTAAGGATTGTGGCGTATGCCAGGCAGATCGTTGGCGTGGTGAGTGTTACGTTACTTTGCGGGATGTCTTTTCGCCCTAGACCTGCTCCTACCTCGTGACTATTAAAAGCAATTCGAGCTGCGGTGCGTTGAGGAACTCCTAGGAAAATCACGTGCTGCCGTTCTTCGAAAAATAACGTGAATCTGACTCTTTTTTTTTTCCAATACGACAGCGAGCGACCGCACAATGTGCAATTAACATGAAATAACTTGCGTGCTTCCCTGGCCCGCATTTTTTTTTTTGCCAGATTTGAACGTTAATTTGGCCAGTTGGGAAGACTGGTTAGAAATCGATCCAGCCCACCCGCAGATGGACCGCAAACCATTCGAGGGTTTCATGAGGACTGGGACAATATTCTATGAGAGATATTAGCAACATTTTTACCACATGTACCTCCCCTTCCTCCATTCAAAATGCGCTTGTGTCCTTCACCTATCTCTCCACGATGGACCCAGAAGCTTGTTAAACCCAACCCACTTTAGGAGCCCTGCACAACTGCCTAAATAATATGCACAGCTCCCTATTCGACTGATAATTCGTTCACGTGAAGAAATACATGCAGTCTACTTTTAGGGCAATTCCAAGAGTGTTATTATCTTTACCGTTTACTCATACGCCTCGCCTAATTAGTTGAATCATATTATATATAATAAACCTGCCGCTTCAGTTTCCCAAAACATAGCCAGTTGCACCACAATGCAACACATCCGGAACTCATACCTGGCCGAGGAATTATGCCATTCAGTGAACTGTGCACCAAAAGGCCGACAAAAGACACTGCAAGAAATAAACAACTTCAATCAATGGCCTGTGCTGTCACTGCACTACCTCGAGAATGGAGGCTTCATCGAAAATCTAGTAACAATACAAGGTGTTGTTCACAACATACACATACTTTACGTTATAACCTCATACGCTCATCCACCTTCGACAGTGGATCCCCGATAGAGAATCTCCGATGTTCAGCAGTTGAGAAATCTTGGAAATAAGATTTTTATTGAATGACTTCATACGCCTTTCTTAATTTCGCCACTTGCTTCAGAAGTTGAAAGACTTCATATCAAACTATATTCATTTTTAGCCCAGCTTACGTTACACGTAAGCTGGGGTATTCCTATCAGTTTGCAGGTGGCGTCCGTTAGTTAGTTAGTTAGTTAGTTGTTTATTTAGTAAACTTTGGTTCAAAATGCATCTCCTCCTACAATTTTGATCCGATGTCATTTATTTTTGGTATGAGGCATGCCTAAGTGGTCATGCATACGGCTTGTGATTTTTTAGTCGATCGCGTGATTTTTTAATTTTTGGCGAATTTTTGAAGAAAAAATTTCAAAACGTATCTCCTCCTACATTTTTTATCCGATTTCATTTATTTTTGGTATGAGGCACCCCTAAAGGGTCGGGCATACCGCTTATGCTTTTTTAGTCGATCGGGTGATTTTTGTATTTTTGGGAAATTTTTGAAGCAAAACTTTCGAACATAATTCAAAATGCATCTACTCCAACAATTTTGATTCGATGTCATTTATTTTTGGTGTGAGTCATCCCTAAGCGGTCATGCATACGGCTTGTGCTTTTTTTAGTCGATCGGGTGATTTTTTAATTTTTGGGGAATTTTGTAAGAAAAATTTCTAAAATGTATCTCCTACATTTTCGATTCGATATCATTTATTTTTGGTATGAGGCACCACTAAAGGGTCGTGCATACGTTTGTGCGTTTTCAGTCGATCGGACCATTTTTGTATTTTTTTTTCTTTTTTTTTTTTGGTGTGAGACATCCCTAAGGGGTCGCGCTCTGTTAGTCGATGGGAAAATTTTTGTATTTTTAGGGAATTTTTTGAAGAAAAACTTCAAAATGCATTTCCTCCTACAGTTTTTATCCTATTTCATTTATTTTTGGTATGAGGCATCCTTAGGTGGGCATACGGCTTGTGCTATTTGACTCGACTTTTTCGTTGTTGGGGGGATTTTTGATGAAAATACCTCAAAATGCATCTTCTCCTACAGTTTTAATCAGACATAATTTATTTTGGGACTGAGACATGCTTAGGGTGTCGTGAATACGGCCTGTGCTTTTTGAGTCGATCAGGGAATTTTTGAAGAAAAATTCAAAATGTATTTCCTCCTACAGTTTTTTAATCAGATTTCATTTATTTTTTATATGAGCCGTCTCTAGGGGATCATGCATACTGCCTGTGCTTTTGAATTTTTTTCGGAATTTTTGGAAAAAAAAATGAATCTCCTCCTACAGCGCACAAATGCAAGTTAAATGAACTTGCGCAGTAGTCAGATGTAACAACCGCGCATCGAAGGGAGATAAATAAACATGCAAACTGGTCCAAAATAAGCACCGCGCATCAACGCAAGTTAAATAAACATGCGCACTGGTTCGAAAAAAGGACAACGCGTCGACTCAAGTTGAATAGACATGCGCAGTGGTCCGAAATGCGAACCGCACATCGAGGCAAGTTACATAAACATGCACACTGGTCCGAAATGCGAACTATTCAAAATAAGAAGTGCACATCAGCACAACTTAAATAAACATGCGCACTTGTCCAGAATAAGAACCGTGCATCAACTCAAGTTAAAGAAATATGCGCATTGGCCTGAAATAAAGACCGCGCATCAACGCAAGTTAAATAAACATGCGCACTGGTCCGAAATGCGAACCGTACACCAACGCAAGTTAAATAAACATGCGCAGTGGTCTGAAATAAGAACCGCGCGTCGACGTAAGTTAAATATAAACATGCGCACTGATCCGAAATAGGAACCGCACATTACACAAGGTAAATAAACATGCGCCCCGATCCGAAATAAGAACCGCACATCAACACAAGGTAAATAAACATGCGGAGTGGTCCAAAATGCGAAAAGCGCATCAACGCAAGTTACACTAGAGCCGTATTTCGCTAGCGAAATTTTATACACTTGACAAAAATTAAAACGTGAAAATACTTCCTTCAATGGGTTATTTTTTGAATAATATAAAGTATTTTACAACATGCATACAGTGTCTTATACAACTATGTACAGAGCTTATGGCACAGGATGTATGCGGCTTATAATATTCTAAAAAATCGGACCACTGTCAAGAAAAAAAACTCCATAGGTTGATAACTTAATATCAGCTAAATATATTAGCAAACAACACAGCTTGAATACGTCTTATAAGCCGAGTAGTGTTGGGTTTCTGTTGACTTAAGGTTTGATTGACTGATAACGCATACACTGTGTTATCTGTTTACGCAGTGAGAGCTCGCACAAAGCTAAGGGGCTGTGTGGTATTCTGTGCTATACGTTAAATGCTCCACATTTACTTGGCGGTTTAACAAAGAAAACGAAATCGAAGACGAAAATAAAAAGTGACGTGCACACGTTCAGATCAAACTCTTCATAAGTCCCAAGTTTCATGGTCCTAGGGCCCATAGTGTCAGAGCAGAAGACACAAAAATCGGAAAACTGTCAAGAAGAAAAAGAAGGACGAACGGCTTGTCAAGCGTTAATAAACATGTGCACTTCCAAAATGAGAGCCGCGCATCAACGCAAATTAAATAAACATGAGCACTTGTCTGAATAAGAATCGAGGCAAGTTACATAAATATGCGGACTGGTCCGAAATGCGAGTGTTGTTCGAAGATATCTATGGCAGACTATGCAGTCTATCAGACCGTTTTTCTAAGAAACAAATATTTGTATGCATTTATCGGTCCATATTCTGGTCTGGTGATAAATTAATTATTCAGCAAGCTCTTCGCCATCTCATCTTTTGAAGCCCAATTTTTCAGTAAAATTCCCTTGCTCATGCATGCTGGAAGTGGCCTTATTGCTTTTCGTAAGCTGGGACTTTGTCCTTGGACAAACTTGTTCTGTAATGCCGTCATAGTCGGTAATCGCTTATTCTGTTCCAGAAACTGAAAATTTTCCGTTCCCGCCAAATAGCACCTCCTGTGGGGTGGGGAGAATCTTAAGAATACACCCACTGTGTTCTGTTCCGTGCATGGCGTAACAGGCCACTAAAATAAACGGAATTCCTTTCTTTTCAACTCTTCTTTTACTATTTCTTCACTCGTCCTTCTTTTTTCCCACTTGTTTTTGAGGAAGTGGATCCTAATATACCTATCCAACAAACAAACCAAATAGCAATGTACCCAAAACATCAGTGTATAGGGATATATCGTATACTTTCACTTGATGCCTATTTAATTTCTTGCTTTGTGAGCAAAAACATATCTCTCCCCGACCAAATCCATGATTCTGCAATATCAGTTCCAATGCTTCCTTTTATAGAATAAAAAATCCTTTTCTGCAAATATAATCAAAATTCATGATGACAGATTCAAAGACAACGCAAAACTGTTCACAGGAATATTAGAAAAACTTGCACTAAGTAATCACACACAACACCCTCCTTCGTCCTTAAAACAACCATTTCCCTCGACTATCTCTCGACGTATCTCACTGTTATTGAACTTAATCCACTTTATGAGCCCCGCACAACTCCTTAAATAAAACTGCACACCACACTATTCAGCTGATAAATGGTTTACGTGACGAAATGGGTGCACTGTAGGGAAATTTCGAGAATGTTATTCTCTTTACCATTTTCTCCTGTACTCCTTAATCAGTTGAATCCTTATTGTGGACCTACCCACCCGCTTACCGTGAGTACCATAACACAGCGGCAGTTTATGACTTAATAATGCACTACAACTGGAACTGACTCATGGCAGAGGAATTCATCACCTTCATTCAGAAAACACGACAAAAGACATTGTGAGAGTCATGACCACAGAGATTGCTTGACCTGCGCTATCACTGTTATGTATGCCTCAAAAATGGAAGCATGATCAATAATCTTTCTGGAAAGTGCTGCAGTCCGAAGTATAGTAATAACACAATTTTACTCACGATACGTTGTTAACTACCGAGCCTACAGGGTTGGGGGGGGGGGGGTTCAGCAAAAGAAAAAATTTAACCTCATACGTCAAAGCTTAACACAGACCTCCGATTATACATATTTACCTAATGACGTCATATGCCGTGCTCGTTCCTGCTACTGACGACAAAATTTGACTACTGCGGAACTACCAAGCAAAAAACCACCTTTGAACTTTCTCCGATGTTCAGTGGCTGAGAAATTTTATATATCAGATTTTTACATCATGACGTCGTACACTTTCCCTAATAACGCAACACGCCGATCTACCCAAGGAGTACTTTGAAGTCTATCAGACTTTTCATTATCGAGATATCTTGCACACAACATTTTGCTCAAAATATATCTGTTACAGAGAATCTGTGTAATCAGAGAATACGCGTATACTGTAAAATTATCAGGGATTACACATAGTCCCCGAAAAACTCGGCCAGGGAATACATGTATTTCCTGAAATTGCTTGCACAATGAATACTAACGCCAAAACATTTCAAACACTTTATTTATTCGCCACGACACAAAAGATTTATTCCAACTAAATCTAGATAAAATCTCACCACTATTACACTGTAAGTGTCCTTTATGAGCTGAATAAAGACAACTTCATATCCCGAGAATAGGATTTAATTGCCATTCCACATTCCACACATTTTATTTCTCCTTTATAACATAAACATTCATTCCAGATACAACACTATTAACATTCCCAAAATAGAATTTCTTAGCAATTTAAATATATTTGTGTTTACTCTGGTATCCTGTAGTCAGTTCTGTCCTGCACCACGGCATTCACTTGTTTGTGCACGCTAGACTACTGTTGCACTTTACTTTGAACTGTACACCTGTTGACTCGATACCGCTTAGACCCAGCTCAATTACACTTCTCAAACCTTTGACCTCCCGATCTGGACTGCCCGATGACAGCTTGACGGAGCGAAATAGTTTCTGTGCTACTGACATCAGACTCTTAAGAGCAAACACTGAGAACAAACATCGAACTGATTTCGAGAATACTTTCTTTTAAGAATACCAGACTTGACGGCAGTTGTGTGCAGATTTTTTCTCATTGCGGCCAATAATAACACCTAAGATATAACGAGATGCGCCTCGACCACGATCTACCAATGGTATTGGTACACCCACATTATCCCTAATTTGACCATGTCCAATAACAATACGGCTGCGTTTGAGCATTCTTTCTGCTTGCCTTACTTCAGCACACCTAGCCCCACTCCTCTGTTTGAATACTGTCCATTTTTGAGGTAACAAGTCATTCATATCCGAGGACCGCTCCAGTGATGTCGCTTCCGGCTCCAGCTGCTTTACCGAGGGCTACTGCGGTGACATTTCAAACTGCGCCGACGGTGCTGGCAGGGGCTCTGACGTCGTTTCCTGCTCTGGTTGCAGTACCGGTGGGTGCTGCGGTGACATCTCGGGACTGCGCAGACGATGTTGGCAGGGGCTGCATCGTTATTTCTGGTGCTGATTGGTATGCCAGAACAGCCGCTGCCAGCAAGTCATTTTCACTTTGCATGCGCTGAACGATTTCGAGGGGTAGTGACGACGACATCAGGCCAACTTTGGCTTCATAGCCTAATGACGTCATACGCTTTTCTTAATAAAGCAACACGTGTAAAAAGTTTACAGGATCGTTCGACCTTCTAAAGGAATCATACAGACCGAGTTCACAAAGTCGATCGCACTTTTCGAAATATCTTGTACGCATCTTGTTAAGAACAGAATGGCACACATATACACAGAACGCACAAACCTTGGTGGGGGATACACAATTCACATCTTAAACGTTGTAAGAGACCGTGGAATATCTGTATGTTGTTCATTTCGGCCATATTCGGCCAAATTACCAATTTGGTGAAACTTTGGTGGGAATGAGAGGGGTTGCTTATTTAAAGGTACGGTTGGACTGGACAATTTTAGAAATTCCTACGGATGTATTAGTACTACAAAGAATAAAGGTATTAGCAGTACAAGGAATAAAGTTCACGGTCACGCGCTTTGGACAATATTTCCAAACTCTCACATAATGAACAGTCAATCGTACGCAATCAAAAGTACTGTTTTGTGCTGCTTTGAATAAATTAATACCTTGTAACAGAATGACAAACTAGAACCGCATTTCGCTAGCGAAATCTTCAACTCTTGACAAACATTAAAAGTTAAAAATATTTCTTTGAACGGCTTATTATTTCTTGAACAACATGGAGGCTTCTTATTTTACAAGCCGCATAGTCTGTAATACAACTAAGTAGAGAGTTTATGGCGCAGCACGTATGCGGTTTATAAGGTTCAAGTTTTTGGTTATGCTGACTCAACGGCTTTATTGATTGAACGGACTAGCATTTTTTCTCTACGTAGCTAGAGTTCGCGCAACACCCATAAGCTGTGCTGTTTTGCTCAACCGTTACTTTGCTTTTAAATGTGCTGTATCTTTTCTAAAATCAGCTGTGTTCGCATGGCGTTTTAAGCACGAAAACGAAACTGTAGATGAAAAAAGGCGGGATGCACACCCTCAGCTCTACATAAGTACAAAGTTTTGTGGTTCTAGGGCCTGTAGTGTCAGAGAAGAAGCTGACACAAGAAAATGAATTTTTACTGTCAAGAAAAAAAGCACCAACGGCCGCACAAATTCATATAAGCCTTGACCAAGTCAAAGACTTGACAAGTGTTAAAGACTCATGTGTATTTTCTTACATTTATTGCATAGTAACTTGATGCACACATAGAACCAATTATATGATCTTATAACCAAAAGGTTATCCGTGTCAAAAATAATACTTCTGGGATACAAGGAGACAAGAAAAATATTTTACATGTTAGTTACACAGCTGGTTCGTCGTGGATTGATTACATGAAGTACACACTGCAGTATAATGATCTTCTGCAATTTACACAGCAACAACTACCTTAAAACATTCTGACCTTCACATCACTTGAATTTTCCTCCTTTTGTGCAATGCATAGTCCACTGGAATCAATGGTGCTCCATTTTACCATTACAATAAAGGCTCGATAAACCATCCACATTTAATTCGTAATATGGCTTATTCGTCCCAGTTAGATCTCTCAACCTCCCAGTAATCAACACATGTGATCATAATATTTAAATCACCTATACTGGTTATTCTCATTCTTCACATCAATGACACCGCTTAATCAACAATTTACTTTTCACCTTTGATTATTGTGCCTGCACAAAACTGCCCCTTGAACTGATTTAGGCTCGGTAATCGGGAGCTAATACAAAAGTACCTGTGATTAACCTTCTCAATGCCTTTAGATCAATAATGACAGCGCGTCAGGGGACGGCTGCAAATTAGTATCCATTAGCTCTGCAATGCAGCTGAAAATTTTTGTTTCAAAATAATATAGGTAATTAAGTTCACAGATTTTTTCAAACGTTGATCAGATTGCAATGCGGTAACATCGTGATTGTAATGCAAGGCTGTCATGTGATGCTGCCCTGGCCGTTTATACGGCTTTTTTGTGGAAACTCGAAAATCATACGGCTGTAATACGGTTCTCCTTTGGTAATTCCGAGAACAGTTGATAAAAAAAAATTATGATAAAGACAAGAGCAATCAGTAATTGCCATATCCCCCGCCGTGGGTGTAATTAGTAGGGCGGGTGCTGTACCTCGCACTTAAACTAAGTAGACAAAACAACTACACTATATTGTTGTTATGCATACATAATGACAATCGAATCCGGTAAATTTTAGAGTTATCGTCTAGAAAACAAAGTACACATTGAGATTGGCTTTGATCCGATCAAAACCCCCAAAAAGCACATCTAGATTTTTCGGTTGTTGTGCATATCAAATATGAACCGGATCCGCTCATTTGTTTCGGAGATATCGCCTAACAACCAAAGTACACATTGAGATCCGGATTTTGGGATTCTAAGTCCAAATCAAAATCTAGATGGGCTTAAATCCGATCAAAACCCCTAAAAGGCACATCTAGATGTCTTGGTTGTTACGCATATCAAATATGAACCCGATCCGCTCACTAGTTTCGGAGATATCGCCTAAAAACCAAAGTACACGTTGAGATCCAGATTTTGGGATTCCAAGTCCAATTACAGATTCAGATGTACTTTGATCCGACCAAAACCCCCAAAAGACACATCTAGATGATTTAGCTGTTACGCATATCAAATATGAACCGGATCCGCTCACTATTTTCGGAGATATCGCCTTGAAACCAAAGTACACGTTGAGATCCGGATTTTGGGATTCCAAGTCCAATTACAAGTCCAGATGGGCTTTGATCCAACCAAAACCCCCAAAAACACATCTAGATGACTTGGCTGTTACGCATATCAAATATGAACCCTATCCGCTCACTAGTTTCGGAGATATCGCCTGGAAACCAAAGTACATGTTGAGATCCGGATTTTGGATTCTAAGTCCAACTACAGATCCAGATGGGCTTCGATCCGAACAAAACCCTCAAAAGGTACATCTAGATATCTTTTTTGTTACGTATATCAAATATGAACTAGATCCGCCCAGTACTTTGGGAGATATCGTCTGGAAACAAAACTGGCTATTGACGGGCGGACAGACAGACGGACGGACGGACAGACGTACACACACCCCAAACCGACAGGCCTCACTCCGAAGGGTTGGGGCCTAAAAAGCGATGACGGACACCACCCCAAACCTATAGGCCTCAATCCGAAGGGTTGGGGCCCAATGATAGAAAAACAGGCAAAAATCAACAAAATTCCATTTTGCCAGAAACATATTTACATGTTGGTTATTAATGGGACTGAATAATATGTAAAATAGTTTTAGATCATATGATGGCTTTATAAATTTAAAAGTGTTCATGTTGAAAGAGGATTAGAATTTTGTCGTTTTCCCCTTATCATTTCTTTATAATTTATCCCAAAAAAATTGCAGTTGAAACAACACCTCCACCGGAAAGACCCAAAAGTGCGAATTGACGTAGGGACTTAACAATAAGCCAGTTCGCAATACTAGAACTGTTCGATTGAGGTTCCATTTAGACTTCAACTTTTTAATAAATTACTAATACATACGAGTGAAGATAAAAATTCCAAAAATCGAAGTGCGAATCCGCTTGCAGAAAAAGTTGTTTCGTTGGCAGGCAGGGGACAGCTTCTTGGAGCTAGGGACCGCTGGTCTAGGAGTCATCAATAAAATAAAATCAACACACAGTAAAGGAAAGGTGGAAATAACTTGGCGCTCACTGTCCACCCAATTCATTTTACATAAACTTTCTGTATAACATTATAAATGTAACTGTGATCCAAGGCCAACTCGTTCGTTCTCGTAAAAATATTGCATGTAGTCTGTTTTATGAACTAGACCACTGAAAACTAGACGTAGTCAAGCTGACGGAAAGACACATACATGAGCATAATTTTTCAAGATTTTTTTAATGAGTCTTGAAAATGTTTATCTTTGAACCGTAACTTGATTCTAGGAAATATCGCTCTCATGTTCCACATTCTTTCTATCTGTAGTTTGTGATTTGGGCACCGGTGTTTACACTGACTAACGCCAAATCTGGGAAGGAGAGAATAAAGATTTAAAATATACTTTTATTTCAAAATTAATGTTTTACATAAAATATATGTCACATTTTACAAACGTGTTTAAGCAATTTGTTGGTCTTACATAATATTCAATTCAGGTTATGATTATCCTAGGCGTCTTTCTTTGAGATTGACCACCAAATTCAAGGGTCAGTTCGAAGAAGACACTATGAAACTCTTATGTTTAGTTAAGATAACATTTTTAGTAGGATTTTCATTTTCCAAGAATTGTTTGGTCTTCTGCTACAGCAAATGTTCCATAGCGTATCTAAGATGTATATTACCGGTCCATTATTTTCACACCAGCGGATCTTTAAAATTCACTTTAAGAGTTTTTTTTTACACAAGCACAAGGCTTGGTATACACACAATAGATTGACAAAAGTAGTAAACAAGGTGGCTTTTTTAATACTTATTTAACATATTGGTGCTTCAAAGAGCAAATCGGTTGCTATAAGCGAAATCACACTTTGGGCGTTCCCAATAAAAATGCGCAAAAATTCTTAGTTTCTTAGAGATTTCGCATAAATATCAAATTTCTCTTGCACCAAAGGGCAATCGGGTTTTTAACAACCCGTATGCGATTTCAAAAATTAATTGAAAGTTTTAACAAACAGTTTCAAGTTTCAATTTCTTTTATGTTCAATGTATGAGCTGTTTTTTTCTATATTTTTCTATCATTTCTTTATTTTTTTCACCCGGTTCCCTCGCAGTCGAAATTCAAAATTCTTAGGTATTTTATTCAAAATACCCAAAGTGTGATTTGGCTTATTCATAACACAGTAGTACGAGTAGCCTTTTCATAATTTCTCACGCCGAGGGAAAGAAATGAGCTCGAGAATTTCATGTGGTCGTGACTATCACTGCTCCAGTGACATTTCTTGTACACTAGAAGAGTGTTCGAGAAATGGGTCAGTTGCATTTTATAATAATTTCTTATTGATGGGTATCGCAATGTAAATATGGCTATAAAAGGTGGGCGATAATTAAGTATCGTAAAATGGTTTCACCGAACAAGAGCAGCATGAAATAGAGTAATACGAGTACCTGTTACGTAGTAGAGGCGTGACGGTTCGTACCGAAAACCGAGAAAAGGCTTCGGTTCGAACCCAAAAACGAAAAGCCCAATCACGGTTTCGGTTTTTTTTTTGCTATTTATAACAAGATAATTAATTAATTTGGTAATGTTATTTTAGTTCTTTTAGTATAGTTTAGTTTTAATATACAAGGTCCAGACCGTAGAATGGGACGGAGGATAGAATGAGACATTTGACGCAGATAGGCTGAAACCTGTTTCACTCATTTTACTATTTGATATCCTTAGATCAACGTACTTGGGAAAGTGTATCTCATAATATTGTAACATAAAATTGAAAGTATCATTTGTTGTTCAAGAGAAAAATGAATAAAACCAGCCAGATTGATCAGCTGTTTGTTTGTTGACGTCGCCATCTTGGTCCTGGGACATCGGTTGTGACGCTGTTTGTGATTGTTTCATGTTCTGGGACATCGGTTGTAACGCTGTTTGTGATTGGTTCATGTTCAGGCCGACATTTTATGTCCCAAACTTGTCTATTGTTTACCTTAGAAACACAATTTATACTTTTGCGTATTTTAATGTCCGTATACTGGAAAGTTGCTGTGCTTTGTTTTAGCAATGTCTGGTTAGACCTCTTCAATCGGTGGTATATATTTGTTCACGTGTAAGTTGAGGGATATTTCCATAAAATTATTAAAAACCTATAATTTTGTCCCAATTACTGTCTCGTCCTTGTACATATATCACATCGGACAAATCAACAAACATATTTCACACACTTTTTTGGAACCTATGACGAATTCCATGCGTTTATTATGGCTACATGTGAGTCTGCCAGTCAATAACAATGTAAATTCTTGTGTAAGCAAGCTTTGAAGTAATAAATATAAAACATTACCGCCAGGGTTTGCGCTGGGTTCTCAGGAAAGTGAGTCAAAAAAGGAAAGTGTAACTCAGTTGTGTCCAGAAAAACTCGGTGGGTTCCGAAAAAGTGAGTCATTTCGTAAAAAATGCCCACAAAGTGGACAAAAACGCCGCCAACGCGAACCCTGATTACCTTTATATGTTAGGTTATGTATCTGTTCTAAGGTAAAAAGAAATATCGGATTATCGGATTAAGTGCAGGCAATTATAAATAAAAAAAAAAAAAACTCGCATATATATATCAGGGCTGGTAGGATTTAAATCAGTGATTTAAATCAGTGATTTAATTCGCGATTTAAATCACTATACAAAGGTAAAAAAAGTCACGATTTTGACTTTTTTTGTTCCAGAGTAATATTTGTCAATGAAATGCTAGAACAAGCCCCTTGAGTGTACACAGTGAAGATGCATTGTTAGGTTATAAACGACTTAAGCTGCTCATGCGACGCAATCACCCACACCCCGCACCTTTTGTGCCTTATGTACACAGTGAGTTAATGGTATTTCTCCATTGTGGTGCCCGTACTTATTTCCAAACAGTTGCTTGCTGATAGCAAGACTGCTTAATAAATAACAGCGCCAAGACTATTGTTTTATTAGGCCCCAACCCTTCGGATTGGGGCCTATAGGTTTGGGGTGTCCGTCTGTCCGTCATCGCTTTATACCCCTATGAATTTGGGGGGCGGTTGGGGCCTGCGTGTGTTTCAAAAATACTTACTTGTACAAATAAGCCCTGTCAATAGAATTACTCCCGTTATGAGTCACTATCATTGTTGATTTTAAAGTCAAAGAGTAATTAACCAAACAAATTTGTGGTGCACTAAATCTGAAAAAAAAAGGACTGGTAGACGTCTAGCTCCCGTATATAAAGATATTTCGACAGAGATGCGACAAATAGTTGAAACGTAAAAGCTATTTGCAAATGTTCAGTTTTTCGATGTGATATTGCTGCGAACTGCAGTGGCATTGGACTAATAAATAGTGAAAAATTAGTTCTGTATGTTCTGTACCTTTCTGTATACAAAGGTAAAAAAGGTAAAAAAAGTCACGATTTTGACTTTTTTTGTTCCAGAGTAATATTTGTCAATGAAATGCTAGAACAAGCCCCTTGAGTGTACACAGTGAAGATGCATTGTTAGGTTATAAACGACTTAAGCTGCTCATGCGACGCAGTCACCCACACCCCGCACCTTTTGTGCCTTATGTACACAGTGAGTTAATGGTATTTCTCCATTGTGGTGCCCGTACTTATTTCCAAACAGTTGCTTGCTGATAGCAAGACTGCTTAATAAATAACAGCGCCAAGACTATTGTTTTATTAGGCCCCAACCCTTCGGATTGGGGCCTATAGGTTTGGGGTGTCCGTCTGTCCGTCATCGCTTTATACCCCTATGAATTTGGGGGGGCGGTTGGGGCCTGCGTGTGTTTCAAAAATACTTACTTGTACAAATAAGCCCTGTCAATAGAATTACTCCCGTTATGAGTCACTATCATTGTTGATTTTAAAGTCAAAGAGTAATTAACCAAACAAATTTGTGGTGCACTACATCTGAAAAAAAAGGACTGGTAGACGTCTAGCTCCCGTATATAAAGATATTCCGACAGAGATGCGACAAATAGTTGAAACGTAAAAGCTATTTGCAAATGTTCAGTTTTTCGATGTGATATTGCTGCGAACTGCAGTGGCATTGGACTAATAAATAGTGAAAAATTAGTTCTGTATGTTTTTAAATGTTCTGTGACTTTTTTGGTGATTTAAATAAAAAAATCAATTTAAATTAAAAAAAGTGAAAAATCATGACTTTAAAAAAAAGACATGATTTCTACAAGTCCTGAGAGATATATATATACATTTGAAAAGAAAACTACCGGTTGAGTAGATCGTAATTGGTGACAACAAAATGACAACAAAATGCTAAATTCCAACTCCACTAAATAAGCCAGTAGCAAGTTTTGCAACCCTATCGAATTAAATATACATCACTTTGTGATATTTGACAATATAAACTTGCGTTGAACCACAAAAGATGTTCTGTCTCAGTTCACCAATTTGGATCTACTGTACACGTAACCATTCGTTCTCCTCCCCTTCGTAGATAGGTAGACAGGTAGACTTACTATCTGTCTATCTATCTAGCACATGCATATAATACAATAAACATGCATCATAATACAAATAGCAAAGAGGTAGAAAAAATGAATACTATGTCGGTCTGATATACGAAAGCCGTAATTAAAAATTAGAAGGGTGTGGCTAGAAGTTATGATAACTTATCCGAGAGTACACCCACATCACAATTAGATTAAATACAAATTAAAAAGGGCTATGTCACACCATAACACATTCAAGCACATGCAATATATTCTATTGAACATTACCATACATAAGAAGAAAATACTGTTTCAGTTATTTTTCAGTGCATATCAATTAATGCTTGATCTAACTTCTGGCAGGGAATTCCAGATTTTTACACCGACTACTGATACACAGTTTGAATTAAGACTAGTTCCCACGTAATTTGTTTTAAATATTGTCGTTATGTCTTGTTCCGTTAACATTGGCACAAGTACCAACCTCAAAATAGTTTTGAACATTTGGAGGTAATTCATTATTCCGAGTACATTCTGATGGCACATTATGAACCGTTTTCCAGCAACACACCTTTTTTTCAGTGGATTTTTATTACCATGTGTTTCGTGCACATCACATTTAACAAAACCGATAACCTAGGAGTGACAACAGCGTTTACGCCTGTTTTTCGTAGCCTATTTGTAAACTTCGCGAATTCATTGTGACATTCTGGTTGTGTATCGAATCACAGTCCTGAACCTAATGTCGTCCTAGCTCGGAATGAGGTCTTCCTTAATTTTAAATTTAAATAAGGGGGTTGCAGGATTTTTGTCAAATATACACTCATATAATCGATAAATGAAGAATGAGGTATGAATGTATTCTCGTACCAGACGAGGACCATCGAAACTGAATAGCACTTCGTAATCGGTTAATTAGATATTGATCTATTAGCCGCAGAAGATTGTCATTTCCTCTAGTAATGCCATAGTGAATTGTATGACTTCCAGTTTGTAAATAACCGGTGCAAAGGCTGTTTTCGTATTAAACGCACGCATTTTCGATGTTCTTTTCAGTTCCATGTTTCTCTCCTTGTACACGCATAATATTTAACTTATAATTTCCTCCATGCATTTTGAAGTGCATAATTACAAAATTTATTTTTCAGTATCTCATGCGCAGCTGACCTGTACAGTCGTTATATAGCGAGAAATTGAAGTGTTAAGCCGACTCCCCAGTAGCGAGTCGTTTCTAGGAGCTAAATTTGGTCCGTGTCAGCTAATTCTTTCCAACACACCAATGCCACAAGAGCACACTAAGTCATCAGCAGCAAGGGATTACCCTGGCCACGAAATTGTTTGAAGCTGAAAGGCATTTTTTATCAGTCTTTCTTTGCAAATCAACAAGCAGATATCTTCCCAGAAGGTCGAAATCAAGTTCTTAACAATGGTTGCATCTCTCAGAAGCCCCTCTTTTATATTTATAAAGATGTTTGTAAATTTTGACCCTGTTACAGAAGAAAAATCCTTTTTTTTTTTCGTAACGGTGTGGGATAGTGAAAAATACTACAAATATTGCTGATTTTGCCCTTTGTTCCGTTGTGGAAATTGATGAAGGTGACGTGTTGGGAAGAAAAAAAAAAACGCGAGGAGTTTGTAAAGTGTCTGAAATATTTTAGGACCTTGATAAACTCCCTGATTTGTGGGCTTGAACATTTGACAGTTCAACTGAAATTATAAATCATTCATTCATCAAAGCTGCTTCCATTTGTAATTAAAAATTGTGAAGAAACAGAAGAAATACCCTTAGCCTTTATACCAATTATCAGTGGGATCACTTAGCAACTGTTAAATATTGTTTCCCCGTGTTTTCCCCGAAATGAAGGCCAGGTAGAGCAGGCGGTATTTATTTTTTTTACAGGGGTTTGCAGCGTTAGATTTTACTGGACAGCAGTTTTCACGGCCAAGCTGTTTCATATATGGGAACGGTTATGTAACCTTAGCACTGTTAAGTGGGTCATCTGCTGTCTTAAGTTTATGACAAGCAGCTCACAAATTTCGCACAAATATGTCCCCTACATCCTATCCTCCCCACCAAAGTGAGTCATCTACAGTACTCATGAAGGGTACCTTTCTTGTACTTTATTGCTGATGAGAATGTACGAAAACAAGGTGTTAGTACACTTTAGGTACAGACCCAGACCTTGAAAGGGGTAAAAGTGTAAGGGTTGCGCTCAGAGCTGTACGTGCAAATTTCGACAGTGACATAGGGAGTTGATGTTGTAACCGCTTCCCCAGAATGGGATAAAAGAAAAGGGAACAGTAAAGCCTGGCTGTAATGACCAGGATAAAAAAAAAGGACATGCAGTAAAACCTCCCAAGTTACCACCTTCCAGACCATGAGAAAACAGACTTAGATGTTGTACCTAGACGTATATAGAAATAGAGGATTAAGATATCCACAAGTCAGGTAACGTATCCCCCCCCCCCACCAACTTCGGAATGGGAAAACCCGAAACCCGACCCGACTTCTGGGCAAATCATATGTATATATATTCAGATGTGTTTATATAGAGTAGGGAGTTATAATTCTGCAATCGTACAGTATTGTCAAAATAAAACTTAGTAAACCGAATGCGGGGTAAGCGGTGGGAAAGGATTGGGGGGGGGGGGGGGGGTCGCGGGAAACACTTGTTTTTGTTTACAAAAATAAAACAGCAATGGCTGAGAAATAAAACTTTTTGACATGTTCGGGTGCACTAGCGTTGGTGTGCACTGGTTGCTCTAATAAACTCAAGATTGCACCTTATTTATTCGATTACACCAAGGAGTAAAATGTAAGACAAACAGTCCGAGGTTGTCGCCGACATGATGAAAATGATATGTACAAAATGGCTGTAAAAGCTAAGATACTGAAGGCAAATATCCCAGAAATGTTTCACCCTCAAATTAATGAGCAAAACAGATGTCAGCATCAAATCACAAGTGCCGCTTACTCAGGCCGTTCAGCTTGAATCAAATTGTGGTTCATTACAACCTTCCTGGTTGATTAGAAATAAAAGTGCATTTAATTAGTTTATCCCTTGTATTTTGATCCTTTCGATGTAATCGAACAAGTCAGCTGCAGAGTCAGTTGCAGTTGGTATCAATCATCATAGTTTTTGGTTAGAAATGAGAACAGTTTTTGCCTATGACTATCACAATGAGTAATTTGTAATTTCAGAGAAACTGAAATTTTTAAGCCCCCAGATAAGGAAGTTTTTCAAGTTTATGAAATATTTCAGGCACTTTAAAAGTTCTTGGCAGTCATTTCCCGAAAATCTTAAGCATTTTATAAACTTCTTGATTTGACAATTTTAATTGTATATACATATATGTGTGTGAAATCAGCGCATCCCCACTAACCTTTTGCTTGGGCGTCCTCGATTTCTCACCCGGCGACGCGGAGTTCGTCAACTGAAAATAATTTCTTGGCTTGTCTTCTGTAATAAACTCGATTTTATTTGTAATCTTGTATATCTTGTCCTGCTGTGCATCATAATTTGAGATAAATGTGATCACACTTTAGGAATTAGGAGTAAAAGACATGGGAAGCTAACTTTTCATCTTCACATAAACCGTGTATATAATGATATAATAAAATAAATCAGTGAAATTTTATGTTTAGGTCGATTTGTGTTCAGTGCGATTTTTGCATAAATTTTACAAGGTACAGGGGCCCCTCGTTAGTTCGTCCTCGGTTAATTCGGTCCCTCGGCTAATTCGTACCAATTCCGTCGGTCCCGATTTTGGGACCCATTCACTTCTGTGTAAAAGTACGAATTAACGAGGACTCGGATAATTCGTCCCAAAATTTACCCTCAATTTTTTTCTATTCCGGTCTTTTATCAATGCAGAGCCATACAGATTAGGCATGCCACACAGATAAAACAACACGTTACTCAGGCATCATGTGTAGCGAGATGAAGGGGTTGCATAATGCGCATTGTGGGGCAGTAATGATGGGGGTTTAGGGATTATGATTGACAACGTCCGCTCAATACACCTAGTGACTTAGTGTGCACAGCGTTTTCACTGGCCACTAATCCGGAGCATCGTCTGTCACGTACTATGCAGCAGCTTAAGATGCCGTTTGCTTTCTGTGGACACTTCGCGCTCCGGAGCGTGTATATAAATTGTGAACAGAGGTCAAGCATTTCAGCTTGCAAAATGGCATCAAAACGAAAACAATGATTACACAATGAACCTTAAGTTCAAAGTGTTAAAGCAAATAATGAGTGGCTCAAAAACCAGAACTGAAATAATGACGGAGTATAGGCTACCTAAATAATCAATGGTGTTGAAATCAGCCAATTTAAGCGTGCTCGAAAGCGCGCAAGGCTTGAAGGTTCATTATTGTTTTTTATCCATTCGAAAATTTGACCCCCGGTTAATTGGTACCCTCGGTTAATTCGTACTTTTTCCCCTGGTCCCGAGGAGTACGAATTAACGAGGGGCCCCTGTAGTAAAAACTTTTTTTTTTAAATTGTTAAATATTTTATTTTTAGTTCTCGTTGCTCACCATTCTCTGCATCGTTTAAACTGTGCGGTTCTGGGCGAAATCATGCAGGCGAGTCCTCCGTTACTACAAGATTCTCATGGCGGGGCGATTCATGAGCGCGTGCGGTCCCATGAATTTTCGAACAAGAAAGACATTTGGAGAAACTTGTCAAAAGTGATCAAATTTTGGGCTGAAGGGGCGGTATTTTGATTCACCAATTAGGAAAGGAAATAAAACAAGAGACCCTAGTGTTTAGTCTCGGTTCTTAAAAATTATTTTAAACACAACGCAGGTCTTGAAGGACATGGGTATGCGGACATGGTGAAATTATTATTTACAGCTTCGACTTCGCCTGTGTGCCGCTGGTTAATCCACGATACAAACGGGAATTCATGGGAGGGCCAGCAGCGTCGAGGCCCGGGCCCCTGACAAGGTCCGACATGCTGTTAACGAGCCAGGGTATGGCCACGTGTTAGCATTAGCGGTAATAGTAAACTAATGACTGATATTATGGATATATTAAGAAACCTGTCTAAAATTTAATGATGGATTGATTGGCTGTACCAGTTTGTGTTGTCTTTTGTACAGGCACACGCCCAATACTTACAAGATTATGTAAAGCATGGTAAAAATTGCAATTTTATTATCCAGAATAGTGCCGTTTGCAAAACTGTATTATGTTGATAAGACGTTTGTTTGAAATTTTCAGACTGGAGTAGTCTCATAGTAGCCAAAGTTTCGCCTTGGTTGCAGTTGGATTCTCTGAATGAAACAACAAGAAAAAACTCGGAAGAGGTTGGTGATTGAAAAAAAACACTCGATGCCAGTGGAGTCATATTGAAGTTGTGTGATGCATTAGCGAAGAATTTTAACGGTGATAAAAAGAAGGTTATGGTCGGGCTTAGCTCTGTTGGTGTTGCTCTCTGCCTGGTTTACGTAAACACCCTCGGTATCGCGCCGAGAACGGACTTCATGAAGCGCTTTTGAATGATGGATATTTTTTAGGATTCGGAGTTTTAGAAAAATTTCGGTATCGATTATCGAGGATTTTTTCCTGGTGTCTATTTCCAGATTTCCGCCTGCGCCTTGATAATTACGCATAAATCATAACCCCCTCCCCCTCTCAACAACTGCATTCACATTTAAAAAGGAGTGTCCTTTATTCAAAGAGGGGCTGATCTATCAGGTACATTTCAGAAATTATCTGAATGGGGTCGTCAACCCTGTTTGCATTATGGAGAGGGGGGCGGGGATAACATAACAGGGCATAAAGTTCATAGGGTCCCGGGGACCCCTGATAATTGGCTCGGGACCCCTGGAATTTGACCCTGGGGTCCCGCGGGACCCCAGGAAAAAGACTGTGTTCTCTTGCAACTGTTCAGTATCACCGCTAAGATCGAAAATGATTGATTTTTTCATTGTTTAATGTAGCATCATTCAGTGTTTCTTTTTTTGTTGTTAGAAGTAGTAGTTTTGTGATTTGCATGATATCACTAATCGCGTTTATTTTTTTTGTTGCAATAAAATTGCTTTTATAGAATTTAATTTTTTTTGTAATGCCCGAAAATGCCGGGACCCCACCACTTTACCTCGGGACCCCTGGTTTCAGAGCTTGGGGTCCCGCGGGACCCCGAGCTGAAAAGTAAACTTTTTGCCCTGCATAATGACAGAAAAAGTTTATGACAAGGTGTCCAGATGGGTTGAACGTCACGGCTGTTTTCGCGTAGGATATGGATACAAATGTACGGCAGTTATGATCGTATAATTATCACCCTTCTGGTATAATTACAACCCTTATCACCCTTCTCTGAACCAGCTTCTGGTTCAGAGACCGACCTATCCCTTCCTTACTTAAAACATTATTTTATTATATGTTCTAAAATATACCGATCTGTTATTTAGGCACTGTAATTATTTCGTTACTCAACCAGACACGCGCTTGCGATAACAGATTTAATCTGATTATTATTTGACTTACTTCTTTAGTTCTCATAACACACATATTAAGGTGACATGCAATAGTAATCGAACGATTTTAACGACAGCTAAATCAACCTTAGGTGGCACCAAGTGAAACTTTTAAATTATACTTAATTTTTGGTACTTATCTAACCGAAATAACCGATGTTTCGGATCAGAGCACGGATCGTTTTCCGGTCACGCGAAACTTCATCATTTTTGTTGTTGTTGCAGGCACTGAAACAAGAACTGTCGTATGCTAGTCATCTGGGCGTGCCGGCTGTTGTGGTCCCTGTGAAGAGCCAAGAGTCAGCAAACCTGGCACGGGTTGTGAATACGCACATCCTAGCCGGACAGTCGCATCAGGTATATGTCAGACAGGGATTGATGAAAAGAAAAAAATAGTGTGAGAGAGTGTAGATTGGGTCCTGAATATTCTAAGTGAGGTATTCAGTTTGCTTACTCTCCCGCACAGATTTATTTTATGTTTTTCCACATGGACCGTGAAATGCTAATTGAGAAGTGGTGTAGAGTTTTCTAATTCAACATAAACTAGAACCGCATTTCGCAAGCGAAATCTTTAACACTTGACAAACATTAAAAGTTAAAAAGCAAAACTCCTTTTGGCATGCGCTCCTCAATGACTCTAAAGCCTCCCCCCCCCCCGCCTTCCTTCTGCGGAAACCAGCTGGACGCCCCCTCCCTCCCCAGTTCTCAAATAATATTAATATTTTGGACTCATTAACATATCAATTGTTTTATTTGGACAAGTTTTTGCTAATGAAATTGTCATGCCATTGATATATTAGAAAACGTCACAGCTTGAATTCCGTTTATAAACCATGTACATCTGCTTAGTTATGTTGGCTCAACGGCTTTATTGTTTGAACGGACTAGCACTTTTTCTCTATGCAGGCAGAGCTCTCGTAACGCCCACAAGCTGTGTTGTTTTGCTCAACCGTTACTTTGCTTTTAAATGCGCTGTATTTAACACTTGTTATTCATTCTAAAATAAGCTGTGTTCGCATGGCGTTTTAAGCATGAAAACGAAATCGTAGACGAAAAAGGCGAGATGCATACCCTCAGATTAGGTTCTACATAAGCAAGTTTTGTGGTCCTAGGGCCTGTAGTGTCAGAGAAGAAGCTGAGACAAGAGAATTTTTACTGTCAAAAAATGCACCAACGGCTGCCCGCACAAATTCATATAAGCCTTGACCAAGTCAAAGACTTGTCCAGTGTTAACAAGTTGTCCAACAACCTCCACTACATATCTTTGGAATCAACCTGGAAATAAAATGGCGTTTGTTTACGTCACTTTTGATGAGAACTACTTTTACATAAAAGAGTCTCGTAATGACAACGCTAAAAGGAGGCGTTGAACGAGGCACTATCTGTACATTCAGTAGTCATGCGAAATTAAAAAAGACATTGTTGAGATATTGTTTAAGGAATACACTCTTTCAGTTCTGGATTCAAATCCCAACGAAAGCGCCAGAGGACGAAATAAACTGTATAATAGAGCCTGGGCGGAACGTTGGGGCTGGCGTACCTAATGGTGGCGACGCCAGCTGTGGTGACGAGGCCTGGAAGAATGACACCTGGCACTGGTAAACCTAGAAACTCACGAAGTGTTCTGTTGTCTGTAAACTATTTTAGCTGTTTAGCATATGATTGCATGGGAAAGCCGTTTATGATGGGTACATGTTAATCAACCAATTGTGATTAGGACTAGAGGGCAGAAGTGCTTGGCTCTTGACCCTGATATGAACTAAAAAGCACAATGGTAGTTAAATAAATTGTTGTGTTAAGTTCTTGACTGAGGGGAAGGGGGATTTCAGGGGTTGCACCCTCCCCCTAAATTCGAGAAAAATATATACTGTTGAACTTCGTGTTTTCACCAAAAAAAAGGATGACTGGTAAACTCGCCATTTTAACCCCGCCACCCCCTCCCCCCACCCCTTGATCAAAACGTGTGCTCTTCACTGATGAGTATTTAGGTTTGTTTATTCCCCACAGGGGGAATATATGCGATCGACCGCGTGTCTGTCGGTCTGTCATCAAGAGGTTGTTAACACGATAACTTAAAAACTGCTGCAAGGATTTTTATGAAACTTGGTATGTAGCTTCTATGGGAACAAACACAGATCGGTATTGTAAATGGGCCAGGTTCGTCCAAGGAAAAAGGACCAGCTGGACTTAGAAAATTTCAGCTCTTGATTGGCTATTGATGGCCGTGTTTAACTGATTGAGGGGGGGGGGGAGCTGTGGGGAATATGTGGGCTATCCACACTGCTCTAGTTATTAAAGCTATCTTGTATTATGGTTTGTAGCCCCTTTACACAATCTGGTGTCTGTTGACCACAGGTGGACTAACGTGAAAACCATGTGCGACAGTCACAAGCGCCTGGGGCTGGCGCTGGAATTAAGTGCCGACCTGCCTGACAGCGAAATCCTGGAGCGCTGGTACGGCGAACCAATCAAATCCTGCTTTCTTCCCACGCATATATTTTTAACCAATAGAAAAGGATTCCCTGTCCTTTCTCGAGCGCACCAGCAAGTTGTGTTTAGACTTTTCAAGGTAAACCTGTTCTTTTGTATGTTAAGCTTTAATGAAACCCTAAGTAACATGTCCCTTGGAAAGTGAATCAAAACTTAATGGACTTTTCGGCTGTAAGCGTGCAAAAAGCGCGAATCTGATTTACAGAAAATATGTTTAAAAAGTGTTATAGCAGAAGTTACAACAGGAATATTTAATCACCATATTTCTTCGTCATTTATAAAATAACTTGTAAAAAGCAAGTAAAAGGTCGTGCTTTGCTGTCGATTGACTTTACGATTTTATTTCGAACGTACTCTGTTGGTTTGCTGGCCGATGTTTATTTTATGTATTTTTGTTACGGTACTTGTAAACAGCTGGATGTACAGCTGGTAGTCACAGGGACGTGTCATCATGACAAAGGCATAAGAAGCTACCAGCAATACCTAGAACATCTGTGGAATGTAAGTCAGGTTTCCAACAGCGGTGTGTAAAATGTGCTTTATTTCGAACTCGTTCAATTGTCCGAAAAGAATTGTGTGTGTTTGCTTCTTTTGAAAGTTAAAGTTAAATTAAAATATTGTTAGTGAAATAGTGGGGTTAGGAAGTTACCATTAGAAGTGAATATAATTGGAAGTAGTGAAATAGTTAAACTCACAATAACTGCTTCACACCGTGATGTTTTTGTCACTTTGTTCATCGACCAAGCTATTGCGCGAAAGTTTATCGATTAACTTTTTGTTTTTATATGTTTGTGATTTTGCTCTACAGACACGCCCCCCAGCGGACAATGTGGAAAGGTTCGCCAAGGGCTACGAGGACTACCTGCAGTGTCCGCTTCAGGTGGGTGTGAAACTGACAAGCGTAATAAAAGAAAAAGGTTGAAAAACTGTTATTGTATAAGCGTGGCTATAAAAGCATTAAGACATTTGAAGTCATTCTAGCTTAATGGTGCCCTGTGTAATATTAAGTGGCTTCTCTACGCATTAATCCCAAGTATAAACAGATTTAAGAACATGAGTTGTGGTATTTTCAGCCTTTAATGGATAATTTAGAATCATCAACATATGAAGTATTTGAAAAAGATCCGATCAAGTATTCGCAGTACCAGAAGGCAGTATACCGAGCTTTATTACACAGGGTACCTGAAGAACAAAAGGAAAACAATACTCAGTAAGGGTTTTTTTTTCGCTCGTTTCGTATTACGGTTTAAAACATCGACATTATTCAAATAAAAAAACAAACTTTGCACTATGTACAATAAATGAATTTGATATATTACGTTATTAAATGGTGATATATGAAAATCGCGGAGAGGGGGAGGGAGGGTGATATATGGCTTTGGCAGTCAGTTAAATAGTTACAGAGAAACAGATCCACTTCCCTATAACTGTACTCGTTTATAGTGATACTTGCATGAAGGGATTTGGTGGGCGGGGTTGGGGAGGGGGTGGTGGGGGTTGGTTGGGGGTGTTTCTTGGGGTTTTGGGTCAACTCGGCCCCTTGCCAAGTCGGCCCCTACCAACTCGGCCCCTCGTGAAAGTCAAGTCGGCCCCCACTCGGCCCTTTTACAGTTAAACTCGGCCCCTCGTGAAAGTCAAGTCGGCCCCTTATTAAAAAAGTCGGCCCTTCATATTTTTGGTGTTTTTGTGTTATTGGGATATAGGGTAATTCTACCTTATTTATTTTTATTGGAAAAACAACACACTTACAATAACAGAATTTAAGACGTACTTTACCCACAATTAACACATCATTTTACACACCATATTCGGTACTGCAACCTTTGCTATAGTATTTACTAATCAAATTTTTTACTATAGACTATAGTGCATTGTAAGCTGGTGGCGCTGCAACATTGTACTTTATACACTGCTTTCAAGCAGGAAGACTACTTTTAACCTGACATTTAAAAGCTATGTATTTTATTTTGATATCAAAATTGATTTTTTATATCAAGAATTAATTTATGATATCAAAAATTCCATATTTTGATATCAAGAATTAATTTTTGGTATCTGTAATTGTATTTTGATATCTCTAAATGTATTTTTGATATCAAAAAATACTTTTTGATATCAGTAAATATTTAGAGATATCAAGAAATATTTATTGATATCAAAAATGATTTAGTGATATCTAAATTGATTTATTGAGATCAAAAATTCAATTCTTGATAGCAAAAATGAAATATTTGAGAGCAAAATATCAGTTTTGAGCTCAATAATTCATTTGCCTTTTATTGATATCAAGAATTAATTTCAGATATCATTATTTCAGAAGGAGACTGTTTTAATTTGTTTTTTGAAATCTGCAAATGATTTTTTGATCTCAAAAATTGATTTTTGAGATCAAAATATCATTCTATTTTTTTAAATAAAAAATTCAGAAGTACACAGCTGTACATTAAAAATGACTGGACCTTGTATACAGAATCTTTCTTTAAATTGTTTACTGTATAAAAAAGAAGCACTTCTTGAGATCAAAATTTGTGTTGTTAGTATTGATCTCAATAATTCAAGTTTTCATCTCCAAAATTTAAATTTTATGTAAGTGTGTGTCTCCATTAATATTTTTTAAGTTTGTAAATTTAATTTTTTGATCTCAAAAATAAATTTTTGCCATCTAAAATTTAATTATTGATAGCAAAATATAAATTATTGAGATCTACATTGCTTTCTTGATATCTTTAATTATATTTTGATATCAAAAATAAGCATTAAATGTTAAAACGGCATTCCATACATATTGTGGTGTGTAAAATACTTAATGTAAAAAGCCTAATTCACTCCTTTCAGTCACTGACGACTCGGACAATATCATTCTGTGACTTAACAAGCAAATTGTGGTGTGTACAATATTAAATGTAAAAGCCTTATCCACTCCTTTCAGGTAGCCGATTTTCTTATTTCCTCATACCAAAACCACTCGAGCACTTGTGAACTTTAATTGCAGTTGAGGCGGAGATAATTTATTTGTGATGACTGAGATTAAACACCGACAGAAGTCCTGTAATTACTAATTGCATTTTGTCTGTGATGAGTGCGGAGTATTTTCATCACAGTAAATCTGCATACTTGTGATCACCCGAGGTGAGACACCAAAAAACCCTATAATTTTCAATTACATTTCGTCGGTGATCACTGAACTTTGCATTTTAAGTTTGCAAAGTATGTGTCATAGGGCCGACTTAAAAAAGGACTGAGGGGCCGACTTGACTTTCACGAGGGGCCGAGTTGGAGGGGCCGACTTGACCAAAAAGTGCCGAGTTGGCAAGGGGCCGACTTGACCCAACACCTTTCTTGGTACTTTGTTCTCAAGAATGCCTATAAATCCGACTACCCAAGCCCGCTGAGACCTTCAGCCCGTTTCGCACTGACATTGCGTGTCCGGTTGATAACTTGTTGTCGTACACCAGGATAGTGATGGTGGTAGGCGCAGGGAGGGGCCCGCTCGTCACGGCTTCCATCACAGCGGCCGCCAACGCCGACAGGAAAATCCGCGTCTACGCCGTCGAGAAGAACAGAAACGCCGTCGTGACGTACGTCATCCTGTTGCGTGGCAACATCAAATTACTGTCGCTATAAGTACCTGTAGAAAATATCATTAGCCTCCAAACCGGGACTTCTAGGCTTAGGTTTAGGTGTTGTCCATCTGTCCATTAATCCATTTCCAACCATATTTGGTACATGGATGAGCTATCATAGTTATTAGCACAGGTGACCATTGGCTACAGGTGCTATACCCATCGTGTGGGACATCTGTCGTCCGTCCGTCTGTGAAATGTTGTTTCTTGCTAATCCACTTTCGGTTTTCATGCGATCGCGGTAAAATTTTGTGGAAATGTGGCCCGCTGAGGGAAGAAATGTCCATTATTTTATTTTTGCAATTCGCCAATTGGGCGAACCAATCACTATATTTTCGAAAAAAGCCTATTCCTACAAGTTTTGTTAAATTTGCTTGAAATTCGCCTGAAGGTAGTCTTGGTCAGGCGTAAAAAGGTATTAGAGCCAATTTTTAACCTTGGCCAATTTTTTGCAAATTTGGGAAATTTCATAGTTCGCAAGATTTTTTGCTAAATTTTGGCGCATTTTTCACCATTTTAAGCATTGCGTTTTTTATGGATTTGATAGCTGTGGAGCGAGTTAAAAGTTGCACGTGAATATATGCAAATAAGATTGTACGAGGCAAACCATTGGCTTAAACCAGTTACAGTGTAGATAGCTTAAAGCACTCAAGATGGCCGCATCCATGTAGATGGAAAATACCGCTCGCATGCCAGGCATTGATAATGAGAGAAATGTGTACTTTCATAATATACAGCAGTATGATGTAATATGACATATATTCATACATATATCTGTATAATGGCACGACTGATTCAGACCATATTTGAATGGTGTTGATCAAGTGCAACAACAGAATGCAAGATGTCTCACATTGATTTTGCAGATTTAGGGAAAATTTCAGTGACTTTGTAAACTCACAGATTTGACAGATTCACTGTGACAAATATTATATTATATCAAATATTTATATATTAGTTGTCAAATATTGATAAAGATTCAAACCATTTGTATCGGAGTTTTTGTCCGGAGATGTTCTCAAAAGCTGTAAGGTCCAGTTGGAAAGTTTGGAAAAAATATCAGGAAATCTTCTAAAATATTTGTACTGATTCCACCATGGTAAAACCATAATAAAATTCTAATAAAATGACTATGCCTGTGTAAACTTTCACCACAGTCAACACACGCTAGACTGGCTAAGGCGCGTTAGTATCAATAATCAAACTTAATTCGTTTATGCGTTATAGTATGCTTTTCCACGTCATGGTGTGACTAGTGCGTCATGACGTCACCATAAACAAAATGAAAGTGGTTGAGGCATCTTTACATGTTTTTCAACTAATGTCGTTGGCGGAATGAACACAAGCTAGAATGTGTGCCCTGGAACGCAGTTAGTATTGAGGATATGTGAAATATTTAACAGAATTAAAATTATAATTAACTGTCCTCCAGTATGTTGATAGAATCGCAGTGTCAGCTCGCGCTTTGTTCCTCTGAGGCTACCTGGGCACCGTCTTGTTTTTATTTTGATCATGACCCAATGTCAAATGTCGGAAGTGCGCGTCCCAAGTCAACTGTGATGTTTTGCAGTGCACATGACGAGTAAAGTCGAGTGTTACCTGCTCCACTAATGTCGAAAACGTCACAGTACGCTCTAATGAAAGCATGTACTTAATACGGTAATACAATCGTAACTAAGCGATGGAAAGCATCGCAGAGGAGAAACGAAAAACTAATTTTTGAGAAAATATATTTGTACCAAAATTCATGATATAAAATAAAACCAAATGTTATTTGAGGATGGTGCAGTTCGTTTTTCGTTACATATTTAAGAGAAGGTTGTTTAAATGTTTCTTTATATTTTCTCCCAGTGCGTCAGACGAAAAGAAAAATGGTGAATGAATGAACTGGTTTCATTTCTTATGAAATTAAATTAACCACAGGTTACAAAACATGAAGGCGGACGTGTGGGGCGACCAGGTGACTGTGGTGTCCTGCGATATGCGGGTTTTCGACCCACCTGAAAAGGCCGATATTCTAGTCAGCGAGCTGCTCGGCTCCTTTGGCGATAATGAGTTGTCGCCCGAATGCTTAGATGGTGCTCAAAAGTTCTTAAAAGGTATTGTGATTTTCATTCTCAGTGTCTCGAATTGCTTTAACTGACAAGCAATGATTTCGTTTTCGTGTTTGCTTTGTTAAATGAACGATCAGGATTAGGTGGTGAACGGCAAATTGTGGTTGTTGGCGAAAGTGAAATAGAAAATAGGGCACGCTTGTACACTTTAATGAGACTTGTCGACTTGACCTTGATGAAGATAGGGTCCATGGTGTGGTTGTAGAGGATGGTATCAGTATTCCGCGTATGTACACATCCTACCTTGCCCCAATCTCTTCCTCCAAGCTGTGGAACGAGACCAGAAACTGTAAAGAAGTAGGCAAAATCCCAGAGGTAACTTTTAGACCAGCCGACTTCGTCGGGCTGGTCTTATCACATCAATAGAGAGGCCATCCGTCTTCTGTATGTACGTATGTAAACTTTTACTTAAAATACTTCTCCTCCTTCAGTTTTGATCTTGATTGGCCAAATGGGGGGCGTTTGAAATTTTTCGGTTGCCAGTTTTCAAAATGCTTCTCCCACAATTTTGATCAGATTTTCTTTGTCAGTCCGCAAAAATTTGGCCAAATGGGAGGCCTTTTTTTTTTTTTGCATCCAATGTTCCAAATGCTTCTCTCACAATTTTTACTGGGTTTCTTTCCAATTTTGTGCGGTTGTTCTATAGGCATGTCTCTCTTCAAAATTTACTTTTTTTGGCGATCCGCCAAAAATTGGAGAAATGGGGGGGGGGGGGGGGGGGGTCATTTATAATGTTTTGGTTGTCAATTTTTAAAAAGGTTCTTCTCCCACAATTTTTAGTCTCCCGCCGCCGCGTAGCGCGGAGCGGGGGACACTAGTATTCGGGTCTGTCCGACTGTCCGTCCGTCTGTCTGGCGACACTTTGAAGTAGGAATTTGTGCACGCGATATCTCAGCCGCTATTCAACCCTGACTTTTGATTGTTGCTACAGTGAAAATATATATATTGAAGTTGTGCGACGTCGCATTATTTTTCGATTCGACCAAAAGTGACGAAATGGCGACAGTGCAACTTGTGCACGCGATATCTCAGCCGCTATTCAACCCTACCTTTTGATTGTTGCTACAGTGAATATATATATATATAAGTTGTGCGAAGTCGCATTATTTTTCGATTCGACCACGGTTTGTGGCGAGGGACATTCGTCAGTTTCACTGATAACTGTTTTCATTGGATTCACTTGAACAGTTGCTTCTTTTGGCGATCCGCCAAAAATTGGTTAAATGGGGGGGGGGGGGGGGCATTTTTTAATTCACTGATATCCAATTTTCAAAATGCTTCATCTCCCACAATTTAAATCGAATTTTTTTTCAAGTTATTACGATTGTTGTGTTGATGTCTTTTTTTTGAAAAATTACTTTTTTTGCGATCCGCCAAAAATTGGGCATATACAATTTTATGACTGCCAATTTTCAAAATGCTTCTCCAACAATTTGAATCGGCTTAAGCGTCCTCAAAGTAAACTTTGTCTTTGTGGAATCGAGGACAAGACGTCCCTGGTCATAAAGTCCCCAAATGAATTTGTGTCCAAAACGTCCCCAAAGCTGAAAAGCATGTGATAACCTAAATAAACACTTTATTAATCTTTACCTCGGTCGTAATGTTCCCGGTCGTAAGGTTTCCAAATGAAATTAGGACCAAAACATCCCACAGCAGAATTTTACGTGGAAACCAAGACCACACGTCCCCGGCCAAAACATACCCGGCCATAAGGTCCCCAAATAAATTTAGGGCCAAAATGTCAAATGAACTTAAGGCCCCAAAGCAAAAGGGTATGACATAAATTAACGCTTTATTGACCTACACCAGCCATAATGTCCCCTGCCATAAATTAACGCTTTATTGACCTACACCAGCCATAATGTCCCCTGCCATAAAATCCCTAATTGAATTTAGGTCCGAATCGACCCCAAAGCTTAAGCAACTTGTGATAGCCTAAATTAACGCTTTATTAAGCATTATCCAGGCTATAAAGTGCCCGGCCATAAAGTACCGGGCCTTTAAGTCCCCAAATGAATTTAGGGCCCAAACGTCCCCAAGGCTAAAAGCGTATAACCTAAATTAGCGCTTTATTAAGCTTTATGCCTGCCTTAAATCCCCGGCCGTGATGTCCGAGCCGTAAGGTTTCTGGCCATAAAGTACACGGCCACAATGTCCCTGGCCATATGGTCTCCGGCCATAAGGTCCCCAAATGATTCAGGGCCAAAACGCCTCAAAGCAAAAAAAACGTATGGGGCTGACGGTAAGCTCAGTCGGGGGAGCGTTGGTCCTGTAATCCTATGGTCCCTGGGTCGAATCTGGCCAGGGTGGAAAGCAAGGGAGTGACCTTCGCTCAAATTGCTTCAGCTAAACGACTGCACAGGATTATTCACCACCACGGAATTCAAAATTAGCACAAATGAGTCTTCCGGCCATCCCTTTAAAAAATTTAAAAAAAACCGTATGATTACCTAAATTTACGCTTTATTAAGCTTTACACAAGCCGTAATGTAACCTGGCATTAGGTCCCCAAATGAATTTACGGCCAAAACCTCCCCAAAGGAAAACAAACATATGGTAACTTCAGTTAATAGTTTATTAAGCTTTACCCCTGCCATATTGTCCCCGGTCATAAGGTCCCCAAATAATTTTAGGCCCAAAACGCCCCAAAACAAAATTTGTTATAGTGAAATCCAGGGCAAAATGTCCTCGGACGTAAGGTCCCCAAATGAATTTTGGGCCAAAACGTCCCCAAAACAAAATTTGTCGTAGTGGAATCCAGGACAGCACGTTTTCGACCACAAGGTCCCCGGCCAAAAAATACCCGGTACATAAGGTCCCCGGTCAGTTACTGCCAAAACGTCCTCAAAGCAAAAAAAAGTACAATCTAAATTAACGTTTTATTAAGCTTTACAGCGGCCATATGCCCGCTGCCGTAAAGTCCCAAATGAATTCAGGGCCAAAACCTCCCCAAAGCCGAAAAAATCTATGATAACCTAACGATTTATCAAGCTTTACCCCGGCCATAATGTCCTTGGCGATAATGTCCCCGACCATTAGGTCCCCAAATGAATTTAGGTCCAAAACGTCCCCAAAGCAAAAAAAAACAAAAACAGGTATGTTAAACTTTACAATGTTTTTACGTGTTTTAAAGGCAAAATTCCCCTTTCATAATGACAAAATTGACAAAAATTGCCAAAAATTTCATTGGGCTTAGCAATTGTGCGATGTTTTGTCCGCACCACTTCGCATATAACCATTTGTCGCAGGGACCTGCAACGTTGCACAATAAAAATATATATACTGTAGATGTGCATCGTCGTATTATTTTTAAATGGGTGTAAAAGTGATTGGGGGGGGGGGGGGGGGAGGGAATTGGGACCGAAATAACTCGTCTATCATAGAAGGTGTTAACTATTGGGAGGTGTTCAGTAATGAAGGTTTTACTGTAAATAATTTGCCTTACACGGGGGATTCTGTCTCAGTGAGACGCTAGTTTCAGGCATTTTAAAATATTTCGTAACCAATTTTCCGAAAGTTTTTTCGTCCCATTTTTGACTGGGTTACCTTTTAATTATTCCCGTGAAACGGAGGGATATAGTTATGAGCTCGTCCGTCCGCCCGTCTGTCTATCGACATAAAGTACTAAATTTTGTCCATCCGACGTTTCATAGAAGTGTATGTCATAGGAACCTGAAACCTTGCATGGTGAAAATATATATATTGAAGATGTGCAACGTGGCATTATTGTCAGAATCGGCCAAAATTGACGTCGTGGTGTAACCGGTCAACTACTTCTTTAAGGGTAAATCAGGGAATATTAAACACTGGATTGTGAGAAATATATAAATTAAAGTTGTTGTTTTTTTGTTTTTTTTTTTTTTTGAAAATCTCCCAAAAATTCACGCGAGGAAAGCTGTCAAAAAACTTTTTCATGCATTTTACTTTTACTGCTTCACGGGGGATCCTGCCTTATTGAGGCTGCAGTTTTACATACATGTTCACCAGGCTTTCTTCTCTTGAAAAGTTAGTGTTTTTTTAGCGATCCAAAAGAAAATTGGCTAAACGGGGGGCAATTTAAATTTTTTTTGTGGGGGGGGGGGGGGTGGCAATTTTCAAAATGCTGCTGCTCCCACGATCTGGATGGCATTCCTTTCAAATTTTGCACGGATGTTTACTGGGTAGGTCTCTCTTGGATCAGATTGTATTCAAATTTTTCATAAATCACTAGTCAGTCCTCTTTTCAAAAGTTACTTTTCTGCCGATCCGCCGAAAATTAGCTAAATGGGGGCATTTCAGAATATTTAGTGGCCAATTTTCAAAATGCTTTTCTCACAATTGTCACCGGATTCCTTTATGAATTTGTACGAATTTTCAACAACAAACAGGTTTAACAGTATAACAACCACGTTGTGGCGACCATGCAAGCCTGTTGCTAGGTGATTAACTAGATCTGTCACAATGTCCCTGGACATTTTTTGTTAACCTTTCTTAATGCTGTCTGTGCGATATGAGCTCCTGGCTGGTCTGTTTTATATTAGTGGAGCGGAATGACAGATGTTGCGGGGCACGCACTATTATTTGCTCAAAAGTACTTTCTTACTGTATTTATTGTGAGTAAAAAAAAGTGATTTATGTTGTATTGGCGAGATTCGAATTGTCGAGTTTTTTCTCTTTTTTTAAATAGATTATTTACCGTCACAGTTCAAACTTCATTAACAACAACTTAAATTTAGCGGATGTGTCAGTTGTAACTTCTATATCAGAAAATAGATACTTAAGAACGAGGGGGCTTTATATTTATATTTCAGGCACCATTTGAAACGCCGTATGTTGTGCGACTGCATAATGTACACGTTCTAGATACCCCGCAGCCGCTGTTCACATTCCACCACCCGAACAGAGGTAATAACCGCTAATAACGCGCTCATTTATGTGGTCATCGGAAGTACGAAAATGTTGCAAAGATGAAATGGAAATATGGAAATATAAGTTTTTAAGCATACAAATGCGCCGGTTTGTTTCTGAGCAATCGAGGCTTGTTGACTGCGAAACGTTGCTATGTTCAACATTCGAGTCTATGCCCTTTTTCACACCGTGCGTTCCAGGAGGAATTTGTGCGTTGCACGTGGTTAACACGTATTAGCTATTCCCCACAGGGGGAATATATGCGATCGACCGCGTGTCTGTCGGTCTGTCATCAAGAGCTTGTTAACTCGATAACTTAAAAACTCCTGCAAGGATTTTAATGAAACGTGGTATGTAGCTTCTATGGGGACAACCACAGATCGGTATTGTAAATGGGCCAGGTTCGTCCAAGGACAATGGACCAGCCGGGGACATATTCCCCACCAGCCGGGGGGGGGGAGGCTGTGGGGAATATGTGGGCTGTGCACACTGCTCTAGTTCTAACTAATTTGTAGCATGCTTTTTTAAAACTATTTTCCATCGAAGATATAAGCTTATTTTGATGCACCGATTAGCAGTGAAATACTGTACCGGATTGTACCCTTGAGGCTAATCGGTTCAAAGGATAGTTTACTCAAACAACATTGAATGAAGCCAACATACATGCATATATTACTTATTTTATTGCAAGTGGGATTGCTTAAAAAAGCCGAATTTCCAGATTGCATTGCATCAATCGACAACGGGCGCTACGACAACTTGTCTTTCAGGACACAGACAGATGCTGTCATTCACGGCTTCTCCGGTTACTTTGACTGCATGCTCTATGCGGACGTTAATCTCAGTAAGTCTTTAATTGACTGTACTTTTTCGTGGCTCTCGGGTGCGGATTGTTTTTTTCTTTTTTTGTTTTTCATGCAACAACATTTCTAATATCCAATTGAACTGTTAGCATGTTTTTTTAAATTTATTTCTTTTATTTATTTATTTATTTATTTTTGCATATCTAGTTTTTGTCATGTGTACGTGAATGGATTGAAACATGAATAATAATGTGTAGGTGTTTACTTCTCATATTTTAATGTGTGAGTATGTTTTTTACTCTCAGTGAGTGGCCCCCGAGTGTTTACTTTCTGATTCAGCTCGCTTCAGAGATGTGATCACGCTTGTTCAAGCGTCTATCAGTTTTCAGTTTGATTTGCCTTACGCTGTTTTCAATCACGTTAACCGTGTGTTTGCTTTCGTGATAAGTGAAACTATGGAGGGAGGGGGGAGGGGGGGGGGTAGGGTTGAGGCAAATTGACGTCACGTGGAAGGGAATGTCAAGGACACAAGTGTTGTATTTTTGGAGATGTTTGAGAGCGCCAAGACTCAGCAGAAGCTCACGGTGTTAGTTGTACAAGAATATTTACATTGCATCCTTTTGAACTTAGAACGTTTGTTTCAGGACCGGGTAAAAAGTTGAAGCTTAGGGGAGGCTGATCAATAGGACATTTACAGGGGGTCATATTCCATCAGACATATTGTCAACAGAACACGTAGACCCTCACTACTGGGGATTCCTGCGGCTTAGCTTCTTTGGTTGCTATGGAGATCTGGTGTTTATTAAAGCGCTCATTCCACATTGCTGTCGCTGCTTAGTTCCTGCCAACATAAGAAAACACCCCTTGCTTATCTCGATAACGGCAGTATTGAATAATATACATATTGCTTCTTGCGACTGAGATTTTCTTTTCCGCATAACAGGATATATTTTTCATTGAAATTCAGTTATAAAATGAAGGGTGAGCACCTTCCTGGTTTAGCTTCCCATCCGTCAACCACTCATTTGTTTCACTATTTTCATTGCTTTGCTTGGGCAATGAAGGAACTCATCGTACGCTCAACCTACTCCCCTCACCCCCCCCCCCATCGGAACCTAATCTCAGCTAAACTCCCACGTACAAAAAGTAAAAGCTTGTTCAGCTTTCGTTAATTCTTTGCTATATTTTCTCATTTCACTTGCACCCTGAATTGTTATGCTATCAGTAAATCAGGCTCGGCTGTTTCGAGCTGTTTGCTTTTGGTAGCCAAGGACTAGTATTTGTCATAAAATAATGGGATGAGCAGACGAGTCTTACCAAATGACGTGCCATTGCGTTATTATTATTATCAGTATTCTGATGATAATACCAGACATGAACTTTTAGGGAACAACCCCAGTGCGATAAATAACAATGATGGGTCTGTAAAAGTAATACGCAGATTTTCAGTAACAACAGTTGGACATGAAAGGTAAAAAGCTTACAAAAGGAATATTGGGATTCAGTGTGACGGCACCTTATAAATATGCATATATATATATATATATATATATATATTGGGATGGGGACTATCGACTTTAAAAGATTTGCGATAGGGGGAGGGGGAGGGTTGTAGGTTTAGGTGAAGATAAATTTCCACCGAAGCTGGTGAAAAGTATATTTTAAAGTAGTGCTGGAAAAAGTCTGGGGGTGGGGGAGGAGTCAGATTTCACATTAAGTTTCCCACCCTCCTCGGATCCCCGTGTTTGTAGTTTCTTTGCGAATACTGGTGGGCGGGCGACTCTAGGAAATATCCAGAGGCCCGCGGCTGTTCTTTGTGGGTTTCCATGGGGACAAAACTGACAGTTTCCGGCAGAGTAAAAGCTGTTAGATACTCCACTATCTCACGCAGTTCGATTAATTTTTGTTTTGGAGGTAAGGGTCATGTTAACTTACTTTTTTTTTAGACCTTACAGTGAATGTTTTTCCAGTGCTCTGTCTGATTATATAGTAGTCCCTGGTGTGATTTTAATGTGCGTCACTGGCATCATTTCAGACGCTATTTCGATCTGATTTGTGGTTATGTCACGTCGTGTTAGGCTATGATACCCACATCAGTGTTCTATGTTACTGTACGACATCTATACTTGAAATATTGTGAGATGCTGTCAGATATGATAGGCAGTAGCGGATACTGTCAGGCGACTAGGAAAAATCCAGAGGCGTGCGGCGGCGGATTGACTATTTCCTCGGAGCTTCTCTTATGTAAGATAAGCCACCAAACCGGGCATTGGTACAAGAGAGTGCGACAATGGGCCCATCTACAAATGGAAGTTCAAAATTTAATCCCGCCCCCTCCTCCCCCCCCCCCACTTCCACCCCTCTCTCCTTTGACACTGTTTGATTTTTTTTTTAATAAATTCAAATCGGGGTCGATATAAATGTGCTGTTTGTGATCATCTAATAGAAAGCTGTTCTGTCTGAGATGTGGGCTCGGCTACCTGCTCCATATCCTGAATAAGTACGTGAAATCCTGTAGCCCAGGACTGGGTTCCACCACTTCAAATTAAAATACGAATTTTAAAATCCGCACACAGCGACCTGTGTCACGTATGCAGATACTGGGGCCCTTCGTTGATTCGTGGAAATTTTTGAACGAATTATCCGAGTCCTCGTTAATTCGTACTTTTTACTTAGGAATGAATGGGTCCCAAAATCGAGACCAGCGAAATTGGTACGAATTAGCCGGGGGACTGAATTAACCGAGGACGAATTAACGCGGGGGTCCCTGTATGTGTGTAATGCTCGTGGGTGCGAGCATGGGGCGACAGAATGTGCATATCTCTGTTCCACAGATCCTCTACTTTTTCACTTGTGTGTGTGCCTTGGCATGCTGCAAAGAAGGGCAAATGCATTTTACCAGACTGAACTTAAGCTCTTGACTTGTAAAATGCCTTGAAGCTTCCAAGCTTTGCAAGAAAATTTTACTCCTTTGTTATTACAAATACAAGGCTATAAAAGTCAAATGGGCTTCATTTTAAGCAGCAGCAGAAATGTCTGCGCATAACACGTAAAACGCTCTTTCCTGGAAAGAGCTCGTTAAAAGTAGAAATCTGATAAAACGACAACATCAGTTTAGATGTTTTTGGATGCATTGATCGGAAGAAAGACCTCAGCTTTCGCTCTAGTCAATGAAAGTATAATTTGATGAGAGAACTAAATATCCGTTTGGTTTTGCCCCCAGCTTTTCATACCAATGGCTATTTTGGGTTCTGCTTACGGAACTGTTGCTGTTAATATGGCGGCGTTGGTGGCAAAAATAGACCAGTATAAAATTCTGCGCTGGAAGAGGACGTGATTCTAATTGGATGCTTTTAAGGCAATAATGTACTGGATTTCCTTCACGCGAGTCCTGACCATCAAAGAGACCTTTCAGCTTTAAAAGTTTCTGTTTGATTGTCTTTCATGGTGCATTTTATTTCTTTTCTTTTATTTCTGGAACGAAATAATAATAAGCCGTATTGTTTTTGTCTCCCCGACCCCCCCCCCCCCCCCCCCCCCCCTCTTCGAGGAGGCACATATAGGTGTAGTAGTATCAGTCCGTATATAATCATGTTTCTCAGGCCATTTCTGGTACAGTATTTTGTTTAAAGGTTTGCAACGTCGCACAATAAAAATATTTATGACTGGAGCTGTGCAGTATCGTATTGTTTTTGAAATCGGCCAAAAATTGACGGATCGGCGCTTATCAAAAATTAGTAAAAATTATACGTTTTGCATCGAGACTTTTGTCTAGACAAGTTCTCTGAAACTATGAAGCCTAGCCTTTGGACCTTTTCACAGTGAACATATCTAGTTGTAGATTTACAATATCGTATTATTTTTTTTGAAATAGCTAACAATTAAGGGATCGGTACCTTGTCCAAAATTGATAAAAGTTTACACATGTTGCCTCGAGAAATTGTTTTTGACCAGATTCGTCCTCTGAAACTGTAAAGCCTAGACCTGGGCCGCCGTCCCGTTCGTACAGTAACGACGTCGGATCCGTTCCATCCATAGCTCGGAGATTCATTGATGCCTTTCTGAGCCTGCCTGAGAAAGAAAGGGGTAAACAACATCTAAAGTTCTTACTGGTTGTCACCCTGTAACAAGTAAGCAGTACAAACCCACGTTATGATGATGAGTGACATAGAGGAAAAGCTACAAGCGTGGTGCGTGAAAAATTAAAACAGAAAAACTGACTCCTGTCATGTTTTCCTTTGCAGTAGAAAGTGACAGGCCGATGTGACACGAGGAGACATTGTCTATGCATCTCTGGTGCTAAAAGCATGTCAGAGAATCTTTTATGGAAGTTTTGATACTGGGTCGCAATTTTCATTCCCCCCAACAGGGCCGCTGTTGAGTTGTTCGTTTCGAGACTTGCATTTATGACAGCGGTCAGACCATATAAGCGAAAGAGTGAATACTACTAAAGACTACAGAATGGCAAAATAACAGTGTCAGCTAAATGCTCACGACTGCATAGCCAAAAACATATTTGTTGAGTCCATCGAAAACAAAAATACGTCATTCTCCTGTAGGGTTGTCTTTTAATATGTACGCAAAATTAATTTAGTTTGACTGGCGTCAGCGAGTTATCCACAGATATGAGAGACGATTAGTGCTGGTGTCATGTGACATAGGGTTGGTTTTGGTTTTATTGGTCTTGCACTTGCTCAGTTTTGTAATTCGCTGATAAACCTTCGTGACGGCACTCAAGAAAACGCAATGACGGAAAGCTCTTTGTTCAGCTGAAATTTAAAAAATCATAGATTTGTAAATTTATATTTTCACAAATGTGTACTTCCTGATTAGATTTCAGTCTCGCTTTAGATACCCAGTTCCTATACCCAATGATGAGTACTCAAAATTCGCAAATACAGTATACGGCCAGCGCTTCATGGTTTCTCTGTGGTATGTCACATGTGGCTTATCCCTTGGAATATGGAAAAGGCTTCATGTTTGTCTGATTGCGGAGGGCTGTGGGAGAAAGCGTGATGCCTTGCTGGTGAAAGGCACCTAATTGGCTTCTCTGCGCATTCGTGACTTGGAAACAAAAATGAAAAAGAGCCTTTCAATTAATAATGTGTTCTCTGCTTGACGAGTATGATCCGTGCTGAGAACGACTGAAAAGGAATCCAAGGATCAAATGACACAATTTTATCCAATTTTATTTTCTGTTCATCTTTGTGTGCTTAAAAGGCCAAACCACAAAGCACGTTATCTATTTAAAGAGATAAAATTGCCTGAGAAAAATATGTAGACATCTTTAAAATGATTCCTTCAAACCTCATTTGTCCACGGCCAAGTAACTGAAATGGAAAATTTAAACAGTTAATAGAGCCACGAATAAAAAAAATGAAGATAAGAACTCAGCTGTTGTGAAAAAAGTTGATGATCAGTCGAGAGATCGATATCGATCGAGAGAGAGAGAGAGATCGAGAGAGAGAGAGAGAGAGAGAGAGAGAGAGAGAGAGAGAGAGAGAGAGAGAGAGAGAGAGAGAGAGAGAGAGAGTGTGTATGTGTGTGTGATAGACAGGGAGAGAAAGAGAGAGAGAAACACTTCTTGATTTATTGCTCTTTACAGAACCTGAAAAACTGAAGTTTTAGTGATTTGACTGTTTTTGTGCAAGCGTCCACGACCAATGTAGTCTCACCCCAGTGGAGAGAAAATTCGCTTCCTTCACACTATGAGCGCTGTCAGGAAACCTTTTAATTAACTGCAGGTTTTGCGCATAGAGAAGCCAAGAACTTGTGTCAATTAGGAATTCCCGCAACTGTGGCTGTGAAGCTTCTTAAGGCCTTTTCATTAGGACCGTGGGTCGCCATTGTGTTGACCTAATTTGCTGTTCGTAATAGCTTTCGATCAGAATTTTCCTTATTTTTGACGGAAGAAAGTCTGTTTTGCATGCTTCAGCTTCCCACGTTTTTAACGTTGGGGTATTTTTTTGTCCCTCAAAATTTATTTACTTCTCATAGTTGCCAAACTTCAGATTCATTTTCATTTACAACAGCCAATACAGCTATTTTTTATCGAACAGATGATTACTTAAAATAATGGCATAATTCATACTTTTCAATACCTGTAAGCCTCATGTGGGTGCTGTGAATAGCTGATTTAAAGAATCGGTTTCGAGAGTTGCGGAGTAAGTGCCTCCGGGAATCGACACTTCTGTCCGCGCAACTTGATACTGTTATTGTGCCACAAGTATCGAGTGTCGCGTAGCAACGTAAATAGAGTGGCTTACAACCGAAGCAAGAGTGAAGAGCCGTGCTTGGGTATTGGTAGAAAGAAACATGGGCAAGTTTGTGCATAAACAAAACCAACGCAGTGCGTGGAAATTTATTGAGATTTCTGTGCCAAGACGCCTTTAGGAAGTCCACATGGTGTGAATCGAGCATAGAGACTGGGCTAAGAAAGGTTCAAAATACCTCTCCCCCCCCCCCCGCTACCAATACCCATGCCCCTGCCCTCGCTTCTATAACGACTTGGATAACATCATGACAAGGAGTACTGGACTCCAACACAGCAATGTTCTATTTCGATTTTGTTTTCCGCTGTGAGCGACTTTGACCTGCCAGTCGAATGCTTATGGAGACATATCGCTTGTCTTAAGGACGGAATTGAGTGACTTATTGTGTAGTGTGTCACAAGAAAGGCAATAAGCGCAGATATTACAGGTCGTCGGGGTGGGTGGGGGGGGGGGGGGGTAGGGGGGGCAGGGATTGGTTCAGAAGAACACAGGTACATTGATAAATGTAATGACCGCTTGAGTGATATTGCACTGTCTCCGTTTTCTCAGTTTTCTGCTGCAGGTTCTTGGTTTCCCCTACAAGTTGACTCTTCTCGCAAATAATGCCTAGTGGTGATGATGGATTGGCTACAAGAGCCTTTGATCGATTGACCCTTCGTTCGCTGACGTTGTTTCGACCCTTTGGCCAAGCTCCACTTGGCTGTTTGGGAAGGCTATTCTTAGTTACCCAGCTACGGACTTCCGTGTGGTATTTTAATAAAGGGTGGGCGTTTGCTTTTGGTTCTGTTTGCTGTGGCAGGGCTTACTATTTTCTTGAAACTCGTAAAAGGGTCGCGCTGCCTGTGAAAAAGATGTGCCGATGACTGAAATCAAAATCAATTGAGACAGTGATAAAAGTGAAAAAAAGTCGCGAATAATAATTATTAGTTTTATTTACTCAACGTGAAAGAGCTTTCTCTTTACGCGCTAAATCGGAAACTCAGCTTTGGACATTACGGGAACATCTGAGTACGTTTTGGCCAGCGTCTTAAGATGTGTATGTATTATATTTGCATGATTCGTGTTGTGGTCTGAACCTGTATGGGTTATTCTCAGATATAGAGTGGTTTCCTGGGAGATAAATCAAACGAGCATTCAAATTCACAGAGATTTAGCCAAAGAAATGGTTCAAAAAGGAAAGGAGCAAAATGCGTAGCCTAGTCTGACTGCAGTCTCAATGATTTTTTTTTATTATGGATTGCAGTTTATCATTTAAAATAAATCATTAATTACTTAATTAATTCTTTTGCATTTAAAATGTATCGGATAATCTGATAAATCGGTTAAATGCGTAATTTTCTTCGAAAAATGGGCTATACAAGTAAATCGATGAGTAAATCTATTCTTACAGCAAACATGACTTTTCGCAAACTGGCGTGTATTACGTTGTAGGCCATCTCTCGATTTTCACTTGTAGTGCTAATGCAGTGCCATAACAAGGGCTTATTTACAGAGAATGCCATGGCAGCCCCAGAGAAATGAGGACGTTAATTTCCGTCGAGGATTCTTCCCTGAGTTAATTGAGAATGTCTGTAAAAGGCTATTTATTTATCTGTCACTCATTGGGTGGGGGCTTAATTCCATATTTGAAAATGTTATTTTCGTGTAGAGCTTCTGTTGTGACACCTCATTATATCTATTGTGACCCGTTATTCTTCTTGAAACAAATTTGTTGTCATTTTTTTAGTTTCTTTCATCTTTTTACTCTATTAAGAACGTTCAATAAAATATTGTATAATATACAATATTAACTGTGATGTATCTGTATATAGACCACTAAAAGTGCTCATGTCCTTGCTTCATTTTTCTCTGTCCGATTGAAGCGATTTTACACTGGCCCGAACGGAACTGAACAGATTTTATAACTAGAAAAGACTGATCTCTATGCTGCTTTTTGCACTGGCCAGCAAAAAGTGACGGCGAAGTACACACACAAAAAATTGACGGAAAGGCAGACTAATCGAAATGTAACTACAAAGAGACACCTTTGCGAAAGTGATTTATCACCACGCGTCACGGCTGTACGGCGATCGCAAAAACGCGGTTATACTACAAAAAAACGCATTTAAAAACATCCCGATTTTTTTGTTTCCGTACTTGATATGGATGGCTACGAACTGCCACTTAAAGCTGTAATTGCTGTAATACAGAGAGGTGGACATTCAATTTTGTCACCTGCTTTCGACCAATCAGAAATAAGCATTTCGTTTGAGATGTAGCAATGAACAATGGATCTCTGATCTGCATGCACTCTCTTAATACGGCCGACTCCTGCTTCTTTTCATGGGGCATCTGACCTGACTGGTTACGGCACATTCATTGACGTCAGAAGTCACCACGTAGTATGGATTAAATGCGATCTCTAATGTCGCCATGATAATAAACTGTTGGTTTTCCTCTCAGTGAACGAAAATAGAAACCCATATTGTTGATCGAAGAGAGAAAAACGACACTCGCTGGGGCATTGATCTTGTTTGTTTGAAATGAAAGAGTGATTTCGTAACTCATTAGACCAGAAGTGGGCATTCAAATGAAATATTTGGGAGGGAGAAGAATTACCCCGTTAACCCCCCCTTCCCCCACCCCATCACCCGCGAATGAACACTAATTGCCATGGTTAGGTTTTTTCCAGCGCACTGGAAAATGTTCGGAAAACAAGAAGTGACGTTGCCTTTCGATATGCCCGCAGACAATCATGGGTTTGTTAAATTAAGAAAAGCACAAAATTTGGTTGCTCATTGAGGCACACGCAGAAGCTCGCTGGAGCTCGTAAAGGTGTAATTTAAGCAGCAAGACAGACACAATTTATTGGAACTTCATCAACAAACGGCTGCACTTGAGCAAAATCTAAACTTGCAAAGTCAATCCATTTATTTATTCTTGTTTATATTTATTTATTTATTTTTTATTTTAGCCTAATCATACTTGGGATGTTTAATGAACTGCACCAGAAAGTTGATTTCATTGCGCGTGCCTTGGCCTCGCAACAGACGCCTCATTTCGTCGAGTACTTACTCTTCCCACTGATCTGCTCATGCTTGGGAGTTGATCCTAGAATATTTAGGGTGGGTGGGGTACGGGGGGTGGAGGGTAGTTGCTGGGACGCAGCGTTCTGGGATGGACGGACAAATATTCAGACTTATCACAATACATTGTGGGAGCTGGAAAGGTATTGTTCAGAATAAACAACATACACATATAAGACGTACACAAGAGGTAACACGTGCGGCTTTAGTTTAGGGGTATCTTTTACACGGAATGGTTTTCCCCGATTTTACCCGTAGACTTAACTTAACTTTGGAAAAAGAAGTCTCTGTAGTCGAAATAGGAACGGGTTTCAAAGATCTCAAAAAGCAGACATGGGGAAAAAACCTTTGAGTTGTGTAAAAGTAAATGGAGAACATTGGTGAAAGGTTTGCATTTTTGAGCTGTCATGCTACAACAATATAGAGGGTGTATTTTTTCGTTTGTTGAACAACGTCATCGGCGTCGTGTGTGTGATACACACGGATGTCCAATACTGTAATGCACCTTTTTCGGCTCAGTTTGCTTCATCTTCCATCTGTTTATCCCGGTTCATGTGGCCGAGTAGTTCCCACGAAGCCAGCATGTACCAAGGTTTATTTTACAAATTTTTATTGATCCACACAAGTGGCGAATTGATTTTGATTGTCTCGCTGTGTTTGTGTGTTGCAGGTATTGTGCCAGAGACTCACTCTCCGGGCATGTTCAGCTGGTTTCCCATTTACTTCCCAATTAAGGTTTGTATACCCCTTAATTGTCTGTATCATAAACATAGTTAAGCTTTCTGATCTGGTCATGCGCTTCGACGTTCACATTTTTTCCGTATCATTTTGTATAACATGAAATGGAATTAAGCCTTACTTGTTAGCTACCTTATTCTGAATCAAGCGAGAGAGCATCCGCGCTTTGTTGATGGGGCATTGCCAGTAGGCCTCGTGAGCTAAGTAACGCCTTCCGCACACCCGTCAGAACCAAATGTGCGCAATCAATTGAGCTGTTTCTTAAAGGAAAGTCATAGAACTTCACAGTTTTCCTACATAATAATCTTTTCTAGAAACCATTTAATAGCTTTTCTGTCCAGGCTCTGTCACGTGGGAGGCGTCTTTGTCATTCGGGCTTCTCTTTCATGTGACCGCCGCTGCTGCATGAAATTCTGGCTTCTTGCTGAAATCATTTTCTTACCACCAAAGGGAGGCCTGCATTGCAGGGATTTCGCCCTTTAGAAAAAAGGGTCTTTCTGGATTAGTTTTCACCGGGAGTTTCTCATGCAACGTTGGCATTGTTGCAACCTGATCACCATTTTGAGGAGGCCGTGGGGCTGAAATTGAGTGCGTGATAGTAGACTTTCTCTCGTGTAATAGAGTCGTATTTGCCCGGCATAAACATCTTTGGAGGAGTGTGGGTGGTGGGGGGTGGGGGGGGGGTGTAGTTTGATATTGCAATTTGCACAGTACGTGAACTGAATTGGCTACGCAGTGGCACTTGATGGGGGCAATTGTCCGTGCTGAGTCGTAGCGTGGGTGGTGTGTGGTGTGTCCTGATCGCTGCAGGACCCGCTCATCTCCGAATAACGATGCTGCTTCGATTAATTTGTTCAATAAAACACCGATAAAGCGGACACCTTTTGACTCGGAAAATAAACTAGATATATGAAGTTTTTTGCACTTATAAGTGACTAAATTTCGATCTCATCCTCCTTCCCCTTTACGGATTCTGCTGTCAGTAGTAATTCGCCAGCACATGTGTTCGTGTGAAATGTGTCTCGTTTTTAATAGTCTTCGAGTAAGATATTTTAAGTAACTCCTTTCCTTTTGGACTCCTGGAAATGTGTCTCCGGAGAAAGATGTCTGAAAATGTGTGGCAGACGACGTCTGGCGTAGGAGAAGATTTTTTAAATAAATATCGCGATAACTAAGACAACGAGCTGATCCACTCTTAGTTTGCACTTGGTGGGTTTGTGACGTCACACTGTCTGGTGTAAGCTGTTTGCAGCGACAGTGGTGGAACCCATGCGGCGATGTGATTGCGCTTACATAGCACGCGCGGCACTGAAATTAAGTGTGACATTTAGCTAGAAAGGTGATTATGGGAGAAAACATCAGCCCAGAATGACAAATAGGCCGCCCAAGCAATGACCCGCTGTGTACTGCATTTTCTTTTTTTATATTAATGTCGGCGCATCTGTTTTTAGAGCACTCAGAGGTTTTTCTTAATTTTATTTCTTTTTTTCCCAAAATTAGTTTTTGGACATTTCTCATCTCTTACACAAAAAAGGAAGTATTGTAGGAACCGTGTTTGACAAAACGGTTTGAAAGCTTTGGTGAATAATGTAAAAAAATCAGCAGTTTATATCTAATCACCAAGCACTCGGGTATTTCTCGTAAAGTAAGCAGTAAAGTGGACTTGTTTTAATGGAAATTGGTTATAAGTACCTCAGCAAAAGCTTGATCTATTTGTTTTTATTGAACGGCCCCTGGTATAGTGTAATGGTTCTGTCAGACAGGTGAAATTATTTCGTGGTGACAAATAATAGCTTTACTTGTCGCAGAAATTATCCAGGCGACAAGTCCTATTCCCCTGTGGCATCTCCGTAATTAGTTTTCCTCGCAACAAATAACGAGCTTGAAAATTCACTTGTCCCTCCGGGTCCCTGCAGTTGTAAAGCAATGTGGAATCTGCTGGTTTTCGCTTTTCAATGCTTTAGTGTATTTCCTCCATGTCGTAAATCAGGTGAGATTGGAAACGCAAATGTGAATTTCTATTCTTTCCCTTGCGTCAGTTATTCTGTTAATTTCTAAATGTGTTTTATTAACACAGTGTGGTGAGTTACTGCTCCGTGCCGCATAAAGCCGTTGTCGTGCACTCCACTGTAAGACACAGGAACGGCTTGGTTTGATACGTCCGTCTGCGACTGGAGGATATAATTTTTAGTAATATCCGCTGTGGTTTTATAAATGAAGTGGCTTGTATAATTACCATGAAACCAGGATATAAGTCAAAACAAAGTGGCGAAAAGCCGTTCAAATATATACAGGGTTGGCGGCAATATAGGACTGACCTGGTCCGTCCGTCCGTTCCAGCTAGAATTTGTCCGTTTCTCGCTCTCTTCATATTGCATATCTACACAGGTGTGCTATTTTTCAATTTATCGCCTATGAAAAACACAAATAAAAGCAATGTTGACAGGTTTTTTTCCCGACGTCGTGGGATTATTTTTCTCGTGGGAAAACAGAGGAAGGGGGGGAGGGGGTAGTTAACAGATGGTTGACAGTGGATATATCGTGAATGAAAGTGTAGAGTGTAAAATTTGGGGTCGTAGAAAAAGGAAAAAGTGGGTAGATCTCACAGATTACAATCCCAAGCATATGGAAAGGTCCCCGTTCCCCCCAGCTCCATGTTCTATCCCAGTAATAGAACTTTGTCAACAGCTCCCCTTCCCACCAGTCAATTTCTACTTACAGACTTGGCAGACACATGACTTTCGTTCGAGCCAACAGGGACTTATTGTTATCTTCTCGATCTTCGTATGCAGTCTCACTGTTTGATAACTTAAATGAGAAAAAGGTAGGCGCTGTCTCGCAAGTGAGAATATTTCTTAGAGTGGCTGTTGTTCCTTCTGTGCAGGAGCCGCTGCTGGTGAAGAAAGGCGACACAATCACGGTGCACATGTGGCGCGTCGTTACCGACAAGAACGTCTGGTACGAGTGGTGCATCACCGAGCCGCGCGTCTGCCCCATCCACAACCCCAAGGGCAGGTCCTACACCATAGGCTTGTGAGGGACAACACAACGCAGGCTTGTGAGGGACAACACCTTCGCCCGCAGCAGTCGGCAGCAGTCGGCGCGAGATTCAGGAATTCGCATCCCATCCTGCTCCTCCAACAGTCATCGGAAAACCCTCGTGTACTGAGCATTTATGGGCAAAAGACCGTTTTTTTTTTTTTGTGGTACCTTTTTGTGATGTTTGAACTGCTTAAGTCCACTTTGCTGCAAGGCAAAATTAAGTTAATAAAAGGATATAATAGGTATCCGGCAGAACTGAAGCAGTGCAAACTTTCCTGTTTTGCTAATATAATCAGTCCAGATTACTTCCTTTCTTGAATCTAGGAGAGCTCTCTTGTGCATTTTGCGACAATTTTACAACAGTTTGTAAAACTGAAGTACCAGGAGGTAAAAGACGTACATCGCAGACAAAGGGGGTTCATAATAAGGCAGAATCAGTTTTGTTTTTAATTAGATTGTTTATTGACGTGTGTCGTTCGTTGTCTGAGCGTTATCAGTGCTTGCATTTGGTGTGCCAAAATTCTTTAAAAATATTAATTGTGTTCGACACTCCGAATCATCACAAACTCCGATTTTCAAATGACTCGTCATGCGTAGAACTTCGGAAACAGAGCGTGTGTAATACCTCAGTCTGGCAAAAGTTGGTTTCGTGGTTGTAAATATTATTTTTGATGTTACAAGTAATGTTCGTTGAATAAAAGAATAGTTTGTTTATATTTCAGGAACAATGGGCTGAGGTTAACTCTATTGTTGATGTGCTTGAATAACGATCCCAGTTAAACGTCCATTTTGAATAAATGAACAGATTTTGAAATTTGTATCTCTGCCTTGATTTTTTAGTTCAAAGAGTACTTTTGTAATAAAAATTAAGCTAAACAATGACTTTCTTTTTGTCTTCAATGCTAAAAGAAGGTTTTCCATCCAATGGTGCAGACCCTCGACCATATTACTAATTAGTCCCCCGCCGGGGGACTATAGTTTTCGGGTCTGTCTGTCCGTCCGTCTGTCGACACCTTTTTTGTTAACACACTCAAGCCTACATTTTTCGACCGATTGTTAAGACATTTTATGTTTGGGTAGTACTAGAAAGAACAAGGATCGGTATTGTAAATGAGCCATGTCGGCCGAAGGACATTGGCCCAGTTGAACTTCACAAATTTTCCCAATCCTTACTCATTTGAATAAGTTTGATAACACACTCAAGCCTACATTTCTGGATCGATTGTTGAAATATTTTACATATAGGAAGTATTGGAACTAACAAAGGTCGGTATTGTAAATGAGCCCTATCGGCCCAAGGACATTGGCCCAGCTGAACTTCAGAAATTTTCACAACCCTTACATACTGGAATGAGTTTGTTAACACCCTCAAGCCTACATGAATTTAGTTAAACAAATCAAACATTTCTTAGAATGTTTTATCGCGAGATTTTTTTGTTCCTTTAAACTTTTAAAATCGTTGAATTGCACGCCTGCGGGGGACTTCGTCATTCTAAAATTTGCTGTCCATCGAGCGTTTTGTTGCGGGGGACATCAATCATTTTCGCTGATGACTTGTTGACCTTTAATTTTAAATGAATTTAAATGCGTAATTACAGAAAGGAGAATTGGATATCTGATTACTGATTATGAAGCCTTGCGGTGTTAGTCATAAAACATACCCCGTGAGAGAAACTCTTCTTCCTCTCTTCGATCCGTTCTCATTCCGTGACTTCAGAAAGTCATTCTGACACAATTTCCCTGTAGGTCTCGAAACACACTTTTCATATCAGTTTTTGCCTCGACTACTTTTATAAGGAAACCGGGGCACTTGCCTGAAGTGCAATGTTGAGTTAACAGTTAATCTACAAACCACTTTGAGACATAATTGTTCTGTGGCAGTCTGTGCCGTTTCAAGCACGATTTTGATTAGGACCTGCTTTTTCTAACACTTTCAAAATCTTACCTCGTTCATACCAGTCGTATTGGTTTAATGGTTAAAATAAAATTAGCCAGGGCAAAATATCAACTCAAAAACTAAAAAAAAAACAAACTGTAATTAAACAGTTTTCAACATTTATTTTTGTCCTCAACACTGACAAAATAACAAACATTGAAGCACAACTAACAATGGCCGTTTCGTTTGTTTAACGACTCCACCATTACATAGCAGGTTATTGGCTCTTCTAAGCTTCCAGTCTCATTTAACAATATAAATAGGTATTTGTTAAAAAATAAATTTCTATAACACAGCAAAAGTGGTATAACCGCAAATTGTTAATTGCACGGTTTCAGGTGATAGACAGCATAATAATTGTCACAAATAGGCACGAAAGTGAACATTTGTAGTTCGCTTCACATACAAACTATGCCAATGTATAGCAAATATTTTCCAATATTTTTCAAAGGCGCGTAAGGGTGTAAAAGAAAAAAATATTCAAGTGCTTTGAAGAAACTGATGGACTTCATTGCCCCTAAATTGTCAAGCTGTTATCTTTCTTAAGAATAAAACCTCTGAAAAGTTTTTTCTCTGATTTTGATCCATGTTTTTTTTAACCATAAAAGGTGTTTTAGTTTCAAATTTGACACTTTATTAGTACGGTAGAGAACACTTTATTCGAAAACAATTTAAATGAAAGCCCTCCACCATCAAAAATACTACCAAAATGTTTAATCCATTTGTTTTATATTATTCCCTTCACTACGTTAAATCTGTACCGCATAATATTTCAGAGGTTCAGCATTGATTTCACAAATGTATTAATAGATAAAGGGATAAAATGTCGATAAAGAACATGCAAAAGGACTTTGACCCCCCCCCCCTCCCCCCTCCGCCACACACACATACCTTAACCCATGTCCGCAAAATACGTGACGGTATCCATTCACTAGTATACGCACAGCCCAAGATCCCAAACCCAGTGTGAAAGTAGTATGCCCCCGGCAGTTCAGTCTTCTGTTAGGTTGGAGCATGTGTTTGGTATTATCCGTCCAGCCATTTCTTAATTTAACATATTCCCAGATCCTGCACTCTTGTAAAAACCAATAGCTTTAAATAAGAGTCAAATTTTGAAACAGATTAGTACGGTTAAGCCTGCCAACCCCTCTAACTTCATTTCTAAATAAACTACATTTGCAGCACTTGCTATACTAAGAGACAACACTGCACAATGATTCTACACAGAAATGTAAATAAATTCAAATCACAACCATTTTATGTAAACTTTTTTTGTTCAGTAATTGGTCTAATAAATTTACAGCTTAGTCCATTTAGCATTATATATGTAATATCTTCAAAGCTGCAAACAAGATGCAGGTAATTTTCTTGCAAAAATTAACAAACGCTTCATTAACAAACATTTGTTTGAAATCACAAACCCAGTTTTATAGTTATTGGATTAAAATTACTTTTTGGAATGGGTCCATGTAAACATTTCACCTTTCATTATTACATGGCTTAGGTAAATGCTGCAGTCTGATAGATCGATTTCCAAGTCGATAATAATTATTGTTTTCAAGTGTTGACCAGAACGCAGAAGTTCGATGGATATCGCAATTATTTGCAACCGAAGCTCCAGATGAGTCGTATAGGAAAAACATAATTGACTTATTTCGGATCAACATGAAGTTATTGACCAGTTACGCAAATGATGACCCAAGTGTCAATCATTTAATATTGATCAATAATACTTCATGCTGACTTGAAATTAATCAACTTCTGCTAAGCAATGAATATCCGTTGTCTTACAGTTTTTGGATATAATTATTCAGTACGAAGTTTTGTGTTTATCATCACTTGAAAATGACATTGAAACTTACATTTATTAAATTGATTGTTTAGAAAGAAAAAGGTGAAACATTTCATCTTGTAGGCAGCTAACCACAAAGCTAATGACTCTCCCCCCCCTCTATAGAATTTGGATAAACTAACAAAATTGTTGTTTTTTTTTTTTTGTTTTTTTTTTGTTAACGTTCATTTGAGGTCGGCATCCGGTGCGGCGGCGGCGCCCTCTAGCGGCTTGTCAGTTTGATCGTTGTCAGCTTTAGTTTCGTTCGAGCCTTGGTCTTGCGATGTTAACATATTTTTGAGTTTGCTCAGTGGGTTGTTACTCAGTTTCGGAATAAAACTCGATGTGGTGCTTGGTTTATGTTCCGCCCTTTTCTCTTCCCCTGTACAAAACAATGGTTTTTTAAATTCAAATGGCGATTAATGTTGCCTTTAATGGGGGAACTGTGGCTATAGACTGATAAAAGCTGTGTTTAATTCATGTGTTTTTTCACACAACACACATCTTAATCGTAGAAAGTGGTGGGGGAAGAGGGGGTACGCCTTGAAGTATTTTTGTGAAAAACTGTTTGGTTTTTCCAGTTTTCGCCGTTCAAAATAGATGGCAAAATAGCCTTTTTGCTTCGTATGTAATAGTTTCTTATCCAGTTGTTTCTGAAACTTTCCTGGCGCTATCCCTCCTCCCACGACCTTTTCCAAACCGTCTTTGCAGTTTAACGGCTTTTGTTTATTGACCAGTGGAGTTCACCACAAGTTTCTCACGCACAAAACCCTCCCGTCACCGCTGCCCTCAACCTACAAAAACAATGGTGATCTCGAGCACTGCGTTAAAGCCCCCCCCTCCTCCTGCCCCGTCCCTACCACACTAGAAGCGAAAAAGTATCAAGCAACATTTAAAAAATGATAACAAACGGTACTGCCTACGCAAGCGAAGTCTTTTGTGAAACAAATAAATAAACATGACTGAGCAAAGTGACGGTTCAATACAGTCGGATGATCCAACAATACTTCAATTCTGTCATCTATAGACTTATTTGACTACTGTGGTATTCACAGCTGATGGATTGGCCAAAGGCTGAAATCAAATATATAGCTAGACCGTTTTCGCTACCGAGTAGCAAAAATTGCACTTGGGACCATAAACATTACGAAACTGAAGAATGCCTCATAGACATATGTTAAAAGTAGGGTCATAAACCACCGGCACTTAAACTCTACAAACACAGCTTTTGACATGCTGTGGCCAATATAACGTCCATTTCTGGTTATAACGTCGACCCGGTCACAGATTAATGTCTTACAACGTCTTTGGTGCAACATTGAATAGGCGTTGGAAAACTGGTGTTATACAGACGCCGAAAACTCGCCAAAAAGTCGTGAGATGGACGTTTTTTTTTTATTTCCGTTGCAGCCTATTGTTGATTAGATGTAAGTAATCGATGTCTATCTGACGTCGGCAGCCAGTCCCTGTCTCGATTTCCATAACCAGCCAAGAGCTGACATATACCCGTAGCAATGCTAAGGATCACACTGTTAACTAGTGCATAACATTCTGTAATGTCATTAACACATTAGTGTCACGTGGTAGCGCAGCAGCACTGTAAAAAATCCTGTAAAATGAGCGGTTGCTTCTTGGCAGAGCCAAGTGTTTTAAAGAGTTGGGTCGAAACCCGAAAATGACAAAATAAAAATAATCAGGATAACTAGAACCGAATTTCGCAAACGAAATCTTCAACACTTGACAAAATTTAAAAGTTAAAAATATTTCTTGTAATGGCTTATTATTTCTTGAACAACATGATTTTTTACAAGCCGCATAGTCTGTAATACAACTAAGTAGAGAGCTCATGGCACTGCACGTATGCGGCTTGTTGTTAAGTTCATCTGCTTGGTTATGTTGGCTCAACGGCCTTATTGACTGAACGGACTAGCACTTTTTCTCTATGCAGGCAGAGCTCGCGTAACGCCCATAAACTGTCCTGTTTTTCTCAACCGTTACTTTGCTTTTAAATGTGCTGTTTTTATTTATTCTAAAATGAGCTGTGTTCGCATGGCGTTTTAGGCGTGAAAACGATATCGTAGACGAACAAAAAAGGCGAGATGCACACCCTCAGATCAAGTTCTACGCAAGTACAAAGTTTTGTGGTCCTAGGGCCTGTAGTGTCAGGGAAGAAGCTGAGACAAGAAAATGAATTTTTACTGTCAAGAAAAAAAAAAGCACCAACGGCTGTCAGAACAAATTCATATAAGCCTTGACCAAGTCAAGACTTGTCAAGTGTATTTTTAAAAATTAAACAATAACAATTAATACGGAAGAAAAGAAGTATGGAACTTTAAATTTTGAAATAAATAACGATGCTCTACTTGATGGTAATCACGCCATGCATTTCCTGTTGAAGTGTTGGGATACACTAGTTCGTTACACTTAACAACTTGTGATCAAGATGCCTTGGATGTATTTTTAAAAAATGTTGGAATAAACCCTCTGAATGCGTGTACATTATCAAACGAAAAGCTGCCCTCTTTAAATTATATCATTGTTATTATTATTCTGGAGATTTCCCCGAACATTGCGCGAAATTGCCTAACAAAATAAAAGGTTTTTCAATGAAAATTAAGAAAAAAATGTAAATTAGACCAGAGTGCCAAGATCGCTGCGCCCTGCAGATAAACATAGAGAGCAGTGTGTAAGTAGACAGAACAAAAACCACACATTTAAATGAGAGCGGTTCATAGCCAAAACAATATTTCGGAAACGAAACTTCCATTATCCATAATATACAATTTAAATGAAATAAAAAATAATACTTTCGATTAAATTAGGTTAATTTTTATTTCAAACAGAAATATATATATTCACTGTTTCTAATGCTATATTATATCATTTTGATTGATTCAGACGAAACGAGATCTGACTTTTTCGTCTTTTCTTCTTCTTCTTCTTCTTCTTCTTCTTCTTCTTCTTCTTCTTCTTCTTCTTCTTCTTCTTCTTCTTCTTCTTCTTCTTCTTCTTCCTTTTCTTCTTCTTCTTCTTCTGCTCCTCCTTCTCCTTCTCCTTCTCCTTCTTCTTCTTCTTCTTCTTCTTCTTCTTCTTCTTCTCCTTCTTCTTCTTCTTCTTCTTCCTTTTCTTCTTCTTCTTCTTCTCCTCCTCCTCCTTCTTCTCCTCCTCCTTCTTCTCCTTCTGCTTCTTCTTCTTCTTCTTCTTCTTCTCCTTCTTCTTCTTCCTTTTCTTCTTCTTCTTCTTCTTCTTCTCCTCCTCCTTCTTCTCCTTCTCCTTCTTCTTCTTCTTACTTTTCTTCTTCTTCTTCTTCTGCTCCTCCTTCTCCTTCTCCTTCTCCTTCTCCTTCTTCTTCTTCTTCTTCTTCTTCTCCTTCTTCTTCTTCTTCCTTTTCTTCTTCTTCTTCTTCTCCTCCTCCTCCTTCTTCTCCTCCTCCTTCTTCTCCTTCTGCTTCTTCTTCTTCTTCTTCTTCTCCTTCTTCTTCTTCTTCCTTTTCTTCTTCTTCTTCTTCTTCTTCTTCTTCTTCTCCTCCTCCTTCTTCTCCTTCTCCTTCTTCTTCTTCTTCTTCCTCTTCTTCTTCTTCTTCTTCTCCTTCTTCTTCTTCTTCTTCTTCTTCTTCTTCCTTTTCTTCTTCTTCTTCTTCTTCTTCTTCTTCTCCTTCTTCTTCTCCTTCTTCTTCTTCTTCTTCCTCATAAACAAACAAGCCAGTGCATTGAATTAGGACTACAGCTGATGATTCTCCTCATTTGTTCTTTTGACAGAACATGGCACCTCCGAATTAAGCGAACATTACTTAGAAGTTAATTTAACTTGCCTGTCTCAGGGGGAGGGGTGACGGGTTCCACAGACTCTGCTTCAGCAGCTTTCAACGGCTGTAATGACAATCAGGGTTTTTAATTAAATTTGGTGCAATTCTGATGTTACACCTTTAAATTATTTACACGTTATTTATTCGTAACGGAAATGCTTAAATTTAATGATCCTGTCATTAGTATATCAACAGTAACTGCCAATATCTAGTTCTAAAACAAAAAGTTGATCGAATTTGGTGGAGCATAGGTGGAAAATGGAAATTCATCCCTGCAGAGCAGAACAAACAGGAGTGTCGAAGTCGAAGTTCTTAGAATATGTCCGTCGAAGGAAAAACTTGCACATAAGTACCTTTGGTTTGGCTTCCATGCTCGGATCTAGAATAATTTTCCCTATATTCTGCCTGCTTTGCATTTTCTGCATGGCATCTCCCACCTTTTTTAAACAAACACAAAAAGACACATCATTAATTTTCAAATATTCTGCATTGATTCCATATGATGCTCTTCACAGTTCTGGAAAAGAAATTGAGCATGACCTCCACCTGTGACCATTCCCTTTAGAAAATGAGTTTTCATAGATATTTACATAAAAAAAATAACATACCGGGGGTTTCCGAAAAAAGCCCAGGGCTTCTATTTGGAAACTGGCCAATTTCAGGCGCTCATTTAGAAACCAAATAGAAGCCTCGGGGCTTCTATTATAAAACAGTTTCCTAATTAGAGCCCCGGGGCTTCTATTTTTTAGGTGGGGGATGGGGGTTGTCGATAAGTTTTTATTGGAAAAAAAAGAAAATTTACCATCAATTTCTTATTAAAGCGTTACATGCTGCGGATATCCGCACAAAAAATAACAAAATACACAAAAACAACAGTAACAAAAAAAGTCTGGTAAAGTGGGGGGGGGGGGGGGGTTGCCTTGTGCGAAGCACAGGATTAAGCAGCGACACAGAACTTGTGTAGGGGTTTGCCTAATATCAAAGGATTAAAGGCCCAACGAGGACTATAAAAGCAGCCCTTAGCTCCTCCCATTTTCATTATGATTCTGGAGCTCAACGAGGCAACATCAGTTCCTCGCGTACTTTTTTAGCGTGTTTACTAAACATTTTGACAGATTTTGGTAAAATAAAATGGTCGATGAGTTAACAATTACTTTCTAACCATACTAAAAGCATTTTAACGACCGTTTGAAAAGAGATTACATCAAAATTTAACTTTAAATCATATCACAATTTAAAAAACGGCCCAACCTCATTGTAAATTCCACGTGTTTTACGCGACCTAATTGACGCTGTCAAAACATTGACCCATTGATGCTCATTGAACAGCATGTTATAGGGAGACACTTCAAGCAAAACCGATTTCACACATTTTTCCTTTCAACTCCTTTGTCTAAGCTGGACTCATAGTGTGGATACAAATACGCTGCATAAATTAACTGTTATCTTCAGTTGGTCAGTTCGCACATCGCACAAAGACGTTTATTTTGAGGTTGTAAAATCTGTATAAAATTGATTGATGGCCTTTTCCAAGAAAGTGAGAAAAGGGGCGGACTCGGTGCCATGGCTAAAAGCAGCGTTTTCAGTTGGGCCTTTAAGTGCACCGTGTCTGCATTGCGAGTAAACACGAGTTCTAAAAAGACTTGCAGGGAAGGAGGGGCAACATCACGCCTCCTGTTTCAGTACTCGGCCCGTTATATTTCCAGTAATACTCCGGAGTAAAGGTGGCAGTGGGGGAGGCGGCGGTGTCTGTTGGCCTTGTGCGAAGCACAGGATTAACCAACGACGCAGAACATGTCTATAGGGGCTTACTCATATCAAAGGATTAAGTGCACCTTGTGTGCACTGCGAGTAAATACTAGTTCGAAAAAGACTTGCAGGGAAAGAGGGGGCTTTTATTAGGAAACGATTTTTTCAGGTCTTTATTTTAACTCCAAATAGAAGCCCCGGGGCTTATATTGGGAAACAGTTTCCCAATAAGAGCCCCGGGGCTTTTATATGGCGGAGCTTCTTTTCGGAAACTCCCGGTAATAAAATACAGATTCCTTTTTTAACGTTGGATATGTACTTTAAATGTTATACCAAGAAAACCATAGGCCAAAAAGTCAATTTCCTGTTTGTGTGTGGATTGACCTTTAATTGTAATGATTTTAATAAAGAAATCTCACATCTTCGAAGGCCCATGCCGAGTCAATGATGGGACGAATCTTTCCTTTGCTATAGAATTCGAACAAGATTTTTGTTATGTTCTTAAAGTAGTCGTTTCTGTTTGGATCTAAAATAATAAGATTTTATAATATATAAGGAACATAAATATATTCGTTCAATAAATATGTGCGACGAAATGGAATGAATTATAACTGAATGCACAACAGAATACTTTGGTGCATTAGACATTTGGTGGGTTGCTGTCGTGGACAATGTGTGTCCTGTCCATTTTGTATCTTTGTATGTTGTCAAATGAATCTCTAGACTAGAGATTGCGAATAATTGGTCTTCTTATGTAAATGCAGTTTTTGACGACTGTAACCCGTGGATTAGACCTTTGTGGTCTGTTATGTATACAGACTCTTACAGTTGTTAGTATTATGTCCATTTGAAAAGATGACAGCTTTGTCATTGTTCGTGGAACAACATTGTTCTTGGAATATATTGTGTTTTATTCGCGTTCTTCTCTTCAAGATACGCTTAATCTGAAATATTGTAACATTTTAAATATTTTTAGCAGCTAGTTGATGCTATGGAAAAGTAGACTAAATAAATCATACCTCTAAGAAGATTTCTCAGTTGAAATCCAGTCACACTTTTGCTCTCTTCAAAAAGTTTAACTGGGCTAATTTTGTCAACTTGCCACCACTTAAAGAATATGAAAATAACAGTGACATTACTTTACATAAGACTATTGCATTATAATCGTTTGCCCAGTCTGTTACATAAACGATCACTAGGATTCGCTTACTATTTGTTCATCAGTCAATAGATTTTCAGTCTTTCATGTCCTAAGTTTAGCACAACACTGCTCTCAAATATCCACAGACAATTCACTGCATGTTCATTGCTTTAAGAATTGCTTGTATTCGACTGGTTTATATTTCATATATAAGATATGAATTTTTTTCTGTTTAATTTTTCAAATTTTCAAATCATTGAAAATTTTTTAGTTTTTTAAATTCAGAATTACAAAAGATTGATCAAAATGTGGATTTCTCTGTAAGATGTGATTTTTTTAACTAAAATAATAGGGAATCAGTAAAAACGTCCCAAAAGTGCCCAAACATGCTTATGGTGCATTTATTTGCATTAGTTTATAATATATTTTTAATTAATAACAAAATTTACATGCCACCACAATCTGGTGCTGATTGGAATAAAATATAGCAAAAATTCATATTATTATGTGAAACTGTTATTTTGGCACTGTTTACACCTACAGATTTTGCAAAGCTGAAGAAGCTTTTAGTTTCCCCAGTTATAACATTTCCGGTTCCATATAGTACATATTTGCCAAGTGGTTTTGTGATGCTAATTCCTCTGTTAGTGTCCTCTCCACATAAACAATCCAGTACCAAATCTACTCCTTCCTGGGATATCCTAAATAACAAAACATTGAAACTATTATGTGACAGAATTGTAAAAATAATTAAGTTGTTACTACTTACTAAAACTCTTATCAACTTCGTTGCAATCTTAAGGTGCTATATAGACAGATGATATTACAGTAAAGCATGGCAAGATAAGAAAAGCACATTATAAGGTCAGTTTTAGGCTGAGGCGTATTGCCAGCAATTCAGAATTGATAAAACCATTTTACAAAAAGATTTATACTTACTTTCTGACTTCTTGGCAATAATCAGCTGCATGGTCAAAAACATGATCTAGCTGTGATTTCAATGTCTCGTGCTTTGAGGCGGATGCAGTTCCAAACACTGTAACATCTTTTACAGTTTTAGATAGTTGCATTACCGCTTGTCCCTATAAAAATAAAACTATCCTATATTCTACAAAACTTTAATTTCAGGTCGAAGGACTTGATATGATCTCAATCTCCTTAAATGATTACGAAAAACTGTCATTACTATATTCTCAATTGAAACTAAATAACGCCAACTATTTATTTCAATTCTGTATGGGTTTTAATATTGATGGAACATATTTTGGCTGTCGGTGGAATGTGCTGAATCACTAGGCACTCACCACGCCTCCACCAGCGCTATGAAGCAGTATACTTTGTCCTTCCCGTAAATTTCCGATGTCAAACAGAAGAATATAAGCAGTGACGTAGTTCATAAAAAGAGCTGCACCATCTTGAAATGACATGCCTGAAAGTATAAAATAACATCTGGAAATTGATTACATCTACAAAATGAAAATATTCACTTCAGTTAGAAATGTAAGTATTGTAATCTTATATTTGTCTCTGTGACAGTAATAAATAGTAATTCTCACAACGGAAAAACAAACAAATTGTAAAAGGTCTTATGTAAATGCAGCTTGCGCCAAACTGTGATTCTCATGCTTTCTTATAATTACTTAAAGCAGTTCAGAAAAGAATGGTAAACATTTCACTTAACAATGACCTCGGAATTCTTTGAAATTTATTGGATACATATTTCATGTTTTTCTTCCAGGACATTCACATAAGAATTTTTGTGGCAGAATAATTCATGGTCAATGTTAGAAGCAGTTAAAGTGGCCTAGCATAAGGTTTCTGAACATGTTATTAAAACAAACGTATTTCTTGAATTATTTAGTTTTATTTAAACCTCACTCTGATATTTTCAGCTTGGACCAGGTTACATATGGAAACGAAAAACAGACCGCTTTACCTGCCGGCATTTTAAAGCAGTATTTCGCCGGAACAACAACGGCTTCAGCCCAGGCTGTGTATTCTACGACTGCAATCACACGATCACCTATCTGTAATGTGAACAAAAATTCTAATTACTGGTGGCTTTGAAATTCAGATTTAGGAGCCATTAAGTATTTACTATAATGTCAGGCATAAAAACTCACTTATCATAGGAAGATAAAAAAAGAGTGGCATGGAGTGTATATATATATATATATATATATATATATATATATATATATATATATATATATATATATATATATATATATATATATATATATATATATATATATTTATGTATCTGTCAAATCAGTGCCTTCACAAAGTCACTGAAAACTTTAGCGACATTGCAAAATCACTGGTTCACTTAGTGACATTGGTAATTTTAACATAAGATCACTGATTTTAAGTCTTCAAAAGTTGACAGATTCTCTGAAATGACATGTTTGACATGTTTGTTCAGTTGCTCGTTGTTCTTTGCGTCTGAACCATGAAGCATAATCAATAGCGTTTAATTGTATTGATTTGGTTTTCAAAAATTGCAATTATGCCAACAATTCAAATTGAGTAAAATTCTATGGTCTGTTCTGACCATGAAAAATTGCAACTTTATGCATTGCTTTTGTTCTTGATATGTATTTGTACTTCACTTATTTAACGTAGGTTCATTAGCATACTGTGCGCTGCTGATATATTAATTTGGTCTTGCAATTGTCGTTAATACTTTTATGTCTTCGTTTGGGTACTTCCTGAGCAATTGCTGCTTATAGGTATTATTGGCTGTGATTGTGTCCGTTTTCTGGTCGCGAAATATATTCCAGTGTGTGGTGGGGTTACCGAAATTGGATAAACAATCAGGACAAAATTATTAGGCCATATAATACTTGAATTACAACTGAATACTGAAAACGTATGAGATTATTCCAGAATTAATTAAACAGTTCTCGGTTGGACATGGTTTGATTACAGATATCAACTGAGAGATAACAATTGCAATTTTACAAAAGCTATACTAATACCACCACATCCCCGAGTAACCCCATTTCAGTTAATCTCCCATATTTTGGAGGTTTAAAAGCAGTGACTTTATAAAGAACTTTTCACACACCATATATATATATATATATATATATATATATATATATATATATATATATATATATATATATATATATATATATATATATATATATATATATATATATATATATATATATATATATATATATAATGTTCAGGGATGGTCGTCCAGAAAGATATATCCTCTTGACAGCTTCCTCAAACATTTACAAATATTTACTCTTTACCTGAAACCCCTGAACATTATCGCCCAGGCTCTCCACCTCTCCGGCACACTCAAATCCCATGATGAACGGAGTTTTAGGAGGGTTGTCTACCGCGCCTTGTCGCACCATAAGATCTTGGAAGTTCATGCCACTGTTTGCATTAACAATTGTAAAGTAAGCAAAATAATAAGTTGATGTTATTTTTTTCATATTCATAATGGTCTGGGAAAACCTGCCACATGAAAAACCCTTGTTTTTCTGTTTCATAATTGTTTTGGTAAAACTTATTTGAGCAGAAAAAAATATTGAAAGACTTTGTGTGCTTAATTAACTATGAATGTAAAAGTATGGGAAGTAAACTTGATGTGGTGTCAACAAATCAACTCTGAGACTGATTGTCAATGGTGCTATAAATAAACTCATAAAGAATGGCGACCTTTTGTTTTATTTGTTAACTCGTTAAAGCCGCTATATTGCATTGAAGCAAGAATCTCTTTGAATGGGAAACATAGCGAATAATTTTATAAATGTAACCTCTGCCTTTACGTAATGTAAAACGCTACAGAAATTTTTCAAACATTTAGAACCTTTGCCAAGAATGTGTGTTTTTGCCAAGAATATGCCAGACCATAACAATACGGTCACCATGCATCTTATGAACACATTATTACATATATAATAAGAGCTAATTATGAACTAATTACGACAGTACAACATACCCAAGCTTGTTTTGTTTCACTACCCATATGGTTTTTATATTGTAAACATGTGGCAACATATAGTCTGCTGCTTTATATTTGTTTTTCTAAAATAGTCTCATATTTTATAGTTTAATGTATAGTACCGGTAGCATTAAAGTACGTGGCCATCAGTTAACTTAAATATTTGAAAATTGCGTTCATCAGTGGTCATATTCAGAATGTGGTTCCACAAGGTAATCACTTTTATATTGACATCTTTAATTAACGTAGGATTACCATGCGTACATCAAATGGATTACGTTATACTTTCATGCATTGCAGTTTGTATATTGAACCATTATATCTTCGAGCATAGGATGTGCTTCCGAAATGAATTTTCCGACTTGTTTGTCACAACTTTCTTTGACAGCATAGCGTATTGTATGTCGTCTCTTGTATATGATTACTTTATGAAGTTGCTCTACCTTTTTTAAAAAACTATGGTTAAATCAATTCGAATAACAGTCAATAACATTCACATGTTAACAAATAACTGTATGGATAATTTACAGGCATCCTTACAAATTTGCCTTTGATTTATCTAAAAAAAAACATAGACATTGATTTTGTAAGTCTTGTTAACACACTTTGTATTTACTAATAGGCTTAAACTGATAGATATGTTTATCAAACACATTAAATATATAGCCGACAAACCAGGCTTATGTTGATTTTCGAGCAGAGAGTGTACTCCACTTAATTGTTGAAACATTTCACTGGTATTAGTGGCTTATTGGTGCAACATTCCTTAAAAGCAGTCAATATCTCCTATCGTTGAGACCACTTAAATGAGAGCGTGTCTCTCTGCCTTTTATTCTCATCCAAAATGTAGTTGCTCATGTGCTACTGGTTTTCCCGTAGACTAAATAAGTTGTCACAAAAGCCATTCTTTAACTGCTCCTACAGCAGGCTGAATAATTAAAAGGGATTCAGAGACATGAGGGAGATAAAAAGAAAGAGAGAGAGAGAGAGAGAGAGAGAGAGAGAGAGAGAGAGAGAGAGAGAGAGAGAGAGAGAGAGAGAGAGAGAAAGAGATAGTGAAGGAGAAGAAAAAACAAGAAGAGAAATAAATTTATAAAAAAAACAACCAAAAGGGAGAGCGAAGCGAAGAAACTATAGCTATATCTCTCAACGTGAGTCAAAAACTACACATTTCCATTAAAATATTTTGTCGATAAAAACATCTTTATCAGTGAAATTAGCAGGCGTCTTATTCTTTAAAATAATATTTCATCAAATGCTTATACTGGACAAAATTGATGGTTGTAGTTGATGACAATCAACTGTATAGATTTCAAATAGCGTTCAGTATTAAGGGAATTGTAAACTAGGACCAATTTTAACCACTTTCTCAACCATATATATCACTACAGCTTCGTGAAATAAAGCTGTAGTGATATATATGTTAAATACTGTTACGATAGTGTTGTTGCCATGCTTGACATGCCAGAGATAAAACAAATAAAAGGTTGAGACCATATAACAATACTTTAAGCATCAGTTTCTACTCTTCAATGTATATTAGAAAATCTTATTATTAGTACAATTAATGTTTCTTTTTAAAGTATGTTTCTTAAAATTAACACGTGGCTTACCAAGATCTTACTCTAACTAATAGCTCCCCTTCTATTGGCACTGGCTCAGCCTGTTTCTGCACTTTTAACATCCGTACACCTCCAAATCCTGTTAGAGTCACACATCGCATATCTTTTGTCTGAGCTGTCCCGTTCTCATGGGGAGCTTCTGCATCTGCCATCGCCTTCTAAATTTATTTTATTAAATCCTTTCGATTTACAACGCTTGCTTGAACGCTCAATTAAAATATTTCGGGCACTGTTAAGCCATTGCTGAAATACAATTCAAAATCCAACAACTACAACCCAGCATAAGCATTATCCTGTTTTTTAAAAAGATTGTTACCATATCAGTTACCACAAGTTTAATTTTTAATTATATTACGCACACTTCAATTCTGTTGATATTGAAATTATGAATGTATATTTAAGAAATATACAACTTCTCGTGAGTTGTTTTTATGCGTGTGCTCTTGCAAAGATTTGCTGTCACACTGCAGAGTTTTCTTGTGCATTGCCTTAAAGCATTACGATAGAGAGACCCTTGTGAGCTGTAGCTTGCTTGCTGTTGGCTAGAAGCTAATGTTATTCTGCTTCACATTGATTGTAACCAGCCGTGATCTGGTTATGGCTGTTCAAATGAAAGATCAATGCTGGTCAAGGGAGTATTCAAAGCATAAATAAATGTTAGCTGAAGTGGCCGGAATAGTGGAAACAGTGGACATCAAAATTACATGATATTTTATCTATTAGAAGGTCCACTAGTTGTGCAGTATAAAATATTGACAGCTCTACTCTAACAGCATTTTACTGACAAAAAGAGCTTGAATTTGCTCATGCGGACAGCAAACAAAACTGATATATAGTTCGGGGCTGACCCGAGACATGATTTTTTTTGCAAATGCAAAGCAAAGTAAAATCTGGAATCTTTACATTATCGTTAATTTTTTAAATGTCTTGTGCATGAATAATTACACTTTATATAGAACAACTAAAATTAAAATATGACAGACCGTATTATATGTTTAACATTAACAAAAATAAAGCCAGTCTCAAAAGCAGGGAACACGTTATTTAAGGTTACAAAATGTTCTTATATTCACTTTAATTTCTATAAATAAAGTCATAGAAAGAGAGAATATTATGTTTCCTGTATATGTCGATAGGAATATCTGGGCATTCGACAAACTTTACAATTGCTGTCATTTATTAACACATTGATATATCGAAGAAAGCTTATGCATCAGTGCTGATATGGTGTAAATGTAAAATTTCAAAACTAAATTAAATCTTCTATCAACCGAGATTTTCATTTCAAACGAAATGGTTTATTAGCCGGTGTAGTCGTCAGAGCTCGTATGATGTAAATAAATTGATTTATTTCGTGATTTAAATCATGAATTAAATCAAGGAAAAAATATATAAAAACATATATTTTTTACATACTCAAAAATAAAAAAGTGATTTTTTGTGACTCAAAAACAACAACTATTTTTTTCTTTTTCAATATTTACTAAATGCACAAATGCAGCCCATTGAGAACCGCAATGCATCTATGCCATACTAGTATATTATTCAGCTAAACTTTCTGTTCGTCCTTCTGATGTAACACAGTTTTCACCTTATTCACTAAAGGGTTATCATGCCATATCAGCATTAACACCTTGTTGATAAGTTACTTCAAAACCATTTTGTTAAGCGTATACCAGACGATAGATACCCAATTATGTATCTTACTTTTCACATTCGCTTAGCCGGCAAATCTAACAAATTGATTAGTATGTTTCGCCAGCTTTTCAAAACGGGTAAAATCCCACATGATCAATCGTTATCTTTTCAAAGTTGATGGTTCTATGTAACAATGACACTTTTATGTGCTCTCTGTGTTATGAACAACGAGATAAGAGTAGGAAATTTTAAATTAATTTTTACCTAAATAACTTAAATTGAAAATCGAATCTTAACTTAAATTAAAATTAAAATATAAATATTGATTTTCTTAAATCTATACCTAAGGACAAAAGAAAGTTTACACGCAAAGCAATATAATGCACACAATATAATGCAGAAATTTCAAACCAGCATTTCATTACACTTGTGAATGTATCGGTTCAGAGAGGAAGAGCACGCGTTAAGTTGCCGCGACTACCACAAAAGTGTTGCAGCCAAGCCATAGGTACATTTTGGCTAGTGCTGGTAGACTGAAACTTAAGATGCAGTAAAACTACTGTTAACAACGTGCTGAGTCGTTGTCCTGACCGAGAATAGAACTCGAAGCCGCCGTCTTCTTCTCGCCATGCACCTGTATGATTGCCTCTGCAGTCCGACAATTAAGGCAAAAGAGACATCCAGAACGACAAATAGCCTTAAAAGTGCAAAAATAGTCATTAGATACCTTTGTGAAGCGGGAATCTTGAACATAGACTGCACATGGAGATGGTGTTGAATGACCAACGACATGAAAATCGAATGCTTAAGGCGAACAATTGGTATTAAAGGAGAGCCTTAGAAAATGCATAATTTGCGACATGACATTTTTAGAGACGATCCCATGTTTCCGTTTTACCGCACAAGTGGGCGCCAAGGCGTATACAAACTTATAGACGAACGTTAGGATTCGATGTGTGTCAGCCAGAGCTACCGCTTTGATGCTCGAGTCTAGGTAATTTGGAGAGTCAATTGATTGGAATGGCACTCACAACTGGTGATTCTGCGACAGCATTTCTGCTTTCAACAAGCAAACGCCTCGTACACATTTTGCTGAGTGAGACTGTGGCTCCAAAATTGTGTGAACGGTAAAAATGTTATCCCTGTTTTGTTTCAGCCGTATTTTTGTTAAGCTGTGGAACCAATGTAAGTGTATTTATTTATTTGAAAGAAATTACGTACATGTTTCCCTGTTGTAGTTTTCAAAAGAATTTATCTACTTGATGACTAACAAAAAAAAAACAAAAAAAATATTGGTAGCCTGGGACTTATCGGATCCACCTTGCACTTAATAAACTTTGGGTGTGATTTGGTCCAGATTCAGTACAGAATATCGGTATGAAGATATCACATGGGGAGGGGTGGTATCAGTATGGGAACTAAACATAAGGTGTGATGGCCATGATAACTATCTGAGCTGTAGAAAAAATGCACTCCTGACCCCCTTACATTACCCCTAGTTCGGAGGAATGACGGCATACAAACCAGTCATGTATTCATGCATTTTGACTGGCCAAATTGTCCATGCTTATTAATTTATAATCGTTCGGTGTAGTCGGCAGTGAATAAAAAGGTATTGTTGTCGGCCATCCGCTATTTTAGGATAGAGGTTTGAATGTAGGGGTAAGTCTATAAGTATGTCTTTGAACCCCTGTAGGGTGCTTGTGAGGCAAAAAAAAACAATACAGTGTATTTTCAGTATTTTATTTCATATATGTACAGCAATTAAAAAACTACATATACAGCAACACTTGGATAAAAAATTACATTTTACATCTGAAGCATATATGTACAGCGATTAAAATTAAAATTAAAAATAACATTCTGATAATAATTCTAACCAGATTATAAACAGAAAGTTGAATTAATTGTATGAAAAGGACTATGATGGTTTGCGAATGTTTACCACCTCACCAGTGACCAAACAAATGACCTGACTCTTAGGCCCAGTCATCTGAATGTTTAGTTTGCCAATGCTTTTGAAATTAATGTTTTACGGGTGCTTACCACAACACCAGTGACCAAATAATTGCTTGCACGTCATACAAACAGACGACCTAACTCTTTGGTTCAGCCATCTGAATGTTTAGTTTACCTTTGTTATTGAAATGTAGGATTTAAATTAATATAAGGAACTATTAGGGTGAACCAGATGATATTTTATCTTTATTATCTGGCAGCAGAATTACAGGAAACTTAATAATTTAACAATGTATTCTTATTTTGTTTCCGTCATCTTTGTTTTAGAATTTTCTCTATTTTAAATTGTTCATTGTTCTTTGCCTCCGCCTTTTGGAATTCTGTCTCATAGAAGCTGCCTTTAATAGATTCATTATTATAGTCTTTGAGTATCAATAGGCACTTGACCTCTTCTAAAATGCCCGTGAATATTTCGCCAGTCCACCTTTGATCGTATTCTCTGCTAAATTTGTTCCTCAAGCTGTAATACGAACTTTATCGGCTGACTTAAACTTGTATGGTCTCGGTTTTGATTGTCTTGTAGTCTATTAAAGTACATGACTAACCACACTTCTTCCTCGCTAGTTTTGGTGACCTCAACAGGAGAAATATATGCTGTTTTATGCAAAGTGTGCTTATACCAATCTGCGAAATTCCGCAGTTGGTCAATATACTTAAAAGCGTTTTTGTAGGTGAAATGGTGCTATATTTTGGACTATGGCTGGTTTTGATCACCCACTCACTAACAGAAGATTAATATTCATTCGTGCAAACAGTTGTCGGATGTCCTTTGATTTCATCAGAGCTTTGACAGCATTAGCACGAAAGTTTTGGCCTTTGTCTGTACGAATTCGGTTTGGTTTCTTCCTGCATGAAAAATGACAACAGAGGTCCAGAGGTCATTTTATTCTTTAAGAGACGCAACCACAGATATTTTGAGAACAAACCAACAACCACCAGTGCGTATTTGTAATCATTATTGTCTTTTGTATATTTCATTACATCTGCTGATTATTGATCGTCAATTCCTGAAACAAAAATGACTGTTCGTTTGGGTTGTCTTTTCGGTCTTTGGAGGCTATAGTGCTTTTGCTGTTGTTTAACCACTTTCGAATTTTGCATTTATTTATTTCAAACTTAGCATTTGTTTCACAAATGGATACAGATCATCTGATCCTGAAAAGCTGGCAGGTGATGATGATGTAAAATAAAAAGCCTTTAAATATGTCATCTTTTCAATATAAAAATGATAAGTGATAGAATTAAAGACAAACACTTACTTATACGTATTCTTCATCGCCTACTTCTGAGCCTTCTTTTATATCAAATCCGCTACCATATTCCGAGGTGTGGTCTGCTTTGCATCTATAGGGAGGTACCAGGAAGTATGAATGTACTAAGAGTACGTATCTGATCTTGACTCCTTGCTTGATTTGAAGGTTATCATATACTATGTATTACGTCGCTGAGTCGCGGTGTTCTTGACAGGAGGAAATAAAGACTGGGTTAAATTCAATTAAATTTCGATGTGAGGGTTCTTCGGTAAAGAGATAAGCAATTTTTGGATAATTTGAAGAGGATGACATTAAGTCATCCAAAATAATAATATTATTTTCTTCACATCAAAGAAGTCATCGCTATCCAGGTTGCTAGGCACTCCTTGAATAAATTCAGTATGAGATATAGTTCGTTGCATTTCGGTGTAAAGTGGTTGCCAGCGTCTGTATAATACAACGATTCTATCTGTTTAGGCCTAAATTTGCCATGTTTCAATAATTTTATAATAAAGTAAATCTTCCCACTTCCTGTCGGCGTTGAACATGTGACGGTGTAAAATGGGTGTTGAAACACATGATTTGGAGCCTGTAATAATTCCAGTCTTGCAAAGGTGCTGCTGTTGCACATGATGTTGCTGGTGGACTTGCTGCTGCTGCTGCTGGATTTGCTGCTGTGGCTGCTGGACTTGATACTGCTGCTGCTGGACCTGCTGCTGCTGCTTGGCGTGTTGGTGCTGCACCCACTGTTGAGCTTGTTCGTTATGTTTACTTCGAATATGATATTGTAGACCGTGCGACCATACATAGGACTTATTACATCTAGCACAAAGATACATGTTGACTTTTGGTATTTAGTTATCAAATAATAATATGCTTTGTGCTTTCTCTTATTTATACTAATAGCCGTACGGGAGGGTGTTCTTATCATCTGTAATGGTGCGTTTGTCAAATACTGTCTCGTTTTCTTTAGTCTCGTATTATGTTAACAGTAGGTTATCTCTTTTCTGCCTCCTAATGACCGCGTTGATTGTTGTTAAGCTATTACCTGGATGGTTGACAATATGTTTCACAGTGCCAAAATCGATCTTCAAATTTAATGTAATGCCCTTATTTTTCGTAATGGTCTCTATTCCACTTGGCTTTTGAACCTTCAGGGCCTAATTCTTAGGACCACCGCTTACAAAGTGAGTGATTATGCCATCCGGAACTTCATCGGTTAAATCCGCCAAAAAGTCGCCTCGAGGGAGCTCTTTCTTTGTATAAATCACGGAGTCTGTGTCGCAGTACAAAGCCCTTGGTCCAAGCTCTTCCAAATACTCATAGTTTCAGTCGCGCTTGGGCAGTTGTAAAGGCTGCAATGATGACATTTGCCCTTGAATTAGTCTACACAAATTCTTCTTTGACTTTAAACCGCATTTTAACCATTTCGTCGGATAAAAAATTGACGTCTGTGACCTCTTGGCTGTCACTTCTTTTTACTGTTGTTGTAGTCCAGTAAAACGTCTCCATCATGGTAGGTTGCAATATCAGATTGTATGTCTTCTTTGCTTTTGCACCACGCAAGCCAACCGCTAGCTTCTTATTTTAACTTCAAAAAGTGTCGATATACCCTGTAAAGAGACCACCAGTCTTCTTCATTGGGTCATACTGCTCTATTTCTTCAAAATGTCGCACTTCATAAATTGCTAGGATTCTATGACCTTTCTCAATTGCTTTCTTCAACTCACAGTTGTCCATTCTCCATGTAAAGCGCGTTCACATGATAACAAATTTCCTTCTGTTGCACATGTCTTGCATTAAGTAAAACTCAGCTTCTTGTTGATGATGCTTTGTAAAACCGGTATAAGCAAATCTCTCGAAGGAAGTACGTGCATTATACTAACTCTTCATAGCCTGGGTTAAAATTCATTAAATATTCTTTTCGGGTGATCACAGGATATATCCCATACTTGCTTATGTAACGGTATAGAGATAGTTTGTTCGAGGGTATGTTCTTGGTACAGTTGAAAAGTCGCCCTTCTTCCTCCGTAAAATGCAGCTTCAGGATTCAGATGTGTCACCACTTGTAGCTGATGAACAAATTGAGAAATTTTTTCATTTTGAGAAATTTGTTTTTTTTTTCAATCACATTTCCAAATGCTTCTGTATGTGAAACCCTTCTTCTCAAGGAACCTGTGCTTGTGTATGGTTGTTTGGTGAAGTTCTTCCATGGTTTTCCCATTCACTGTATTCACATTAGTTCTGCGAAACATTTGGGACATTCATGCCAGAAACAACCATGAAACTCCAGTATTTTTTCTCCTCACCCCTTTTGAAAATAATCGTCTAGCTTGTACTTGTCGACTTGTTTCATCTCCATTTTTTGGCATTTCGTGCTGACATATTTTCTTCTGTTTCTAAGTATTTCAATCACTATATGGCCTTGATAGATTGCTTGTCTTCTGGTTGATACCCTTGAGCGTGAATAAAGGCAATAGTATTTTCTTGCAAGAAATTTTTCCTAAACACTTTCGTGCACGCAGCAGCTATAGTAATGTAGTTGTTAAATGGATCTACGTCAGTGATTGTCATAAAAGCTCTCGAAACTTCAAGCAAGCGCTTTGTAAAATATCGACATCTGATCTGCAATATGTAAGCGACTCTTCCTGTAATTTAAACGAGCTGTACTGGTTTGGTTTGTACCAAGTCTTTATGCTGTTGGGGATGTAGTAAGATATATCTGGTTGGTTGTTCATGTGTACATACTGGCTCTCTTCACTGTTAAACAGATGGGGGAAGTAATCTTTCTCTTGTTCTGACAATTCAAACATTTTTCGTAAATTCTTTAGTGCCTTGGGTAACAAGTTAATTAAATCTAGGGACTTAATTCGGGAAGTGGGCACTTCCATGAAGATATTTTTACTTCCTTTGGGCAATATGTTAAGGATGCCTGCATTTTGACACGAATATTTTAAAACTGGGTAGAAGTGATATCCTTTGAAATTGTGGAAAAATACAATAGTCTTTTTATTCTGTTGTGAAAACGGCAACTTGCAAAATGTTTCTGTCACGCGTCTTGTAAATAAGACTTCATTCGGTTCGCAATTGGGGTATGTACTTGTCGGGGGTAATTTCGGCATTCATGCATTTGGTACAGACCTTGTAAACTGTGCAACAGTTTGGTATGTGCTACAGTGAGTCACATTCTGCCTTGCTACAGTTAACATATTTTTCATTGACTGTTGGTTGCATGCTTCTCTTTCACGCAATACCTTTGGTTGCATTCAGTGCAGAAATAGTTCTTGTTTAAGAAGGCGGTCATTGAAGTGATGACTTCATAATGATTATCATGCATGTATAGATATATCTTGTTGTCTGCTTCTGGATCGGCATAGATAATAGCAATGAAATGCTCTCGTGGCACAACATGGATTTGATAGCCTATCAAGAGGCTTGAAAATGCTTAATTTCCCCAATGTCACAGATTCCAAGTGGTATATTAGCTTTTTCATAACTTTCTCTGGCCTCCCGTTGTTGCGCATTTCGACCTTCCCTAATATTTTGATATTCAGGGTGTTTATCAATTTTAGACTTGGCTGTGATAATAGCTCGTGCACAGCACAATTGATCTTTATTTTGAATGGGAATGATATAGTTTATGTTCTTCGGAAATAATCTTTTATCTACGTAGCTGTTGCAACCTACGCCCCCTCTAGGATTCTTTACATGTATGATATCTATCTCAGAGCTGCCGTCTAAAATAAACTCTTCAAAAGATTGCAGAACTTTTTCAATTTCAAAGAGAAATTGATCCACGGTCGGCTGCAGTAGGGTTTTCTTTTAACCTCTCTGAAGTAGTGTGGTGTAGTTATCGTGGGTTCGCTTCCCACCCTTTTGATGTTTAAACAGGTGTCGTTATCATATCATTGCAAGGAATCATATCTTGGGCATGACTGGCCACATTCTTCACAACAGTAGAAACTAAAATCTACATGCTTCAACAGATACTGGCTTAAATTTTATTTTCCAGTAAATTGTTTGTTACACACATCACACGAATAGAATGTCGGTTTTAGTTTAGAAAGCAACATCTGGAAAAATTACCGTCTTAATAGAATGTTCTTGGTACTGCTCTGAAAATGTCAATAAAATACTTTACCTTGTGGCAACATAATTATTAGGGGTTGAAAAATTTGCAGGCTAAGCTTTTATTTGCTTTGGGTTAGATGACCTCGTGACAATAACATAACCTAATTAATTAACTAACGTTGTTCACGATTTAATCCTTTTATTCGTTATGTATAACCTAGTTAATATTAATGCTGGCATGCGATCTGATCAATATATGGGGTTGTCTTGCCCATATTATAAAGGAGTAAATACTGTTCATCTATAGTCTGTCGGATAAGCGCTAAACATACATACTTGAGTATCCTTTAGAGTATTCTTTTTGTCGCTAAGAGATGTGTACGCCTCAATGCCTCAACATGAAATGAAGAATTATTAAAGCCTCACTGCCTTGTATACGGACGCACTAAAAACCGGTTCAAACTGATTTTATGTGCTGCTTTACTAGTAATGCAGTGCAGACTTCATTTTGTGTAAAATCATGAAAAATGCGTTGTTTCGGACTAAAGAAGGAGTTATAAATTATGAAATAGAATAAATTAATATAACCCAGTATTAGAAAGAGGTGTTAAAAAGATTCATTTGCACTGTTTTATTGCGGAACCACCGCTAATGTCAGTACTAATTATTGAAGTGCGGATTCAACATGATTTGATTGACATTTAACAATATGTTGATATAAAAGGATTTTAGGAAATGCCATATATTTTTCTTTTATGGTTCATAAAGGATTTATAGATAATGCCGATGTTTTGATGTAGTTGTCATGCGGTAATGTCGCAGTTCAACATTGTCGTAATGGACACTATAGCGTAGGGATACTAATCAGGACAGGTATGTATGACGCCATTCATCCGGACTAGTGGTAATGTAGGAAGAAGGGGTTAGGGATGAATTTTTCTTCAGCTCAGATAGTTACCATGGCCATCAACCTCATGTTCAATTCCCATACTGACACAACCTACCAGGTGATATCTTCATACCAATATTCTGTACTGAATCCGGGCCAAATCACACCCAAAGGTCTTTAGGTGTAAAGTGGGCCTGATAGGCTCCCGTCTACTAATACATATTTCCTAAAACTGGCCAATCAGTGTTGTAGTAATTTATAAAAATGAAGAAAATCGGAAGTTACGGAATCTCAGTTTACACCCCAAACCTCTTAATCGATTGTATGCTAAACTGTTTTATGTTCGCACATCCAAAAAATGTTCTCGCTGCAGTTTTATGGATGGCACGTTTATTTGGTGCTTTCAATGCAGTTGGTGAGTACCTTCCCAAACAGTGTAACGTTTAGAAATGTGTGAAAGTCTTACCTCAGTTCAAAAAACAACATTATTAGCGGTGTGGTGTACAAGCTTTGAATTAAAGGTTTATTACATGTAAGTTTACTGGAAATCTGATAGTTCATGGTTACGTAAAAGCAACTAAATAAAACTCATTGTTAAATAAAGCATCTTAATTAAAGAAAAACAGGCACAAAACATATAAATGTTATTTTATTTATTTGTAATTTAGTGATACTGGATTTAAACTTATAAAAATATATTTTAAATAACATTTTTGAGACTATATCATTATTTGACAAGAGCATGTAAATATCTCTGATAAAATATTTTCACAATGTCCAGTGTGTTCACAAAATCATTTTCTTGACTTTCAGCGGCATCCTAAAAATGTTAAATCTGGCTGTATTTGAATATATTCAAAGTTAAAGGACGCTAACATTTGCAAGAACGCCAACTCGCCCATTTGACTGTTCCCTAGCAGCCGCTAGTTTTTTACATGCTCTTTATACTACCTACCAACTGCCTTTTTATAAATTTGTAATTAATTGGAAATTAACTTATTCCCTTCAAAATTTTTATCAAAAAAATTGCTTTATTTACTGAACCAGACCATCAAAACAAGTACAGATGTGTTTTTAGAATATTTTTTTTTGCTAACTAGTTACTTGAAATATGTTACCAGTTAGGTAGTTTCCTGTCTCAAGGAAATACAGTTTCTCATTTATGGGAATTTTTGCAAATACAAACCAGCTATTACCAATATAACTATTCCTTTTTTCCACCTAGCTACTTCAGTCGTTACTAATTGTCAATATGGGAATTAAACTTGTCAGAAACGTACTAGTGTGTCTTATAATTGTAAGCTATTAAGACACAAGAAAGAATTATATGGATATGGCATTCGGAAAATACAGTTTCAGCCTTGCCTGGTAGGGTAAGAACATAAAAATGTCCCCTGCTTTACGGCTACCAGCTACAAAAGAAAATGTTTCTTTTTTGACAATGTTAATAAGAAAGGATCCGCCATTATCTTTCGATTTCATTCCCTTTTTGGCGTTACTGGGGTGGGCAGATACCGCAGCCTAATATTACAGAAAGCATTAAGGTAAGAGGAGGCCAAATTGTCAAGGATGACAATTGTTAAATTTTAACATTACATTAAATCAACCCTTCTTCGACATCCCAAGGCGCCACCGGCGTTTTACTACCGGTTTATGATAAGCAATATTACAGAATGGCGACATCATTTGACATGTCAGGAATTTTCTGTTACCAAAGTTTGCAAATAAGATGTCAAAATAACATAAACTTGATCATTTCTCGAGTAGAATTTAGAATTTGATTTGATTTATTCATCTGAACACCGAGCTGAGCAAATATATATATACATATACATGAGTCATAATATTACATAGCAATTTCTAAACAGAGGAAAAGGTGATTTCAGTAAGCAAATGCTTATAGAACGAAATCGCCATTAGACTGAACCCAAATTTACCTCATGATAGCATCGAAAAAACACTGGAACTACTACATTTAGAACAAACCTCACCCATTCTAGTTAAGCGTAAGCCGTCTTGGAACTGATACAGGTACCTTTACTAGTCGTTATTAAAGACTGTTTTCATACTGAAGAAAGACATTTTTCTTGTACAATTTTTTGAACATGCAGAAGTTTTTTGCACTTTTGACATCATCCGGTAAAGTATTCAAAAGAGCGATACCATAAATACATACACAACGACCTTTTAAGGACGTTGCATACTTGGTCTTAAATTTCCCAATGCTTCTTAATGAGTATTTCGAGTTAGCGTCTCTTATAGCTACTTTACATTGAATATTTTCGGGCAAGTCACCCAAATAAGCTTTATACATTACGGTAGACACTCTAAAATCATAAAACTTTAATAACTTTAAATAAAGAAACAGAGAATTTGTGTGATCGTATTTGTTATCTTTGCAAATAATTCTAACTATTTTTTTCTGGAGTAAAGAGATGCATTTGGTTGCACATTTATAAGCAGTACCCCACACTTTAACACAGTAAGAGATATACGGTAGGAAGAGAGAACAGTATAATGTGCGTAGCGCACCAACATCTAAAATGTCTCTACATTTATATATAACACCAGTACATTTCGAGAGTTTTTGTTTGATATTCAAAATATGATTGGACCAAGTCAGCCTACTGTCAACCAGAACACCTAAGAACTTGGTTACATACACTCTGTCTATTTCATATTCATCAATTTTTAGGGTAAAATTTTCAAAAGAAGGCTTATTTGTAAAAACCATATAATTTGTCTTTAACACGTTGAGCGACAGTTTGTTGAGTTTAAACCACATATTTATATTCTCTAGTTCTACATTCATAGATTCACAGATTTCCACAATATTATTACCAGATAGGAACAAGTTCGTGTCATCAGCAAAAAGCACAAACTTCAGAATATTTGAGACATTTCCTAAGTCATTGATGTATAAAACAAATAGGAGTGGGCCTAAAATAGATCCTTGAGGTACACCACAAGTGATTGGTAACATATCAGAATCAGAATCATTAAATTTTACAAATTGTTTCCTGCCTGTCAGGTAACTAGAAATCCACTTATTGGATAGCCCTCTAACACCATAATAATGGAGCTTTTTCAATAGTAATTCATGATTAATTGTGTCGAAAGCTTTTTTCAGATCAATAAAAACACCAATAGTAACTTTCTTATTATCAATAGCTTCAGTAATTTCCTCAGTTAAATCGACTAATGCTTATGACGTTGACCTTTTATTTCTAAACCCATATTGACTAGCAGAGAATAAGTTATTGGACTCAATATATTACATAAGACGCAAGTGAAACAATTTCTCAAGTATTTTGGAGATTTGAGGTAGCAGTGAAACGGGCCTATAATTTGTGAACAATGAACAGATTTAAACAAAGGAACAATTTTTGCAATCTTCATTCTGTCCGGGAAAGTGCCCGTTTGAAAGGATACATTACAAAGGTGCGTGAGGGGTTTAACAATACCTTGTATGATTTTTTTTAACCATACACATATCAACATTATCACAATCCAAGGATTTCTTACTTTGAAATTTACTGATCAAACTAAGAACTTCCTCCTCCAATACAGGAGATAAAAATAATGAATTGTTAGGTCCAGGTTTAAGATAATCTAACACACTGCTGCTAGATTTCGGCGACTGAATTTTTTCCGCCAGTTTTGGTCCAACATTGACGAAAAATCTATTGAAGCCATTAGCAATATAATTTCTGTTTGTAATATGTTCACCTTTTTCATTTATAAAATATTCAGGAGTCACTGGAGTCGTACACTTCTTTTTAATCACAGAATTAAGAACTCGCCAAGTTGCTTTGGCATTGTTTTGAAGCTTTTGGAGTAGATCGCTGTAATACTTTTTTTTACAATATCGCATGAGAGTTGTTAAGCGATTACGATATGATTTATACTTGGTTTCAGAACTTGGGTTTCTGTTTTTAACAAATTTTCTGTGCAGGTTATTTTTACGTTTAATACATTTCATAACACTTTTTGTTAGCCATGGTGTGTTAAACGATTTGCTATATACTTGTACTTTTTTCCGTGGAAAATGCTTGTCATACAGCAATTTAAATACATCAATAAAATTATTATAAGCAACATTAACATCATTACAGTTGTAAATATCACACCAATCATGGTTAAGCAATTCACTGTTTAAACTTCTAATACTATCCTCATTAACTTTTCTGGTATATGTATAGGTTTTTTTATTTATTCGGGCTGATTCGTCATAATCAAGAAACGTAAAAACAGGTAAATGGTCGCTAACTGAGTCTTCAATTAAGATACCATTGAGACTTTTAACTAACATATTTGAAAAGATATTATCTATTACTGTAGCACTGTCGAGCGTTACACGTGTGGGCTTATTTATTAATGGATACATTCCGAAGCTATCTAATAAGTCAACAAATGCCTTTGTACCAACATGTGATTCATAGTTCAGCAAATTAATATTAAAGTCTCCACATAAGAGTATGGACTTTTCATTTTTAAACTGATCTAGGAATTGCTCAATATGTCCACTGAAAGTTTCAATGCAACTTCCAGGGGTTTTATAAACACAGCTAACCATTATATTTCTTTGAATTTGGACCAGTAGTTCGATAGTTATACTTTCAAAGAGTCCATCAACGGCTAAAGAAAATGAATCAACAATCTTCAATTTAAAAGCATTTGACACATATAATATGACCCCACCTCCTTTTCTACCAACTCGATTTTTATAAACCATAGTATAATTATCAATTTCGAAATCATTAAGACAATCTCCATCATGTACCCATGATTCACTGATAGCAATTATATCAAACGATTTTTTTAAACTAGAGAGATAAATCACCATAGGGTCAAAATTGGCTTTAATGCTTCTACAGTTGAAGTGTATTACTGAAATTGCGTTTAGTGTCTTTATTTTATCCGCGATTTCCTGATTAGTATAATATTCACAGTCAGAATCAAAATCATTAAAAAAATGATTGTCCGGATCAATGTCTTTATCGAAGTCAGCAGTTTTGAAATCAGTATGCAAATGACTATTAAATGATAGGTTTCTACGTTTCTTATATAAATCATAGCTGCTTTTGCTAACTTCAATATCGGAAAGCAAATACAAAAATTCGTCATCAAGAACTGAATTAAACGGAAAGATGTCAGTACACTGAGAACAGTAAAAATGTATATCGGGGTTACTTTTCTGAAGTAGCTCCTTTTTTGACATTTTAGCACATGTTCTATGGATCCACTTTTTACAAATTGAACACTCAATCACAAATTCACCAACATTTTTTTTTGGCATTTAACACATCGACGATCTTCTTCCATCAAGGTGGTGTGTAAGCAAAAGAAAAGTAAACACTAGACTAAGTAAAGTAAAACCCATAGTACGCTGTTAGTCGAGATACTTGGCGAAACCATGTTTCATGAAATCGCTTTCATCCCTGATCAGAAGTTTCTGAACTTCTTCGGGAGTTCGCCCCTTTGTTTTGACAAAAACTTTACCATTTCTGGTGAACGTGGCGAGTACAACATTTTTTCGTTTTAGAATTCTAGCTCTTCTGAACAAATCAGCGTTACTCTTACTCAAGTGCTCATTGATATACACGTTTGATCCTTTCAGCTTTTTTGCTTCGGATAATAATCGCACCTTAGATTTCCGATTAACAAGCCTTACAACAATAGTGGGCACTTTTGCTTTAAGTGTGTGACAGAGAGATATTTCACTGTCACACAGTAACACCCCTTTTCCCTGTAAAAAGTCAATGACTTGGCCTTCTACACTTTTCTGCTCGTATTCCGGTGCCTCAGCATCATTTTCCGGGGATTCTCTGTCCACCGCTCTGGCCCAGCTGGCTTTTTTCGTCTTGAGTCCAGTGACGATAATATTGTCTCTCCTTGTGTATTGTTCCAGATCACTTACTCGTTGTTGGAGAGAAGCTATTTCGATGTCCTTCTTTTTATTTTCCTCGACCAGCTTGTTTACTGTCTGTTGTAATGATAACAATGCTGCTTGCTCCTCGAGTAGGGTTTGAACACTTTCCTTAAGTTCAGTTATTTGTTGGGAAAGAGACGCTATCTCATCCACACTGGCATTTCTGTTCATGGGGGGCATGTTGATGATCGCTCTAACTGGTATTAGTTGACTCTCCTGCGCACTGTTGCCTCTGACTTCGGAATTCACCAGTCGAATTGACCCAATTGACGGGCGATAAGCAAGGATTTGCGCATAACTGTCATTTGTAGTCAAGGAAAGTGGTGTACCGTTGGAGCTAATTGATAACAATATAGTGTTTGTTGAACAGGTTGTTTTGATTTACACCAAAAAAGAAAGGATATATGTTTTTTCCTGGTCAAATGTTCTGTTGATTTGAGTACATGTTTCTTCTTATTGGATTTAATGAAGGAACATATATTTCAAGTAACAGATTGATGGGTGCCCTTCTAGTGTCGAATGAAGAACAAATTTGCTACGGTCCTGGTGCTGCCTCGAGGCTGCGTAGCTATTTCAGAATTCTGTTTGAGGAGTGTGTATAAACAACAAAAAAACTCAACATCAGTTAAATGCGTCCTGTACGCGTAAATGAACCATACAGAACAGCACAATTATATATGAATGTTTGGTCCAAGCCAATCGAGTACATGTTCTTTTTTTTTCAATGAATTTTTCAGTTTAATGTGAGCGATAATTAACTAGTTGAACTGAACTGGGCCTCACTTTATGTACGGGGGAGAGGAGATAGAATTGGCCAGAGTATATCGTAATTGGTGACAACAAAAGGCTCAATTCCCACTCTTGTAAATAAGCCAGCTGCAAGTTTTGCAACCCTATCGACTGATATATATACATCATTTTATGATATTTGACAAAATAAATTTTCTTTGAATCACAGAAGATGTTCCTTTTCAATTTCACCAATTTGGATCTACTGTAACCATTTGTTCTCCCCCCCTCGCACGAGTACGAATAGCTGCGAGCCAGCTCTTCCTTATACTTCCTCGGTATCTCTTTGCTACGACGCCTTCCATTGTTCCGCTAATAGGGATAAATATCGTGTGATCTAGCGCACGAATCCTGCATACCAGTCCGTAGTATTCAAACATTTGCTGTAAGTTCATGCACAAAATACCCTTTTCGAAAAACAGGCACATATTTAGTAAGCCAAATCACACTGCGTGTTTCGAATAAAATACGCAAGAATTGTGAATTTCAACTGCGAGGAAAACCGGGTAAAAATGAAAGAAATGATATAAACATATGGAAGAAATATCGCAAAATAGTTCATACTCGGACCATAAAAGAAATTGAAACTTGAAATTATTTGTTAAAACAGTTAATAAATTTTTAAAATAGCATACGGGTTGTTAAAAACCCGATTTCTCTTTGGTGCTAGAGAAATTGGACATTTTAGCGAAATCTCTATGATCTCTACGCATTTTGATTGGGAAGCCCAAAACAAGTGTGATTTGGCTTATAAGCTGCAGATCTTTTGTTTCTTACCTGTCAAATATTTTTTTGCGTTCTGGGCTTTTAATGTCATGTGACCAAAGACAAGTGACCAAAAAATTAAATAAAGGGGATTATCGGTAAAATATATACTAAAATAGTTGATAGATGCAGAATTAGGTATAAATTTATTTTGTACACCTACAACATTTAACTTTTAATTTCTTCAATTCTTTTTGAAATAATAATTCAGAAGTTTTTTGGTGAATAATTGCAAAAATTAGGTACTTCTTCACGTAATAAACTACGCTCCCGGTATACAAACAGATGGTAATTATTGCGGGAGATTTGTGGTTATTTCAGTATTCTTTTCTTTTAAAGAAAGCGTAACGCAGAAGGTGTATATCATTGCCGTTGTACTTTGAGGGGCTTTAGAAAATACAGTAAAACCTCTGTTTAGTGAAAACTTTTGGGACCGGAAAAAATGTTCATTATACGGAGGTGGTCATTAAATAGAGATTTTGTTTTTAGGATTCGACTTTCGCGGAAATTTTTCAAAACAAAGGTTAAAAACAAAATTGATGACTAGTAGTCTAGTATACCTTTTAATTCACATTTTCAATCAGCTGCTTATTGAAACCAAGTAATTTCTGTCCTTAAAATAAAGACAGCCCCAAAGGATATTCCGAATTTTACTGCCACATCTCTTTGACTTTTCAATTTTGTTTCTTTCAAAACTTCAATTTTTTCGGCAATAGTCATGATTTTTCTTTTTTTTTGGAAGTCATTTTGTCCACCCTATCTCAGGTGCCGGCATGTGTCATTGTTACATTATGTACACAGAGACATGCTTATCTTTGCATATGGTTTAAATACCCCATTGTTTAGGGGTGCATCACAAAAAGAACTCTGGCTGAGCATCAGCAATTAATTCCCTGGGTGATTTCAGCAATGCAATTAACCCGATTGGTAAACATGCCTGCTGGTGTTCAGTTATCAGGAGTGCTTAGACACAGAGAAACCTAGCGTCGGGACCGGAGGATGTGTTCATAATTCACAATATCGGGGTGTTCAGTCATTAGAATAGGGCTAAATGTTCCAGTAGTTAAGCCAATGTGGAAATTTGGGACCGAGATATAATGTTCATTATCGGGGGGGGGGGGGGGGGTTCATTAAATAGGCGTGTTCACTTGAAGAGCGAGGATTTGAAGCTGTACGTCGAACTGCAGTAGCGGGCCGCTTCTTGGAGCTGGCTTCATGTAGTCCTAGATGACTCTTGAGGTCTTCCTGTAACAGCAAGAGTCACAGTTCCATTAATAGAAGTTGCTATTGGTGTCAATTTTTGCAGTCTGAGCGCTGGTCAATGCCGATATTTTAGAAAGGGTTCATCACATAAATGGCCCTATTATAAATTATGGCGAGCAATTTTTATAGTCAGATAATAATTTATTATTGGAAAAAAGAGGTGTTTTCTTGAGATCAGGGCATAGAAACCCCAAGTATCGCTCACAACAACGATAAATATTCCATTCCAAAAACACTGAAGTTTTTAGAGTTTCGTCGAGGTCGAAAATAATGCGCTAGTACATTTCTCAGTGTGATTTGAAAGAAAAAGCCTGCCAGTTCGAACCTTTGGGGCCTAGAATGTACGCCAAAAGATCCATAGCCTCGAAAGTTGAGACCAGTAGCCATTTCTTTTACAGGAGCTGTGACCCTTTCTGTCCTAGCTCCCCCCACCCTCCCCAGGAAGATGGAGGTCCGCTGGGACTACGCTTTATGTCGCTGTTATAAAAAAATTGACCTCTGAGGAGATCTATCTATCATGTATAAACACAGCAGATGGATATAAAAAACAAACAAAAAAAAAACAGCTCCTCTGTTTTGCAAGAACTATTTTGGCGGAATCCCCGGTGGGTCCGCAGAATAAAAAGGTGTAAAACACAACAGGACGAACCGATGTAATTTCGTTGCACTTACGAGATGCAGGTAGCTGCTGAGGTTTGGCGTAATGCTTCAGTTTCTAGCTATGTAATGATATACATATACAAGTTAACTGCGCTCGCTTTGAGGCCCTCTGTTGCGATTCTGTGCGCGATTCAACGACCCGCACAAGTCTTCATTAGTATTTGCTGAAGGCCCTCAAAGTATATCGGCAATGGTATGCAACTTCTGTGTTACGCTTTTATAAAAAAAGGTAGTACGAAAATAACCACAAATTTCTGCAAAATCTAACCACGGATCTAACCACAAAACTGGCATTTGTTTACATTCAAGCAAGATGGTTTACTACTAATTATGTATCAAAAAAATTGGAATTGATATTTCAAAAAGCATGGAAGAAATTAAAAGTCAAATATTGTGGGTGTGCAGAATGAAGTTCTCCCTAATTGTGCTTCTATCACTGGGTGTATTTACAGATAACCTATAACCCCTTTATTTAAATTTTTGCACTTGACTTTGGTCACATGATATTTAAAGCTCGGAATGTAAACAACAGTTTTTGAAAAGTTCGGAAGACAGTAGCTGCGGATTTTCGTGCCGGAAACTGGCTGGCTCTCAACTTCGTTTCTTTTGTTGGTTTGTTGGAAATTTGGGACCGAGATATAATGTTCATTATCGGGGGGGGGGGGGGGGGGTTCATTAAATAGGCGTGTTCACTTGAAGAGCGAGGATTTGAAGCTGTACGTCGAACTGCAGTAGCGGGCCGCTTCTTGGAGCTGGCTTCATGTAGTCCTAGATGACTCTTGAGGTCTTCCTGTAACAGCAAGAGTCACAGTTCCATTAATAGAAGTTGCTATTGGTGTCAATTTTTGCAGTCTGAGCGCTGGTCAATGCCGATATTTTAGAAAGGGTTCATCACATAAATGGCCCTATTATAAATTATGGCGAGCAATTTTTATAGTCAGATAATAATTTATTATTGGAAAAAAGAGGTGTTTTCTTGAGATCAGGGCATAGAAACCCCAAGTATCGCTCACAACAACGATAAATATTCCATTCCAAAAACACTGAAGTTTTTAGAGTTTCGTCGAGGTCGAAAATAATGCGCTAGTACATTTCTCAGTGTGATTTGAAAGAAAAAGCCTGCCAGTTCGAACCTTTGGGGCCTAGAATGTACGCCAAAAGATCCATAGCCTCGAAAGTTGAGACCAGTAGCCATTTCTTTTACAGGAGCTGTGACCCTTTCTGTCCTAGCTCCCCCCACCCTCCCCAGGAAGATGGAGGTCCGCTGGGACTACGCTTTATGTCGCTGTTATAAAAAAATTGACCTCTGAGGAGATCTATCTATCATGTATAAACACAGCAGATGGATATAAAAAACAAACAAAAAAAAACAGCTCCTCTGTTTTGCAAGAACTATTTTGGCGGAATCCCCGGTGGGTCCGCAGAATAAAAAGGTGTAAAACACAACAGGACGAACCGATGTAATTTCGTTGCACTTACGAGATGCAGGTAGCTGCTGAGGTTTGGCGTAATGCTTCAGTTTCTAGCTATGTAATGATATACATATACAAGTTAACTGCGCTCGCTTTGAGGCCCTCTGTTGCGATTCTGTGCGCGATTCAACGACCCGCACAAGTCTTCATTAGTATTTGCTGAAGGCCCTCAAAGTATATCGGCAATGGTATGCAACTTCTGTGTTACGCTTTTATAAAAAAAGGTAGTACGAAAATAACCACAAATTTCTGCAAAATCTAACCACGGATCTAACCACAAAACTGGCATTTGTTTACATTCAAGCAAGATGGTTTACTACTAATTATGTATCAAAAAAATTGGAATTGATATTTCAAAAAGCATGGAAGAAATTAAAAGTCAAATATTGTGGGTGTGCAGAATGAAGTTCTCCCTAATTGTGCTTCTATCACTGGGTGTATTTACAGATAACCTATAACCCCTTTATTTAAATTTTTGCACTTGACTTTGGTCACATGATATTTAAAGCTCGGAATGTAAACAACAGTTTTTGAAAAGTTCGGAAGACAGTAGCTGCGGATTTTCGTGCCGGAAACTGGCTGGCTCTCAACTTCGTTTCTTTTGTTGGTTTGTTTTTGTTATCTCCCGCCGTCCTGCCGGAGACGGGGAATATAGAAACGCAGTGTCCGTCAGTCGCCAGTTTTGTTTCCAGCGATATCTTCGAAACTAGTGGGCGGATCTAGTTAATATTTGGTATGCCTAACAACCCAGATATTTGGATGTGCGTTTTGGGGGCTTTGGTCGGATCGAAGCCCATCTGGATCTGTATTTGGACTTAGAATCCCAAAATCCGGATCTCAACGTGTACTTTGGTTTCCAGACGATATCTCCGAAACTGGTGAGCGGATCCGGTTCATATTTGATATGCGCACCAACCAAGAAATCTAGATGTGGCTTTTGGGGGTGTTGATCTGATCGAAGCCCATCTGGATCTGTAACTGGACTTAGAACTCCAAAATCCGGATCTCAGTGTGTACCTTGTTTTCTAGACGATAACTCTAAAATATTTGCTGGATTCGGTTCTCATTTCGTATGCATAACAATAATATAGTGTAGTTGTTTTATCTACTTAGTTTAAGTGCTAGGTACAGCACCCGCCTTACTAATTACACCCACGGCGGGGGATATGGCAATTACTGATTGCTCTTGTTGTTTTAGGTGAACATTGGTGTCAAAAATGCTCGGTATACACTCCTGGATACACCTTATTACAGTTACAGCTCTTGCAATGCTGTTCAAGGAATACCGCACTCTGCAACAGATCTTACACGAAGAACACAAAGTAAAGGTTTGGAACGCAGGTGAGTGACTTAGTTGTTTTTATGATAAATGTTGCGTCAGTGTAAGATGTGTTACTTAACAGTACCACCTGAAAGACTTTTTATTGCGGGCTTCACGCAAGTTGCCTCAGCAGCGCGCCCATGTTGTCTTAAAATCGATTTCAATGCTTCTGGGCAAAATAAAAACAAGAACGAAGTGAAATTTTATGTCTGAGTAAGCTTAGAGGGATTTTTGTGGAAATATTGCATAATATCGTCTCACTTTTTGTTAGTAGGTCCTCTACCAGTTTCACCAAGTGCATATAATATTCCACAAAGTCCTTTTCAAGACGAAGTAGAGGACACAGTTGATCCAGAGATCAACGTCACGGAGGACATCCAGACACATGGAAGCTCTGTCTGGTGTCGAGGAACTAACCACACTGACAGACTGTGTCGCTTCAAGAACGCTTGTTACATTCCTGACAGTGACAGTTTTGTTTTCTTCCATCATAAAAACAGCGCAGTAAGTGGCGTACCTGCTAATCGCTTTTCACCCACACTTTTAGACTGGTCATCTATTTCCGATCACAATCGATATTTTTTTAATTATATAGACGTGCCTGCATCCCAGGCGAAGCTTATTCTGGAAGCTGAGTATATAACAGAGCCGGTGCTGACATTTAAGCGTTTCTTACCTGATAACCTGATGCATGTATTTCACGATGATTTGCTGCCGGCGTTTGTGACACTGCGTCGCATCAGTGCCGAATCACGAGCACCTTTCAAAGTGAAGTTACTCTTCATGGACAAGTACGATAAAGGACCCTATTGGTTTCTGTACCAAACACTGGTGAAAACAGAGCCAATGCGGAAAGAGCAGGTGGCGGGAGGGAAACCCACCTGCTTTAGAGAGCTGCACGTCGGTGTCAGCAAAGAAACTGTATGGTATGATTATGGGTTCAAGGAGCATCAAAGACCCATACCGAATGCTACTGTGAATGCCTTAACTATAAGACAGTTCACTAATCATATCAAAACAGCACTAAATGTCCAAGACAAACAACGTGTTCTAAACCAAAAGCGTAAATTGGCGGTGTTGTTGGTGAGAAAAGAGAACAGACTCATTCTCAATCAAAATGCCCTTATAGAAGAGCTCACATCGATCCAGTTTAAAGTAGCTGCTATTTCTTTGGAGGATATGAGTCTTCAATATGCTATCGAGCAAGTGAGCCAGGCCTCTTTGGTTCTAGGAATGCACGGGTCGTTGATGACTCTTACCATGTTTGCGGCACCAAAAACGCTTATTATTGAGTGTTTTCCATATGCAATTTGGGCAAGAAATTATACACCTTTTAAAATTATGGTAAATATTCCCGGTATGGATTTAGTTTATAAAACGTGGGAAAATACGAATGATGCTAATTCCTTGACGCACCCGGAAAGGCCGTGGCAACAGGGAGGTATAAGGCATCTTCCTGAAGACCTTCAGTTTCAGATTCGTGTCATGGCGGGCGTACCAAAGCACACGTGCTGCAACGATCCGCACTTCCTGTATCGAATCTATCAGGATACTGCCATTGATACGGTGCAGATTCGAACCATGGTTCTGAAACATTTCAACGAGAGCTCACTACCGAAATCCGAATCACAGGTGACGGAGTATGAGAAGTTATTTAAATGGCAGATGCCCCCAGGTGTGGTGCGGCATTTAAATTGCCGGGTCCTGCCTGGTAAAATGTATCCAGTTTTACAGATCATGTGGGATGTTCCATGGAATATGCAGTATCTAGAGCACAGCTACATTCTCTATGAGGCTCTTTTGCAGGAAGCGAAGTCGAGCCTTGTCTACAGGTGGTCGCTTCGGACGCGCTTTCATGAACTGTTTGAGGGCATTGAGCCCGGTAAGCGCTACTATGTGTGGGTACGGGCGCTATTAGATGACTATTTACCTGGACCGTTCAACACTGAAGAAGTTGTGTGTATTACGTAGGGCTCAAAAAAAAAAAAAAAAAAAGAATGTCCGTAAACATTGCGCCCAGCCGTAAAAGCGAAGGTAGATTTGGTAGGAGGCCTCATGGGCAACACTACGATCAAAAGTAATCGGACAGGACCTGTGGAACAAACAGTATTTTTGTGTTTCTCTTAAAGCTGTCTGTTTATTTCGCCAGCTTTTGCCGAACCGGTAACAAAAATACTACAACTCCATTACACTTAGTAAGAATTATGATGCATCTTGAGCACCCTAAAGATATGGCAGGCAAGCAAAACACACACAAAAATATATTGATTCCTAACTAGGTTTGGAACTCACAACCTCTTGCTTCGCAGGCGACAGCCCAAACCTCTGCTTCTATGGGAGGCAGAAAGATAAGTAATGCCTATGAAACCGTTAAGGAACACAATGAATTAATTCAACTTCAGCAGGGTTTGAACCCACGGCTTCGTGATTAGCAATCCAGCACCTTACCGCTTGACCTATCGAAGCATGTGCTCAGGTGACTGGTAAGACATCAAGAAGGAGTACATTGTGATTTGTTTTGCAATTTTACCGTTTTTAGCCAAAATTTTGGCCAATTTTGGTCAGATCGCCAAACAAACTACAGGCCTGATGCAGGAGCTTGAGGGGAACATTCCTGTCATATTTCAACGCAGTCGGACTGGATCTGTAGGAAGAGTAGTATTTTTGTGTGTGTGTGTGTGTGTTTTTTTTTTCAAATTTGGCCAGTATTTTGGCCAATTTGGCCAAGTCGTCCCCACCCCCTCCCCCCCCCCCCCCCCCCCCCGCAGAAAAATCTAGCTGTATGGTGGACTATCCAGGGAACACCCCTGCCAATTTTTCAAATCAATCTGATCATAAATGTATTAAGAGTAGCATTGTTTGATGCATACACACCCACAGATGCACACTACGAACAACAGACTCCCCACAAGTGATGAGAAAGACCATTGACGATAGTCGATTGGGCTGAAAACAATAGCTGAATTTTTCTGCCGTTCTCAAATAGTGCAGAAAAGATCTGAACATTTTTCTTAGCCCAAAATTGCATCCACTTGTCTTGGAACCAAATACGGAATATCAGTAGACTCGCTTGCTCTTGTAGCCATCGCCCTCCTCGAAAAGGTTTGCCGGCCAACGTTTGGCATTTTAAATTGTGCCAAATATATTGGTGAGGTGCACAGTCTGGGCACGTTTTCATATTAGATGTGCGAAATTTTGCACCAAGAAGCCTACGTAATACATCGACTGTGTACGATCCAATACGTAAAAAGCGATGCCACTATGTGGCCAGTGACCTGTTCATTAAAACTGAAAGTTTTTTTTTTTGGGGGGGGGGGTGTCGAGGTCTAAACTAGTTTTCTATGTGTTTTTAAATAGTAGAGTAAAATATTTTAAACAAGCAAGTTATGGTATTATTTGAATCCAGTGCAAAAAGCAGTTGTTGTTAACATATTTTGGGTTAACTTCTCTCTGTTTTAGAATCTCACCGAGCGTTTCTTTTAAACGTATTGGAAGTGCAGGAGGACGGTACAAATGAGCTTAAAGTGAATTGTGCATAAATAAGTTGAGAATTTAATAAAATTTATTACTTTCAGGCCATAAACCCAAAGCTTGTATTTAAATTTCTGCATGCAATATTTTGTCCCTTTAACATAGCATTCTCTGTTCTCTGTTGTTAGAAGGCGATGTGTAGAACATTTTTTATAAAAAGGAACACCCGACCACCCCTGGTTAACAACCCGGGTAAATTTGAAATGAAAATACCTTGTGCACGCAGCAATGTGTGAGCGGACGCTAAATAATTTAGATGTGAAGCGACATTTTCCATCCATATCATTAGTGCCTTCGATCATGCATAAACTGGTGATTTACTAATATTTGAAATTGATCTCATGACTCTTAGCATGACGGTAATGCGTATCAGCTTATTGTGAAGTTATTGTATTAGTCACTTTTTACACGCGTTTATATGGTAATTTTATTCAATGCTACATTTAATATATATGCAATTTTTAAACCTAATGTATTGTTATTTCTAGTCATTTTTGTCATTTAGTGGATTTATAAAAAAAACTGCCGTAGTACCATTCAAAGAGAAGGCTTTTCTTGGCCTTTGGCTAATTGTGTATCTCTCTATGTTGTCACTGCACCTTGTTACCGATACAGTTCGGGAACAAACAATCACCTCATATTCGCAACCGTAGGAATTTTGCAAGTGCTTGCCTAAGTGCAGTCAGCTGGTGGTTCACTGCATGTCATAAGATGTTATGAGCTAAAAACACTGGCAGCATTATTGCAGTTTCGTCCAAAAAAAAAAAAACTGTGCGTTAGAATTCAAAACTTCATTGGGTAAGTAAAGATTAGTGTTTTGGATTGGGTTCAGAAAAGACTTCAAAAATATTAGAGCTTTGTTAAAAGTATTGTGAAATGTTCTTGTGCTCATTTGGGTGCATTAACAGCAGTGATTGACAATGTGTGCGAACTAAGTGTTTTTAAGTTTTAACTTTGAAATAAATACAAGTATTGATCGTATACAATTTTTCTTGGTTTTTAGCCCTCAGCCAATATTGGCTGAAGGCTATTGCTATGGCCGTGTCCGTCTGTCCGTCCGTCCGTCCGTCCGTTAACACTTACCTTGTGAACACGCTCCAGCCTACAATTTTTTGTCGATCGCTTAGATATTTTAAATATAGCTTGTATTTGGACCAAAGAAGATCCCTATTGTTTTTGAGCCATATCCGACCAAGGACAGTGGCTCAGCTGGACTTTGAAATTTTCTTGTTTGTACCATTATCAAGTTTGCTTAACATGTGGCTTGTGAACACTCTCTAGCCTACAATTCTTTATCAATTGCTAAGATATTTCGGATATAGCTACTATATAGAGCAGTGAAGATCCCTATTGTTAATGAGCCATATCCGACCAAGAACAGTGGCTCAGCTGGACTTTGAAATTTTCTTGTATGTACCATTATCAAGTTTGTTTGTGAACACGCTCCAGCCTACAATTTTTTGTCGATCGCTTAGATATTTTCAATATAGCTTGTATATGGACTAATGAAGATCCCTATTGTTTTTGAGCCATATCCAACCAAGGACAGTGGCTCAGCTGGACTTTGAAATTTTCTTGTTTGTACCATTATGAAGTGTGCTTAACATGTGGCTTGTGGACACTCTCTAGCCTACAATTCTTTATCAATTGCTAAGATATTTCGGATATAGCTACTATATAGAGCAGTGAAGATCCCTATTGTTAATGAACCATATCCGACCAAGAACAATGGCTCAGCTGGACTTTGAAATTTTCTTGTTCGTACCATTATCAAGTTTGTTTGTGAACACGCTCCCGCCTACAATTTTTTGTGAATTGCTTAGATATTTTAAATATAGCTTGTATATGGACTAATAAAGATCCCTATTGTTTTTTAGCCATATCCGACCAAGAACAATGGCTCAGCTGGACTTTGAAATTCTCTTGTTTGTACCATTATGAAGTGTGCTTAACATGTGGCTTGTGGACACTCTCTAGCCTACAATTCTTTATCAATTGCTAAGATATTTCGGATATAGCTACTATATAGAGCAGTGAAGATCCCTATTGTTAATGAGCCATATCCGACCAAGAACAATGGCTCAGCTGGACTTTGAAATTTTCTTGTTCGTACCATTATCAAGTTTGTTTGTGAACACGCTCCAGCCTACAATTTTTTGTGAATTGCTTAGATATTTTAAATATAGCTTGTATATGGACTAATAAAGATCCCTATTGTTTTTTAGCCATATCCGACCAAGAACAATGGCTCAGCTGGACTTTGAAATTCTCTTGTTTGTACCATTATCAAGTTTGCTTAACATGTGGCTTGTGAACACTCTCTAGCCTACAATTCTTTATCAATTTCTAAGATATTTCGGATATAGCTACTATATAGAGCAGTGAAGATTCCTATTGTTAATGAGCCATATCCGACCAAGAACAGTGGCTCAGCTGGACTTTGGAATTTTCTTATTTGTACCATTATCAAGTTTGCTCAACATGTGGCTTGTGAACCCTCTCTAGCCTACAATTCTTTACCAATTACTAAGATATTTCGGGTATATCTAGTGTATTTAGCAATGAAGATTGCTATTATTAATGATCCATATCCGACCAAGGACAGTGGCTCAGCTGGACTTTCTTATGGTAAATGTTTTTTTTTTTTGTTTATCGTAAAGCACTGCCACCCTTTTTTCTTTTCGGTGCTAAGGATTGAAATAAACCTGTGACCGGTCTCAAACCTACTCTTTTCCCAGTTTCGAATGTTTCGGCTGGCTGAGGGCTATGCATCTCTGATGCCTATGTTTTTTTTTTTTTCATTTGCCGCACTTATGCGCTGGGATCCTAGCCGGAATCTCAATTCTTCCTCCTGTGACACGCGAAATGTTTTCGCGTTCATCGATACAACGATACTTTTTAGCCCCAACGTCTTACAGAAAGAGGTTTATAACAGTCGTTGAAAGTATGTACGCTTTTAAGTTGAAAAATCGTATCTCCTCTTAGGTTTTTAGTCTGAGTGTCTTGAGATTTGGTCGGCAGTGTCGGACATAAGTAACTACCCGACTATTACCTTTTTTGGCGATTCGCCAAAAATTGGTGGAAATATTGGCCAAAAACCAAATTTCAGTAAAACGTATCTCCTAGGGTTTTGGTGGAAATGTTGTAAAATTATGCAAATAGAGTGCATAAGTGTCCGCCTGGCTGTTACTTTTTTGGCGATTCACCAAATATTGGCGAAAAAAAAAATAATTTTTTTTTCGTAAAATCTTAACTATATCCAGGAAAAGTCTTACTGTCTTGAAATTTTAAGTGAGTGGCAAGTGTTGCAACCTATCTGCCTATTATTATTATTATTATTTTTTTTTTTTGGTGATTGGCGAAAAATTGGTGAAAATTGGTCAAAAGTTTTTGAGTAACATGTTAACTAACTGCTGGAAAATGATCTTACTGCCTTGAAATTTTAGGGGAATGTAGCAGGCTAATATCAGTGGCTAATACTTTTTTGGCGATTCGCTAAAAATTAGGGAATATATTGACGAAAAACCAAACTTTTTTTCTTAAAATCTTAACTGTATCTAGAAAAGGATTCTTACTGTCTTGAAATTTTAAGTGAGAGTAGCGAGCGTTACTAAATATCTTGCTTTTACTTGTTTTGGTAATTGGCTAAAAAATTGGTGAAAAGTTCGGCGAACAACCGAAATTTTTTCAATAAAATGTTAACTAACGGCTTAAAATAACTTTATGTCTTGAAATTTAAGGTGACAATAGCAGGCGTTATTATCTACGCGGCTGTTAGTTTTTTTTTTGTTGACGGTTAACTACCTGCTGGAAAATAGTCTTAGTGACTTGAAATTTTAAGTAAAGGTAGGCGGCATTGTTATCTATCTAGTTGTTACTTTTTCGTGATTGGCTAAAATTTTGGCGAAAAAACACAGATTTTTCAGTTAAATATTAACTAACTGCTGGAAAAAGTTCTGTCTTAAAATTTTAAGTGAAGGTAGAAGGCGTGACTACCTACCTTCCTGTATTTAGTTTTGGCGATTCGCCAAAAATTGGCGAAAGTTTTGACGAAAAACCGATCTTTTTCATAACATCTCAACTATCTTCAGGAAAATAGTCTTAGTGTCTTGAAATTTTGGCGAACAACCGAAATTTTTCAATAAAATATTAACTAACTGCTTAAAAATCCCTGCTGTCTTAAAATTTGAGGTGAAAATAGCAGGCGTTATTATCTACGCGGCTGTCAGTTTTTTTGGTGATTGACTAAAATTGGCGAAAAAAATTAAGTGAAACCTTAACTACCTGCTGGAAAATAGTCTTATCGGGGGTTTCCAGGGCCTCTATTTGGAAATTGGCCAATTTCAGACGTCATTAGAACGGGCGCGCGCTCTATCCACTCCAATCTGGTCAAGAAATCCCATGGGAGTTCTGGACCACCTTTGTGACATCATTATGACGTCACGGGTGGTCCAGAATTCCCGTTTCCCTACTACTAGTTAGTAATATTTATGACGCATAGATTGATAAATAGATTGATTAATAGATTGCCTTAAAATAAAGCATCACTGTTTTAATATTTTTTCGGTGATAAAAAGCCTAAAAAATATTACAGCGGGTCTCTCCAAAGGCGGTGATAGCTTCTCAAAATTTACTTTACAGTACTTTATTTTATAGCTGTCCACTATGGGTAAAAAATTAACTGAAATAAAAACAAGCCGAAAAAACCGCGGTTTTCGATTGTGTTGCAAATCGTAGCAGCCCTAGTTACCACAAATGACAATCCTTTGTTTTTATTGGCTGATGTTAGCAGAGTTCTAGAACTGATAGCCCTCTTTATATTCAATTGATGAACAATGTTCGATAATGCTTAACTCTTACGTTCTACTCAAAGTTATTTAACATGTTTGTAATCTCCTCTTGTGGTCAGTATTTTATTGTTAAAGTGTATCAGAATGCACATAACTGAACCAATAACAGGATTACTTCTCAAAATATGCACACTTGTTTACTCAAAAATGAAGCTTAAGCGACAGATGAGCAATCGTTTAAGCTTCTATTACCCAAGGATACTTATAGAGCTCAAAACTATTTATTCCGGCTGATATTTATGCAGTAATTATCATTACTTTTACTCTTATGGACATACATAATTATGGTCCATCACCATTTTCTTCATAGATTCGATTATTATAATTCGTTGTTTTTCAGAAATCTTTTATCTCAATACAGTTGTTTGTAATAAAACCCGGTAACGCACTCAGTGTTATCTTGCAGACATGAACATGAACAACTCTAATTAATTGTTTCTTTCTCTTATAAACAATGCGCAAAAACAGCTCAGGGTTGTGCACTTATGGTATTACTATTCTGGATATATACCAATATTGTACGTCAATGTTTTAAATCTTCTGTTTCCATAATTAGCTTTCTTTGCGTTATAGATTCCGGTGACACCGCGCTTTTATCTTATATAAATAAACATTAATTATTTAAGTTCATTTTTCTGTCATTTTATTAACGAAATGCTTCGCCATGCACCAAAAGACTCTGAGCTGTACTTCATATTGCTTTCTAAATATATAATGTAAGTTATAAACGCGGCATTATAAAGATAGATAATCTTCTACTTTACTTCATGTTGAAAAAGATGTCATTATCACTTGCCACCGGCCAAATGGTCTTGACATAAAATTTAAACAAAAATGAAGGGGAAATTTAACATTCATTTATTAGAGAGCAAACATCAGTTTATCTATAATATAGCACAAGGAGGTTTTTTTCAAAGAGGGTATCATTCCACAAGAAAAGTTTATGCCATGGAAGTGTCTGTGTAGTTTCCAATGACTTCAAAACCCAACTAGTTAAACACAAATATGATTATGACAGCCCCACATACGAAATTATATACAAACCCAACGAAGAGTGATTGGGAACTACACAGCTGTATAAATAATTTTGTCAAATGGAAAATTTCAAAATAAAATACGCATCAAAGTAAAACAAAAGAAATGGCAATGATATCAATGAACAAACGGTTTACTGTTCGACTCCAAACCTATTGTAGTAAGTATGAACCGATAATACAAATAAAGATAGCAAAACGTTGGAGAACACATCCAAAGTGATTTTTAATCGGATGCAAACATAGAACGCATAATTTAAAAATGCATTATTTCATAAGCAACAGTAAGCTCTTCTATCTGACACAACTGAGAAGAGCAGAAGCAGATAAGAATGACCTACTATTTGTTTATAAGTCCATTCCATCATCAGGCACAACGACAGAGCAGATCAAATCGCTTGATAGGAATACAAAAACGGATCCTCAATATAATCTTTCCACGAATGACGCATTCCAAAACATTATCCAGATCTGCACTGGCAAGGTGAAAGCAGACATTAAATAGCAGACCCGAAAACATGTGCAGAAAGCTGTTCAGAAAAAAATACCCTTGTCATATAATTCACCATCTGCTGCCACCTAAGAAAGAATACACTCATGACACCAGATTCGACTAAACATGGGAACTTAACGATTAAAACTCTTCATTTCGCATAGTTTCAATAATTTAAGACTACATTACTACCCTTAACTTCATTGGATCTTAATATGTTCATGTAATTTTGGAATTTATTTCTGTTTTGTTTTATTATTCTTTTTATTGATTTATTATTATTATTATTATAAGTAGTAGTAGTAGTAGTAGTATCATAGTCTTCTAATTTGTATTTCTCGTTCATTTTGTCATCTTCGACAAAATTCAATCTTAATGTTGTCAAATAACTTGTCGTTTCATTTCTAAGTCGTATGTAAATGTAAATATTTCTGCGAATAAGTAATTCTCATTGTTGTATGACTTGGGTAAATATTGTTAATAAGTCAATTATTTTGCAGCAAGTTGGAGTTAAACCCGTATCACTGTTGCGACTTCTGAAGTGGTGGGGATTTATCAGGAAAAACGGACCATATTTAACCAAGACTTCAAAAAACGATCACCACAAGATACATCTCCGCCATGAATATTGTATATTCATTACAAATAAGACCAACTTAATTTAATTGGTGCTTTTATTTCTTTTTTAGACGCGTTCTCGTGAACGGTGTCTCTGAAACTTCTGTGGTCTGTTGGAGAGTTGGTTCTCAGTTTCCTGAATGGCACAAAAGAATGTACCCTTTGTGTACATTGACAACAATTGATTTCGATGCAAAAGTATCGTTTTGCTTGGTGAAAGTTCTTTTTTTTGTAAATACTTTATAACAGTTCTTGCTGTTTAATAAACACAATAATGAAAACGCAAGATTCAGAGGTAAGTGTGCGACTCGAAGTGTATGCCATACCAAACATGGACGATAATATGGTCTTTGGAGATGTGATTTCGAGGGGAGCGATACACAAGTTACGTACAAGGGGGAGGAGAACGAATGGCTACAGTAGATCCAAATTGGTGAAAAGACTATCTTCCGTGGCTGAAAACAATTTTTATTTGTCAAATATCGCAAAATAAGGAATATTTGAGTATAAAAGGTCGCCAAATTTGCATCTGGCTAATTAAGTTTAGTCAGAATTGAAAATTTTGTTGTCACCAATTACGATCTACTGTAACGATTTCTATCTCCGCTCCCTCGTACACATCGTAGCTCCTATTCAGTTTTTCCTTACACTTGCTCGGTATATCTTTCAGCCCTCCATTGTTCTGCTAATAAGGGTCAACTCATTTGATCTGAGGCACGAATCCTGCATACCAGTCCCTATAATTCACACATTTACAGAAAGTTCATGCACAGTATACCTTTTTAAAAACACAATTTTAATGGGCCGTATATCTTCTATTTCTTGATTAATTAAAGTGCAGAAATGTTAGCTTCCACAGTCACCTGTCAAATGTTTGTTTATGTTCCGGCCTTTAAACATCATGTGACCAAAGTCAGGTGCTCGGAAATTTTAATAGAGGGGTTAAAGATATAGAGGGGTTAAAGATTATCTGTAAATATGTGCTAAAATAACAAGCCAGTTCTTGCTTTAGGGTCTTTTCGGTGGAGGTGATGTTCCGAGTGCAAATTTTTTGAAATAAATTATAAAGACCTGATAAAGGAAAAACATCAGAGTTCTAATTCTCTTTCAACATGCTCACTTTAAAATTTATAAAGCCATCATATGATCTTTTAAAAACTATTTTACGTATTATTCACTCCCCTTAGTAACCAACATGTGAATATGTTTCTGGGAAAATGGAATTTTGTTGATTTTTTTTTGGTTTTTTTTTTCTTTCATTTTTTTTTGATATCCTTATCCCAACTGAATTCAGCCGAAACGCAAAATCTTTTAGGCAAAAGTCAAAGTGCAAATTGGGTTATTTATACATGCAGAATTAGGCATAACTTTATTTCTTTCACCTGCAATATTTAACTTTTAATTCTACCATTCTTCTTGATATATCAATTCAAAAAGTTTAGTAGATAATTGCAAAAATTCTTATTACTGTCTCACGTAATAACCTACGCTCCCTTAATGCAAACAAATGTCAGTTACTGCGGAAGATTTATGGTTATTTTCGTATTCTTTACTTTTAAAGACAGCATAACACTGAAGTAGTCACAGAGGTGCCTCAAAGCTAGAGCTCTCAATTGACTTACATATGGTTATGTAGCGAGGATTTGAAGCGGTACGTGGAAACCCTTTAGCATTAGAGCTGTACACATATAGCCTGTAATAAACATATACGATCTGCACAGCAGGCACTAAAACAATTAGTTTGAAACAACTAGTAAAATAATAAGCAATAAGTTCTCAGATGCATGATTGGAATATTTTGATGCATTTCTCCATTGACTTCTATGTTTCCCTGCTTTTGTGTTTATCCCTCCAAAACTTAAGAGCTGTTTTTTCCATAATCTCGTTGACGAAACTGAATCGGCCCACTTAATTACAGCTGACCTGATTGTATTCTAGATAGACTGAAAGTAGCTACGTACCTTTTTATTAAAACATAAAACTATCATAGACCCCCACCCCATATTGACACCATCTGCAGCAAAGCTAATAAAATACTGGAGTTGCTTGGCAGAAACATTTACATAGCTTCAATGAAATCAAAAATTACAAACTGAAAAGCTCTACTTCGTCTACATCGTAAATATTGTTCTACGGTCTGGGACCCCTATAAAATTCAGGATATCTATGAGCTCGAAATGGTTGAGCACAGGGCGGCGTTACTCGTTCAGTCAATCTCACGTGTTGAACGAAGAGAAACAGGTAGACTCATTGTACTCTCCAAAATTCGAAATGAGCTTATGCACATAAATCACACCAATATTCATGTCCCTGCACTCTACAAAACTGCCAGAAGAGCTTCTGAACGCAAATGTTTGCCTATAAGCACAAAGATGCAACTACTATAAATATTCATTCTTCACGCGTGCCATTACACAGTGAAATTCAGTACCGCGTTAGGCCGTCAGATCCACCTTGGATCCATTTAAAACAAAACTCGCAGGTATTTAGATGCCTGCCTTGTTTTTCGTGTTCCACCCATCTTCTGGTTACTGCATAATTGTTTTAAATGCTTTTAGTTTTCAGGTACCGCTTCGTCAACCCTGCGTTAGCCCACAATTTATTGAGGTTTGCAGTTTTGAGAAGAACAAGTTTGGAATTATTTAGGCTTGGCCGGTTTGGCTCTCGTTGACCTCTAAAGTGAAGACGCCTCGACTGGCGAACCTTCACCTCATTTCCTGCTAGTATAAGAAAAAATGGCTTTTATCCAGAGAAAGATGTACACACATAATATATATATATATATGTATATATATGCCTTTGTCAAAAATTTGTCGAAAAGTTGTCGAATTGACAAGAGACTGACTAATTTGCAATGTTCATTTGACGATGCCCAATTCAACGAATTCCAATCAAAGATTTGTCAAAAATCAACACTTAGTCATAAATTTGTCATTAATTGGTCAGTTTACAGTTTGTCATTAATTCGTCATGCTAAAAATTCGTCAATAATTTCTCAGAAACTCGTCAATTCGAGCTTGTTATTTTGTCAAAACTTCGTCAAATTGACTGAACTCATCAACCTGACGATGCCTAACTCAACAATGCAAATTTGTCAAAAATTTGTCTTTTTCACAGGCTTGTCATTTTCTTATCATATATTTGTCATATCCTAATTTGCAGTTTGTCAATATCTTCTCACAAATTGTCAAAATATCTTTGACAAGTGATTGACGAACTATCTGAATAAAGACTATTGGGCAAAATCATTAAGATTTGAAAACATTTAAATTAACACCATTTTCTAAGGACCTTGTGGGAAGCCAAGTTCTAGTTAATCAAGTATAAAAACAGTATTCAGGGACATTGTTACCAGCCCCGAACATTAATATCTAATCATACTAGTGCGCAGCAACATCAGTATACTCGAACATGTCAAACACTTTTATGAGACAGTTATTGCCGTTTGTTTTTGTCCTATTTCAGAATTAAGACCATATATATATATATATATATATATATATATATATATATATATATATATATATATATATATATATATATATATATATATATGACCAGACCATTTCTGAAGGGCGTGGGAGGAGCGGGGAGATACGCAACCTGACTTGTGGGTGTCTTAATTTCTGCATACGCATGAGTTACAAGTTTAGCCTTGTGGAATGTACTAACATATACTGAGCTTATACTCCAAGTCTTTTTTATCCGGGTCTGGAAGGTGGTCACTGCAAAGGTTTTATTGTAAGTCTTTTTCATCCGCTTCTTTTAATTTGATTCTGGAAGGGGGTCTCTTAAAACAGGTTTTACTGCACGTCTTTTTATCAGATCTTGAAGGTTGTCGCTATCAATGGGGTTTGCCGTAGTCGTTTTATCTAGGTCTGAAAGGTGGTCGCTACATCGCCAGTTCCCCATTTCATTGTTTTTTTGATAACCGTCACCCCCTCCTCCACTTCCATCTAATGTCGGCACGGATCTCAACACAACACTAATCCCCTTCCCCTTTCACTGTATGGGACCGTACTAAAAGTGTGCTTGCGTCCTCGGTATATACCTTGTCTTCGAATATCCTGATCGGCCGAAAAAGTAAAGAAGGGCATCCTTCTTAACTGGAGTTCTATTGCACCATTTTTTGCGACAAGTATCCAAGTACTCAACAAGTATTTTTTTTAACAAAGACTCAACTGAGAACCGTACAGACTAATATGGAAGGGAAACGATTAAAATTATTGGAGTAGGAACATTTTGAAAAGCGGCTCGAACAAATTTTAAAATTATTAAAAGACATATTTTCAAGAGACGACTGCATTGGGAATGTTGAAAAATTGAAAGCAATCCGAAGAAAATAATACAATTCTGAAAATTATCGCCTAAAAATTTAAATTCTGTCATATGACAATTTAATAACGGATATCATTTATATATTTACTGATTTGTGAAGTGATGACTGAAGTGGGTTTCTTTCTGATTTCTTTAAAAGATTCAGTTTTTATAGCAAACTCCGTAGTAGGTATTGTAGCAAGTGACACTTAGGACTCTGGATTATAGAAGCAGCAGCCACTACTCCGAAGTAGGTAATGACAAGGGCACGACACATGATTGCTGAGTGGGTGGTGTAGTACTAAGCCCTACACATACACAATTAAGTCGTATTTGTGCTATAATTTCCCTCTTTTATTGTGCAGTCATCTGAGCTTGAGGAGTCTGTCAATCACATATCTTACAAGATGTGTTTTCTTTGATTTTGTGATTATCATTTTGTGAGGATATATAAAAAAATATATAATATACAATAAAAAATAAATTAAATTAATTTTAGCCCGAAATGGACCCATATTTGTACCGCTGCGGACCATGCAAGCAATTCTGCAGAAGCACTTTGATTTTGTTCTAAAAATTGGCAAAAATAAAAATTGTTAGGTCTCACATTTGGGACGAATTATCTGAACCCTCATTAATTCGTACTTTTCCATAGGAACCAAAAGGTCCCAAACTTGGGAGCGACGAACTTGGTACGAATTAACAGGGGCACGAATTGACCGAGGACGAATTAACGAGGGGCTCCCGTACATTATACGTAAGACGGAATCTGGCCCTGTGATAATTTATAAGGATGTGTTAACAACCAAACCCCAATTAACAAATTTTACTTGTTTGATTGTGGAGGTGGAAGCGGCTGTCTAAGACAAACATGGTAATCTGATTTTCGGGTGAATACACAGATTCTTATTTTCATTTTCTTTTTTAATCGGCTAAGAATGATCAAGATTTTCATTGCAGGAGAGATGAAAGTGAAAAAAAAAAGAAGAATATTACCATAATCAGCGTTTGTTTAATGTTTGCTAACTGTACTGTACAAGCATGATTATAAAAAAAATTAATTAATTTTAGCCCGAAATGGACCCATATTTGTGCCACTGCGGACCATGCAAGCAATTCTGGAGGATGCACTTTCGGGATGATAACATACTTTACAAACCACCACTTGATAGGTCTGCCAGTACTGCTATGATGTACAGCAATGTAAAGAAGAAAGAAGACCATCCTGCAGTGTTCAAAATTGGCGACCGCGTTCTTGTCTGGGGCACTCTTACAGGTGCAGTTACAGTCAACCTTCGATGTAAAGACATTCAAGATGAAAATTACGTCGTTATATTCGACGATTGTCTTTGCCACAAGTGTGAGATTGCCCCTCCATATGACAAGAAAATTTGAAAAATTTTTTTTAAAAAGTGTTAATCACAGTATAGTAATATTGTTCATATTTCAGCGACATTCGTGTTATCGAAGTTCGAATTGTCGAATATGTAGTATGTGCAGTAAAGTCTATTATCACAACTGATTGTCGCAAACTGTTTTTTAAAAGTAAATTGAAAACGTAAGATTGTGCTGTTTTTTTAACCAATGTCAAAGCCGTTATTTTTTCAATTTCAGGTGTTGTTAAGTACGTCGGAACTCTAGACGATAGTCTTCTTGCGCCACACTGTTATGTAGGCGTACATCTCGATGAGCAAAGTGAGTGAGTGAAATATCTTATATAAACAGACTACAAAATATGCATGCGACTGACTACTGAAGGAAATTAGTATAACGTCAGTGGCTGATTGCAGCCAGTCTTGGATAATTTTAGGGATGTTGGCCAACAGATTTTTTTTTTTTGGCCATGGCAAAGGGAGTTTTAGGTCCCGACATTATTTGCAACATTTTTGTAGCATGCACTGAAAGCTCATCAGTAAACTTTGTGAATTTTGGGTTTTCACATTTTGTAGCCCCGGGTATTTGACGAGTTAAACGCATTTACAGTGTACATAAAAATAATGGGAATTTGTATGCAAACGTGTCAAATTCTGGAAAAACGAAATTGCGGGAATTATTGGGAATTATATCATCTCGCGGAAACATTTTCCAGCCAGAAGTTGAAATCGTAAATTTTTTTTTCAATAATTAATTAAAAAATTTGAGAAAAACGCTCTCGAATTGTTTGCATCATCTGCTCTGTTTGCAGTAAATTCGCCTCATAATGGCGTGTACAATGGCAAGCGCTACTTTCATTGCCCGCGCGGCCATGGAGCCTTCGTTCATTATCAAGATGCCGTGAGGATAAACCCTCCAGAAAAGAGACCGCCAGTTACTGGAAACCCAATGTATCCATCATACCAAAATTTGTTGAAGAAGAGAAAAGAAAGAAAAGCAGAGTTAGTGTGTATTTATTTTTTTTGGATTTTTTATGAAGGTGCTTCCTTTGTTTATTTTTTTTCTGTTCTTGCCTTTTTTCCTGCCTTCCTATTGGCTTCTGAAGTGACGAATATTTTCTATAAATATTTATATCTAAATGAGCCGGGTTGATGATCTGGAAGTAAAGGCTGCTTATGACATACTTCAATTTTTTTTTGTGCCGTATTGTTTTAATAAGACCCTTTTACTTTAAAAGTGGAGTGCAAATTATTAACTGTGTATGTTGTAATACTTATATATATGACATATTTTATTCAGGGATCCAACCATGGATTGGGGTCCAGGGGCACAACGGCAACAATCGATTGTGTTGTGTTTCGATGAACAGGATATGGCAATCCAGGTAGTTTCAAAATGAACGAAAAATACTTCCATCTATGTCTGTAGCCACCTTTTCTCTGCTTTATTTGGTAAAAGAGAAGCTGAAACAATGGACATCAGTAATTAACACTTGACAAGCCTTTGGCTTGCAAGGGTTATATGAATTTGTGCGAGCAAAATTCGTCCTTTTTTTTTTTCTTCTTGACACTTTTTCCGATTTTTTTTGTCTTCTTCTTCTCTGACACTATGGGCCCTACGACCATGAAACTTGGGACTTATGAAGAGCTTGATCTGAACATGTGCATGTCACTTTTTATTTTCGTCTTTGATTTCGTTTTCTTTGTTAAAACGCCATGTGAAAAGAGTTTATTTTTTGCAAGTAAATGCGTAGCATTTAACCCACATCACACACAGTTGCTCAGTGAGCTTTGTGCGAGCTCTCACTGCGTAAATAGATAACGCGGCGTATGCTAGATCAGTCAATAAAACCTTAAGTTAACAAAAACCAAACACTAATCGGCTTATAAGACGTATTCAAGCTGTGTTGTTTGCAATATATTATTCAAGAAATAACCCATTGAAGGAAGTATTTGTGCGTTTTAATTTTTGTCAAGTGTTTAACATTTCGCTAGCGAAGTGAGGTTCTAGTGGTTAAATATGCAATACCCGTTCATTGCAAGGATTTCACAAACATCTTGCTATTAGTCAAATTTTTTTCACTGGATATTTAACACTAAATTTGTTTATCTACGCAAGAAGAGCAGGAGTTCGTCAAAAAACACATTTTGATTGAGGCGTGTTAATTTTTGTATATGCCTATATTAGACGCAGGTTAGTCTGTTTGCCCAATGGCCACACTAAAGTGGTTTGTACTATCCCGATTTTTCGTATACGCTGTTGGACAGTCTGAAACAATTGGAAAATGGAGCTAGAACCTTCACAAGAATAAAGCGATAAAGCGATATTAACGATTTTAAAAATTTGAACAGGCGATTTTTTGAGGGAAAAAATGGTTTGATTGTAGGATCAGAGGAGAGCTGATATGCGGGCTAAAAGGATGATAAAACAAAAGGCAGCGAGCAAGAGTGAACAGGTAGGCATAATCGTCATTCGCCAGCTTTTCATGCAAGGTCGACATGGTGCTGTTCATTTGATAAGTTCACCCTTTAGAAGTCATTGGTCCTACTTTCCTGTACACACATTCGTTTTCTTCGATAGCACGATCTCTCATAAATCTTATCACAAGACAGTACAGAACTCAAGTATAAATTTGACCAGCTACAAACGCAGTTTACAAAGAATTTTGGGGTCAGAACTGTCAGGATAAAACTATAAGAGATAAAATGTTAAATTAAAAAAAAAACAGTTTCTAGTTGACCGAAATTAAATATTGCTAGCTGATCGTTTCTAAGTTTAAATCCTGTGATATCACATTTATTTCATGTGGAATTCTCCTTCATTTCTCTTGTAATTAATGAAAGAGAAACCAACTTTACAAGATGAAATAGTGGTGATATTAAAGGGCAACATTACAATTGTCAAACCACGGCTGACAATTGTAATGTTTATAAACTGATTTGCGAAAGGAATAGAATATCAGAACAAATAACATAATAACTGAACCACTATTAAAATTTGCTATGAAATACTGCCCTCAAATAAATGGTGTCTATTTTTCCTTTGTTTTTTTTATGCAACAGGCAGAAGACCTGCGAACAAAGAAAGAAATCAACAAGTGGAAGACGTATTTTGGCGGAGATGATCGAGCTGAAAAGATGGCGCAGACCATGAAGAAACTGCAGATTGGTTACGACCTGGGAAAAGACTTCAGGGAATCTGGTTCAAGCGATGAAAGCCACGAAAGTCCCAAGAAAGGGGGCCCAAAACGTGTACACATTCAGCAGTAGTCTGAACAGATGCGGTCTGATGTAACAGATGGCAGCATTTTGATCGTAGTATGCAGACAATATACAGTGTAACCTCGTTATTTTGTCATACCCAGGAACAAGTAAATGCGTCGAGAAACCGGAAAAATGTAAAATGGAGCAAATAAAGGCAACTGCGCCTTTGTTAGCGATAATTTAACTGTGAGTCGTATTGTTATAACGGGGTTATACATGTACATCTAAAATCCAACGGGCTATATATTTAGGTGCCATTTTTCGGCAAGAAACTTTTGAATTTCAATTACTAAATTACTGTTCTAAACAGTACTATTGGAATTCGGAATGTCATTAAAACTAAGTTCTCTCTTTTCGTACATGAAGAAAACTTGTGGTTTGTAGTGCCACTGTCTACTTGGGGTAGGAAGTGTCGGTAACTGTTAGACTGTTGGAGTTTCCTCCCATCGTCCTTAGCCACTTAAAATTTGGAAATATTTTTATGAGTTGTCTCTGAAATGCCTAGAGGGCTAGGTTTGATTATTTACTTAAATTGATACTTTAAATGCAATGAGTGATCGAGGAGCTGGTATCTCGTCGTGTTTTTGTTCTCTCGCCGGGCCTTTTTCGTAAAACAGAGAAAAACTGTTTTTTGCTCAAACATATTATTGTGCCAAACTTTTCGAGAATTTTTTATTTACATTTTCAATCGTTATATCGTAAATGTTTATATTTATGATCAATGCGATAAGCAGAAAAATTCTCAGTGTTGTACGCATTAAATGTTGTAATAACTCTTCGAATTGCAATCAATGGTAAATAGAGACTATATATGTACGAGTATGCAATTAATATTTTAAATTGATATATAACACTGAGAAATTGACCTTTTTCAAGTGAATATCTTAAAACAAATTCTTCTTTAATTTAATCCATGATGCACCTTGATTGGATGGAATCGTCTGACAGGTTAAATGGTAACTAGTCATTACAACTGTGATAAATAAGGTTAACTGCACTGTTTTCGTGCGGCTTACTGTTGTACAAAATTCATCGTAAAAATAAAACTAGACTGTTAAAAATATATCCATTGTTTTTCTTTGATGTCTGGAAAGTACCAGTTTGTTCTTAAATGAATTCAGACTTTAATGCGATTGGTTATTGCCTGGTGTTTAGACCTTTTCCTTATGACACAAAGATGCTTGACATCTTTTCCCATGGAGCTCTCACACTTTTCGTATATGTGATTCACTAACTTTCGGCACTGTTGAATGTATACATCTTTCCCCGTTTCAGTAACTAGGGTACGGAAAAAAACAAATTGATTAACTCAGGAAACCTGAAAGAAACAACGGCAATTTTCGTGTTTAAGGGACTGTTGCCGAAATTTAACATTCATAACAACAGTTTTATTAAAGTTACAAATGACGTCCACTGGTGTAATTTTGTCATTGGAATGCATTTCGCTTCCTCGTGCTGCCAAACTGGATTTTATACTGTCAAGGTCGTACCGCCCTGGTAAAGGTCATACGTCATTTGACCTCGCTTCGCCAAGGTAAAGGTCGTTTGACCTCGCAATGATCCGGATTAAAGCAAAAACTTACGTAGAATGTAACACATTGTACGGATTGGAGTCGGGGAAATGTAGTAAAGTCGTTCCCTCTTCTAACAGTTTACCCTATACCCAGTTTGCGTGATCTCTGACCTTGAAAGTCCACGGTGACTGTCTGGGTCATGAACTATTTACACGAAACCACAGTGGGTAGGGGTTGAATATAACTTGAAAATCGCCTTCTCGCGGTTTCCCAGATGCGCAGGTCATCTCTGCCCTAGGTCAAGAAGCTCTCGAACTAAGAACCACCGAAACTCTCTGACAGAAAACGATGTTGGAAACGTTAGGCCGACAGTAAAATTTTCTAAACATTATAATCACGATATAACATGGCATCCTAATTTTTAGGCCAACTGATGTGGGATCCGTTAAGGTGGGCAATCTTTAGTTAACTTGGGCCAACAACACTACACAGCCTGATTACAGTCATGGCCTATAACATATCCGTTTGACTTACAGATCACAAAACCGATTATGAGAAGCGCTCATCTCACATGTCCTTTCAACTGTGCCTTTTTCTCAATCGCCCATTTTAAAGATTGCGTCTTGTAGCAAGCTTATGGAATTTACACACAAAAACACAGCGGTCATTTCACAATTCAATTTATTTCTAACGCACACATACCATGTGTTTTGATCATAAAATATAACAGGTTTCCGCATGTTTCCTTATCTGTACAACTGCACAACTCCTGACTCACACACACTTACGATTCAACACAGTATAGTGAAACAGAATTAAAAGGCGTGCTTACAACTTGGAGCCTAAGAACTCCGCTGATTTACCAGCAATGTAAAATATTATTTGTGTTGCAGTGCACCTTACAGCACAATACAACATCGTTTCAGCGCACCCAGCAGATCTTCAAATTTTAATGTGGTTCAATTATTTTTCATGCTGTGCTTCCCGAGATCAAGACATGGCGGTTCATCTCACTGCAACAGAATTCTTACGTTGTTCACTGCACTTCCGTTATGAATGGGTCAACGGGTGTTGCCTAGCATTTGTCCCAGTAGATAAAGTTTCATGTTTTTAAGAAATATTTTTAGGTGAGTGATTTTATCAGCGCTTAGAAAATGATACAATTGATTCAGTTGTAATCAATCTCAATTGGGTGGTAGAAGAGTGACGACAGTCAGACCACGCAGACTGATAGTCGTGTTTCTCATCCCAAGTTTAAAAAAATTGACCGGGCCACCCGACTTCTTATCGTAAAATTTCGATGACCTGGCAATGGCCAGAATTTTCGCTTTGTTTTTTTTTCAGCGAAAGACAGTTTAATGGTTTTATAAAACGTTTATATTACATGCCATTTACATCGTTTAAAAAAGCGATCGCCGAAGGAAAAGTAAAAAAATTTCTCATCCAAAAGGCGATTTTCCCTCTTTTTCTGGCTTCCGGGAACTTTTTAATTTCAAATTTTGTACACCCGGTCGGTTAATTTCTTTTCCGGTCGAAGAGTGACTCCGGCGAATGAGAGCAATCGAAAGATTCAATCCCCGCCTCAGAATGAACTAGTTCTGCCCAGCAATCTAAGTAACAACTTATCCGGCTGCATCTAAATGCATGCTTGTTTGTTTGTTTGCTTTGGTGTTTAACGTCCCGTTCACCAACTATGATGGGTTTATTGGGACGCACTTGCTAAAGGAACAAGTGGGAAAAAAAGAAGGGAGAATGAAGAAATAGTAAAAGAGGATTTAGAAAGAAAGCAAGTCTGGTTAGCCGCACGGAACAGAAAGCAGTTTTTAAGTATTCTGAAGATTCCCCCAACCCACAGGGGGATGCATGCTTGCATAATTCTGTAAAAAAAAAAAAAAAAAAAAAAAAAGCACGGAGCACGCCTTTAAATTCTACTTCAATACTCACACCCATGCTTTGCTTCCAGGAGAAACAATTACATCGAAAGTAGAACGAGAAATGAAGCTAAATCTACGTCTGCTGCTGCTTTCAAATGTGTGCTCACAACGGCGAAACTCACTGAGGCGTCATTAATGGGCGCCTTTCTACAGTGCCAGTGGCTGGTTTTCCACAGCATTTAACCCACGAGTTTTCCAATTATCTGACCGTCGCCTCAACTCTACGCGTGGTGCTAATTCTACGAAAGCAGGACTCCCTCATGTATACGATGCTGATGTCGAACTCAATGCTGGTAAAATACTCTTTTCACAACACCATATACCATTGATTCAATCGCACTCTGAGTACGCAGTGCACTTTTGTACCCGTGCACTTGAATATTTAAAATTAGCCGGGTACACAAAGTCTACCTTGTCTACATGAAAACAAATGTCACCCTAATATTGCAAATCGCCCAGTCACACTTTCTGAAGTGCAATTTACACCTGTATAAATCAGAATATCACACGCTGTCTTCAAGCAGCTTCATGCGTCAATGCGTAAACAAAAGCAGATACCGTACTGATCTCACTTCTTGACTGTTAAATTCGTTGCCACTAGGTAGCATTGACTTCACCAATGAAATTATAACATGAATGGAGACAGCAGCCTTTTTCGGACTATGTGTTCTGTAGAAGCTAATAATCTAATTTAAAATCGAACCTGTTATCCAGTACTTTTGGGATTTCAAAAAATTCCCTGTTGCGAAACTTCATTGTGTACATTTTCATACTGTTAAATGTAACAAGTAAAGGTACACTAGTTTTAGAAAAACTGGAGGAAATATTTTCCGGCGACTTTAACCAAATATTGCATCACTGATTTGTAGCCATTTTTTAAACTCTAAACAATGATGTTTTGCAAACCACATCACCGCCGTCATGAATTTGACAATTCATAGTCGAAGGTACCAAACTTTCGGATAGTGCGCTGTAACATAGCAATTAAAGAATGTCCCAATAACTTGTGGCGACATCAAGTGATAAATGCTGTCAACCAGCTGTGTGTTCTACTGCTCGTGGTTTACATGAGTGACTTGGTGTATCGGAAAATTACATCTTTATTATGGTGAAAGCTGAATCAGAAGCGGCCGCTTAAAGCATTTCAAGTTTATTGCCGAAAGAACCACAATGCCAACTAGATAAATGTTTCCTGCCGCCCCCCCCTAAAAAAAAAAGAATAAAAAAAAAATCAAAAGGCGTCAACTGTATTGTTTGACCTACAGAATACCATCTTCAGCTAACATACACACAGATATACGCACTGATACAGGGTATCAGAGGAAAACAGTTATAACCCTATAATACTCCTATAGATATAACAACTGTGATATGGCTGAGTGCTGTCTGCTAGGAAGCCTTCTGAACCAAGTGTCTCGGGGCGTCAGCAAACATGTATTTCAGTTTAAAGGCCTCCGCCAATAATAGACCAATCTCTTCGTCATTCCAATGATGCGTTGGGAGATTCTGGAGCATTAACATAATTCCCTGTAAAATAAAGGAAGATGCAATGACATTCTTAACTACATGTAATAAGTCCTAGAGACAATCTATATGCGCGGTACTGCGTATTTACATTTCTTTTGCCTTAACGACAGATTCCTCCCGAATTGAGAATATATCTTGAAATGTGAAGATTGAAGTGGAACTGCCTGCGACCTTAATGTTTATAACCAAGAGATACAACGAATTTTGAATTTCAAGCTTTAAGACAAGTCCAAAAGCACAAAAAAAATCGCGGTGTTCAAAGTGGTATTGTAAGGTCAAGGCGTCAGAGGCCACCGCGACACTCCACAAACAAGTAGCTGAATTGCCGGATTATAAAACAAATACTCTTTTTTTCTGACCCGTTTTAAGTTTCTATCATTATTATTTTGCATAATGAGATTTTCAAACACGTGAGACTGACACATGAAAAGAGAAACAACAGCAAGTAAAGGCAATTTATTTGTTTTTTATGCAAATAATTTGTTGACAGTATCGTGCCTGAACTTAAAATGTCAGAGGGAATTTGTGTAATCAGGGACTACGCGTATTCACTGCAACCGCCCGGGAGTACGCGTGTTCCCTGAAATGAAGGGCCGCGGAATACGTGAATTCTCTGAAATTATATTTGTTTGTTATAAATACAAAACCAGACAACTTGTATGCTATAAAACATTAAATTTTCATTCTGCATTGTAATCAACTCGTTCTAGTTGGAAGATCCCCAGTAAAAAGCCCCCCTCGCAATTTCACAGACTCAGTAACCTCCTCCCCCCTCTTCTATGTTAAGTTTTCTGTGTGGATGTTCCAAGGATGGTTGTAATGTGCGGGTGGTTGGAAAATGGTGCTAACGACACGTGAGCTATTGACTAGTAAATTGCAACGGTACTGAAGCGCAGTTGAGCAGACGAACATTTTGATGCGTTATTGTAACTGGGTTATGATTCCATTAGTTATTAGCTCTTAATAAAATGCAATCGAAAAAAGCTTGTTATAAAATGAACTAGAGGTGTGTCCGATCGCAGCATGAATGTCCCGCCTGGCGGATAGTCAGTGACATAATCTTAGTTTGAGGGATGTGAGTCTTCATGAAGAAAGAATGAATAAGCACGGACTTAGTACCAACTGCAGTAAAATAGCCTAAGTATCAAACCGCAATTCCGATCGAATAAACGCCTCGTCGGACAAAGGACGACGTCCTGCACAGCTTCAATATATTAGGTACAATATCCCAAAAACAAAAAAGTTGCCGGCCAAATAGCTACGCTACAGTGCGATCCACAAAACTTGGTACCTAAAGTGTAACGTACACACAGACAGACGAACGGACGCACAAGTCAAACACTATATTTGTCAGGCGGGGCAAAAACATATGTGATTGAGAAGTACCTAAAGCAGATGCAAGAACGTAACCTCCTTTTAAGTCCTTAGTAACGCTTAACGTAAATGGAGGGGCGTGGGTGGGGCGAGCGGGGACATTTAAATCACAGAACATACACCCGCCCTGGGTATGTAATTCAGGCTTATGGGCTGGAACTCCTGAGTACTTAATTAAGACATTGCAACCACCACGTCCCACGACAGCGTGTCTTTCGTAGGAAGATAACTCCTCTGTATATCAATAACATTTCAAAATTTTTATAATATTTCTTTTATCCATTAATAGGTACCACCTGTCAATAAAAATTTGCGCAGTGAAGCACCCTGAATTTTAGCGATTCATTCAGATTCATTTAGAATTCAGATGTCTTGAAATAGGGGGGAGAATACCATCCAGAAATAGTGTTACCTGAAATTCCTTTTGCCTTTGTATATCATCTGAGAACCTTGTCAAGAATGCTGCACAAACGTAGAGATAAAACGAGGAGAAACCTTCAGGCTCAGCCTACGGAAGAATAAACATGCCGCAAATCAGAAAGCCCAAAACTTCATCAGTAAATTTAAGCTCTGGTGAAAGAATTATCTCAAAAAGCCCACTGATCTGTTATATGGCTGACAACCAAACACAAAAAATATAACTGCAGTGTTTAAATATTTCAGAAATACTGAAGGAAACACTTCCCTCATTGCACTTCCCAAATAGAACGCTTAAAAGAAAAACAGACTCCCCCTCCCCCCCCCCCCCCCATACAGCGATAATCCCAAATCACATCCCAACGGCATCTTTAAATTGCTGATGCTTAAATAACCAACACAAAAAGTAAATGCTACGCCAGTTCTTGCAGATGTCTTCCGCAGCTCGGTGCCACTTACCAGACAAGTGTCCCACAAGCGGATCACACATCGAAGAGGAATTTCACGCATAAGTAAATTGTTCATCCACCGAAACGAAAACTGCAGATATTCTACATAGTTTGTGGTTAAATGCGAGTGTAAATTAACTGCAACAACAGAAAAATAGACATTTATGCAGTTTTTATATCTTATTTAAAGCAAAATGTGATCGTATTTATTCTAAACGCCGTGCGATGATATTAAATTTTTTACCCAGGCAAGACCTTTCAACTTAATGTTTTTCAAGCGACAATAATCAATGAAAAGTTAAAAAAAAAACAAAAAAAAAAACAGAAATGTGAAAAGCGGCAAAACAGATTTGCTACAAGGAGGCCCTGCGAGAAAACAAGATATCACGCCCCTGTACATACTATCTATCCTGCTGATCAGCTCTTTTAGAGCTGCCACTTTGGTCTGTATGCCGGGCTGTGCAAACGTGTAGTTTTCCTGTATTCCGTCCAACAGCTTGGAGAAACACCAGAAGGAATCGGCCTCGAGCGTTTTGCGATGATCTTCAGGCAGTTCGCTTAAATCACAGTTTTCCACTTCCACATCTACGAAAACAATCAAATCTTGCCGAGTCCTCTAGTATAAAGAGAGATCATGGGAATGGGTGTTTTGTATTGTATTCGGACACCCGTGGAAGGCCTGTGAACGAAGTGCGCAGCGGTGAGTTCATTGGCCTTACTTGAGTGTCCGAATCCAGCCCCAGAAATAAACTTCTTTTACCGCTCGGATACTCCCTTGTACTGCAACGCCACCATTGTGCTAAATGGGCAGTTTCGTTTTGCAATTTTCGTTACGCAATACAGAAAGGGTTTCGTTAAAAAGCTTTTGTCACCGTCACGCTAGCTTATATGTATGACGTTCGAGTGAATGTGGAGAGTGAAGTTTCGTGCGCGGTTAGATGCACGAATGTACCTATCATTTCTTTATACGGGAGTGTATTGCCACCCAATGCTTGCTCTAATCATGATACGGGATGCTTTATATTTTTATCATGGCGACAATCTTCAAAATCTGTTAAAAAAATACTCTCAAATATTTCTCGTTAAACAACTTTAACGGCAGAGGTAAATTTCAATTCATGCATTTCTAGGGATATTTAAAAAACGGAAGGTTTACCATTACTTATGTACTCGGTCAGGAAGACAACAAAGAAAGGAGTGACTAGGTCGTTGATGCCCTGCACATAGCCGCTAGCAGGGTGGCGTATGGCCCACAGGTACAGTATTCTCTCAAACATCTGAAATAGAAACAAATGTTAGGTTGTTTAAAAAAAAATTCCAGAAAAAAGATATAGGGTGAATTCTTAACATGGCTCTAGATCTCGGGGTTGAGTATACAGACACCGAGTCTAAATTCATTACAGCGACAATTTGTACAAACGGAGGGTTAATTTATTGAAGGGCACCAAGTTGCATAACAATGGGATTTACAAGACTGTCATTATTTCTCTGACATAAAGAAGACACTGCAGTAAATGATTTAAGCGTTATGACAGGAATTTACATCCATACAGCTGTTCTTGACATTCTGCTGCTGTCTCGAGTGTCTTCAAAACGATTTTTGCTTCTTCAAACCAAATAAAACACACCTGTTGGACTACAGGCTGTTGAAATATTGGTATCAAAGGACTCATTCTTGGAATATCAATAGCGATCTGAAATAAAGCAAATTCTCAATTACTGTAATTTTAAGCGGCGACATTTTAATGCAGTCCGTATTGGATTATTCGGGCCGGATGTTTACGCACTTCCAAATATTAAACCCAGCGTTCAAAAAAAGCAAAAAAGTTGGTTGTTTAAAGGGAAGAATAACCACAACTATCCGATAGAAACAAGTTTTAGTTCTATGGTTTTTTAAACTTACCATTTGAAAAAATAACCACAACTATCCGATAGAAACAAGTTTTAGTTCTATGGTTTTTTAAACTTACTATTTGAAAAATGTCATTGTTTAAACGGAAAACGACAACGCACACAAACACCTTCACACCTATAAACAATGCCCTAAGTCAATAATCCATCTTCGTGAACAAAATAATTTAAGAAATTAAGGATCTGTGATGACCATGCATTAAAATACTTTTGGGCGTGACTAAACTATTAGCTCTGTGCCTCGTATTTAGAGTAACATTGCCACCTTACTGCGAGTAGCCCGCTTACAGAGTGCACTTGGGCTACTCGCGGCTCACCTGTCTGAATGTTTCCTTATGTTCGTCCTCTTCGCGAGTGGCGTAATACTGCTGGACCAGACCGTAGTACTCCGCGCGCTTCCGCTCAAGGGTTAATTTCCGCCTCTCTAAATTAGTGGGCAAATATCCCTACAAGCGAACGGCCAAAAAAAAAAAAAAAAAAAAAACTAACTGAGAAGGTATCTAAAAAAAGTAAAGTCATTTCTTGGGCTCACAGGTAGGAAAATGATCGAAATATGTTTACTAAGAGCACAACAGCAACTAATGTCTCAGGTCTCTAAGTTGCATATCATTATTAGAATACCACCATCATTATTATTGTAATTAACCCCTTTATATTTGAAACGCTTGCGCAGTTTCGCCTTATATACTTTAGAATACAAGACCGCCAAAAATCTGATGTGACCCTTTTCTAGTAGGCGTGACTTTCTGCCAGTAAGACTTATTTAAAAAATATATTTTGAAAACTTTCCATTAAATTAGTGTGTGTGCAATAATATGCGTGCAGGGCACACAGGTCAAGGTAGCTATTCGCATTATTTCTCAGTGTTGCTGACCTTCTTTAATACGTGTCCATGGAGTTGGTGTTAGATGATCAAGAGGTCACTTAGTTTCTTGTAAAGCAATCGCATAGCACATCATTTAATTTACAAGAGATGACCGCATGCTTCACGAGAAATCTACGGCCGAGCTTACCGACAATATTTTCCATGTGGTGGGTCTGAACGACCTCGGTGTACCCGACCAGGCCAAGGACATCAGCTCACCTGTAAATTAAGACACTTTTGCTGCCATTATTTCCAGCCCAGTTCGGACGGTGTGTGGCTGTTTTTCGGGGGGCCCTTTCAAAAAGCGTAATTAACTGGCTTCGTTTCTCATACCGTTTGTAAGCATAGCTGAATTACGCTGAAATTTAATACTGTATCATGTATTAATGTTGATCACTCACGACAGAAGCCAATAAAGACAAAGATCTCTTGAACAGTATCTTGCTTATAAACCACCTGAAACACAAAGTGCCGGACGGAAAATCACACTCATTACTTATTCACATTTCAGTGTGAATTTTTATGCTAAGCTTTTCTGTTACTGACCTTTGAACGTTATGTTCCAGAAAGGAAAAATAAAAGAGCTGATATATTTACCGATGTCTAGCTGCGGACTATCAAGTAGAGACTGGAACTTGTCCACTTTTGCTGACTGTCTGTTTTGCTCTACAGACGCCTCCTTTGGTATAGGCGATGTTTTCGGTGCGCTGGACCACTGGTTTAATCGGACGCCAAGACCTGGGCCGCCACTGCCAGGCCGTGAACCTGATCCGCTGTTCTGTGATGTGCCATTCGTGCCTGTCCATACACAATTTCATGTATCTTTGACGCCAAGGAAAAAAAGAACACACACAGACGTACACACACAGATAGCCTTCAAGAGAGCCTAGAGACTGAACTACCACATTTATCACATCGCCACCACCCCCCCCCCCCTCGTCCAAAAAAAAAACTCTAACCCAGGGTGTGGCCTCAATGCAAGATGTCACTGTCGTTAGTAATTTAACTACTACAATCTGTTAACAAATATACTCAAACCCGATTCATTATGGTCTTAATGCCCCTTTTTAGGTTTGCGCAGTTGAGAGAGTTTTCTGCTTTGCCCAACCGAAATAGGTCAATGTTCCTGTTACTAAGCAGCACAGACAGAGAAGGGGCTATTCGGTCACTGATCCAAGTTGCCATCAAATATGGCTTGTTTCACATATTTCATTCACACAGAAGAGAGGGTGGGTTTAGGATATTACCAAATGGTTCCTCAATACTGATATATTATTTGGAACATTACTCTAGTAATAGCATCTAAATAATAACCGGAAGAGACAAAGCTGTAGTCCTGGATTGAGAAATTATCTGGTCCATTCAAATACGTCTGAACTACTGCAACACAGTTTAGAACTGTATGATACGTATTGAAATGATGTACTGTATAAGTGTGTGAAAGTTTGGCTTCGGTATTTAATGTTTTTGCAGAGAGACGCACGTTAATTAATTCTACAGACTTCGGACTATGCTAAACAGACCCAGATTCAGTTACGAATGAGATCACGGGCAACTATCAAATAACAAACTCGATCAGCGCTTCATTGCCACATGAATACTGAATTCCCAGCTGTGTAAGACTTTCTTAACAAATCTATACAAGTAATCTGTCATCACTGCGGTACTACTTTATACCAAGTTATCAATTTTAGAACAAGCAGAATCCATCAAAGTATTTTAGATTCTTAAGATGCGACATACTTGAGTTTTGAGCAAGTCTGTTCATTGTTTGATTTTGCATGGCCTTGACCTTAGCTTGCTGCAAACTGTGGTTATTCAGCACCTATAAAATCACCAAACCGTGATAAAACCACAATTTAAATATTCATAGTGCGGGCCAAACCAGCAAACCAGCGCAGACATAAAATACACTGTAAACATTCTTCTGTAAAATCAGTTGGATGTCTTTTAATTCTTTAATACTTAGTTGAGATAAGTGATATCAAACATTTAGTTGTTGAGTTAACACATACCTAATTACAGCAAATGTACACATCAAAACTGCAATGAACTCGACTCTCTACGAAAAAAAAGACATATCGAACCTGCAAAGCCGTGCTGTGAATAACTTGAGGATTCATGGCTAACAAATCATCCTCGCTGTCATCCCACGCATCGATCGTGTTGGCTTCAAAATTTTGGAAACTGTCTCGTGGCTTGACTTTAGCGTCCTTTTTTGGTGAACTGGCCAAGCTTGCAAAATACAAAAAGAAAAAAGTTTATTCTACTGTTTAAAAATGCCACGATCACTTATTAATTGCCATCGATTCCTAACATCATTTTCCGGACAGCTTATTTCCCAAGTGCACAGAAAATCTACTTCGTCGCTTCACAGTTTATCTAACCAGGAATTAGTCGCGCACTTTTGTGAGGAGCAACAGCGGTTTTCTTTATTTTCTTTGTAAAAAAGGTTGTACCTTGGCTAACAAAATTCTCCATTCATATTTTGGGCCATTTGAAGGATTTTATGCCTTTTATTTCCGCTCAAGTGAATAAAAAAATCTACAGCATAAGTTTTGATTTACCTGACAGGTATCGGTTCCTTTCTGGGCGGGTACTGTGCACCATATACTGGCGCGATGCTAAAAACAAATAAAATAATAAAATGAAGAAAGAGAATTTAAGTACTGTCAGTGAAACTGACCGAGTCCCCTGCCGCAACACAAAGAATAACCCTGTCACAGACCAATGAGTCGACGTATCGACACGTAAAATACTTCTTGCACTTCTATAAATGATGGGAAACATTTCAGCAGTCAACACATAGAAGCCAAAGCATAGAAATTTAGCAGATCATCAGGGAAACTAGAAATGTGTCCGTTGGAGCACGTATGGCCCGCCTGTGGACCTATGTTCGGACCTCTCTCACGGACCGACGTCTGCCCAAGGGTGGGTAGACAACTAGGCCCCATCAGCTTTCGATCCATATAGACTGCAGGTTGATCGAAGCAAAACCCTAGGACAAGTTCAGTCCATCAACCCATAAATTAAGCTAACTATGCGTTTTGGGTCTATGTTCAGACCTATCTCACAGATCGACGCAGGTCCCAAGGGTAGGTGCACAACTAGGTCCCATAAGCTTTCAATCCACACAGATTTCAAGTTGATCGACGCAAAACCCTAGCACAAGTTCAGTCTACAACACCCATAAACTAGACTGGCCAGTGTTTTTGTTAAAACAAAAACGGATATGTCTCCCCCGCCCCCCAAACAGTCACGTGGAAAAAATTCCTTGCTTAAAAGTGCAACATAGGCGAGCCCAAAAAAATTGAACAAAAATCGCCAAAAATACATTTTTACAGAAAATGAAGAAAAACTTCGCAGTAAATATTTCCACTATATGTGGGTTCTTCTTGCCACGTTTCCGCCTAATGGAACAAACTGTTTTGGAGATATCGCAACAATATAGCCCAAAAAAAGTTAAAAATCAAAAATTTTAGAATTCGCCAAAAATACATTTGTGCTATATGTGTGTTCTTCTTGCGACGTCTGAGCCTTATCTAACGAACTTTTTTGGAGATATAGCCTGCCTTAGTGAAAAAAATGCACGAACCCGCCCCCCCCCCCCCCCCCCGGTTTAAAAATTTGCCAAAAATAGAATTTTTGAAGGAACAAACAAAAATAACACGGGCATCATCTAGACATGTACCCCAATATGTATGTATGTTTTGAGAAAAATCAACTCATTAATTTCTTAGAACTCACTGCGGACAGACGGACGGCAAGACACACCAAATGCTATATATGTCTCCCTTAGGGGGGAAGACATATAATTAAGCTAACTCTGGGCCTATATTCAGACCTCTCTGAGACCGACGGACCAATCGACGCGGGCCCAAAGGGGAGGTGCTCAACTAGGTCCCATAAGCTTTCAATCCATATAGGTTTCAAGTTGATTGAAGCAAAACCCTAGGACAACTTTAGTCTGCAAACCTCAGTCTATGAGTGCACGCCCGGACGCACCTCGTTGCTCAAAATCAACTTATTTCATCATAGAAACACGTTTCCAGCGGTAATATGTGAAGTCGGACAAGTCAGTTACCATATGGCCCTCCGGCTGTGGTCGGGCGGGCCATAAAAAAGCAATATCCAAATTCACTCAAGCATAAGGCACTATCAAACCAGATTACACATACAACAGTCTGCAACACATATTGTCGCCATATAATGTTTCAGGAGGATAAACCTGACAGGAGAAGCCAGGAAGAAAAACAGTCTTGTTTCTCATTCCAGTATAAAAAAATTCACCCAATCGACTCGCCATTTTTTGTAAGGACCCAACTTTTTTTGACAAATTCGGTGATCCAGCAGTCCAGCACTGACCAAAATTTTTGTTTCGTTGGCAATTACCAGCATTATTTCTGCCTTCCATGTAAGTCTTTTTCACTTTTACAATTTTACACATCCTCCGTCCGGTCAATTTATTCGCAGGTAACTTTTAAGACCTGGCCGGGTCACTCCATTTTTCACGCGCTCAACAGGCAGCTCTTTACTGCGGGAACGAATCACCGCTTCAATTCCTCGCATTGGAACGACAATACAAGTGAACTTCACTGGCTCCTTGGAGCGACATTACGAGATGTCGTTACAGATAATGCTTTAATAACTTGTATAGAACGATACCAAAAAGAAAAAAAATGCCCCAGAGCGAGTCAACTGCGCTCACCCAGCGATATTGCGCGAGATTAAACGATCGATTACGACCCAGTTGCCCCACGGTTCACAAGGCCTACGGCCCACAAGGCCTACGGTTCACACGGCCAACGGTCCACAAGGCCTACGGTACACCTCGGTGACAGAGCGTTGTCATTATACTGGCGCGCTATTTTTCATCTGGTCTCCGAATTCGCATGCAAACAAGTAAGTATTTGTGAAACACAAGCAGGCCCCAACCGCCCCCCAAATTCATAGGGGCATAAAGCGATGACGGACAGACGGACGGACACCCAAAACCTATAGGCCCCAATCCGAAGGGTTGGGGCCTAATAACAGTTGTAGTGTCAGTTTTGGCAAGATCTGGCCGGCCAGATTTACCCAAATCTGGCAAAATCTAGTTTTTAACAATGTTTTTGTTAATCTAATTTTAACATTTATTTTTCTTGAGATCTAGTAAAAGTAGTTTTATTCACCCAAGGACGCGTTTGTTTACATAAATAATGCACTTTCCTATAAATTAAACAGCACATAGTCGAGTATTTAAGCACATAAAAATGACACTTTTTGGTTAAAAAGTCTAATCAACAATTCTATCTAACACTAAGGTACATGTATTTCACTTTATTTCTACAAATTATCTGGCACTAAAATCACTCCCCATCCATAATAAAGCATATCGATACAATAACAAATGTCTAGTGTCCAGTTCATTTACAACTACCAATCTACTTCATGGCTACCTCTAAGAAATCTATAACACACAACGCCTCGAGCATTCTTAATCTCCGGTTGAATACAGTGTTTTGATGTTTAGTAATCAGAAGTTTAACTTAATACCTTTTTATTATACCTATCACAGTTAGAAACTCCGTTTCCCCAATTATAAAAACCCTGGCGATGATTCATGATTTTAAATTTTGCCAGAATTTCCCGACAATTGCCAAATTTAGCCGCCCGCAAGGCAAAATCTAGATTTGGCCACTTTTTTGCCAACCCTGCCTCATAGTTATCGGATTTTACGTTCTCTTTGGTAGCTTTTCTAGTTTTGATGTTAGATATTTAGACCCCTCACACAAGGTAATGCTCACAAATTTTACATACTGAATGTAGAAACTGCTAACTATAAACCGGGCGTACAACCGCACTCGATGGTGAACATGTCTAGTTTTTTTTTGTTATAATACGCAGTGGAACACCTCAATAAAGACGTGGGTCGTTTAATTGATTTGAAACCGTCGCCGATCCCGCACCAGCACGCTGCTTCTTGGATACGAGTATACTCAGTAATGATCCGCTTCTTAGTGCTACTCGTACTGGTAATGTTAAACTGCATCTGGATTCCGTCTTTCCAACACAGAATAGGCAAGTTCCAAGTATGTCAAAATGCCCAGATCATCAGTCCCAGCAACGTTTGCTCTAACACCTACGAGTGTATTTCACTGATATCACCCATTAGGGCTATGGTCGAAACGTCAGAAAAAAAGTTTTCAGTGAATTTCAAACCACCAATCCGCTTATTTACTAACCTGCCAGGAACACTCCTCGCACTCTTCTTCCAAAACGAAGCTTTTGTATTGTCTGATGAAACATTTTGTGATGATGCCATTTCGCTATTTTGTCCTATAAAGTCATTAGAAACTGTGGAAAATCATGATTTTCTACTCAACACTTTTCCAACAAAAACTTCCGGTGTTGTTGTTTTGAGCAATATTAAATAGCCATAACTGGAGCTGTAGCAATGCCCACTTTAATGCACCAGAGCTTTTTTGACGCCAAAAATCTATTTCCTTAAAGGTTTCGTTGTGTTTTACGATACTAAGTGAATATTAAACAATCTCTTAACTTTATGACAATGAAATGGTTTATGAGTGCTTTTCTCAGTTCCCATTCCGACAGGTTCCCTCATGGTCAGTAAGCAGTTTGAAGTGAGTCGGCTCTGCAAACAGGAAAGTTTCAATTTTCCACCGTCCTTCTTCCCTTCTGCTAGCAACAGGGCATTGTTGCAGTTGCAGTTATGACGGGGTTTGAAAGTCTCGTCTTCCATTGCCTCGATACTGCGCCAACTGTCTTTGGAGAGTTCCATGAGTTATCTTTTTCTGTTGATAAACATGCCTACATTTACTGCTGTGACGTTTTATCGCGGTATGGAGTAGTGTAGCCGCTTCTGTCCACAGATCACTCGGTGAAAAATCGATCATTTGGTCCATACAGCGGCGTCGTACCTCTAGCGGGTACGGCAACTTGGCACTGTGACGGGTCGTCGCAACACCAACATGGTGACAGCGTCGATCATATGTCATGGTACAAAGTCAGCATGGGGTTGTTTCCCCTTGCAATCTACTACGCCGTGTTGGTTATGTCAGATCGCAGTGACGGATACAACACAGAGGATGTTTGTGGCGACTTGTCGTTGTTTGCTAGTCGTGTCTGCAGCGACTCGTATTTGCCTCGACTCGCTGTGTTAACGGGTCGTGTTTTAAGTGCCTCGCTGTGCTCACGAGTCGTGTGTGCGTCAACTTGCCGTGCTCATAGGTCGTGTTTGCAGCATCTTGCTGTGGTCACGAGTCCTGTCTGCGACGACTCGCTGTGCTCACGGGTCGTGTTTTCAGCCACTCGCTGTGCTCACTAGTCGTGTCTGCGACGACTTGCCGTGGTCACAGATCGTGTTTGCAGCATCTTGCTGTGATCACGAGTCATGTTTACGACGACTCGCTGTGCTCACGGGTCGTGTTTGCGACGACTCGCTGTGTTCACGGGTGGGGGTTGCAGCGACTTGCTGCACTCACTGGTTGTGTTTACAGCCCCTCGCTGGCACAGTGACTTGCTGTTGCAGCGACTTGTGTCTGTATGTTTATGTTTCGACTCGCAGATGTGGCGGATCGTCGCTGAGACGCTCGTAATTGTCATGACTCTTGACTGCGACTGGTTGCCAGGTAAGCACGGGTTTTTCCCTTGCAGTCTGGTATGCCGTCGTTGTTAAGACCCCTAGCATCCCTTGACTCTTAGCAATGACTACCACGTCAAATGGTAAGTCGCCGTTGTCACGAGTCATGTTTGTGGCGACTCGCTGTTGTCACGGTCGTGTCTGCAGCAACTCACTGTTGTTACGAGTCGTGTTTGCGGCGACTCTCTACTATTATGGGTCGTGTCTGCAGTGACTCGCTGTTATTATGTGTCGTGTTTGCGGCAACACGCGGTGCTCACGAGTCGTGTTTGCAGCTACTCGCTGTTGCAGCGACTCTTGTTCGCGACGTGGGCAGTACTGTCACGCGTTGTGTTTGTGACGGGTCGTAGCAACATCAGTATGATGCCAGTAGCGATCACGTGTCACGGTAGAGGTAAGCACGGGATTTTTTCCTTGCAGTCTGATGCCGTGTTTGTTTTGGCCCGTGGCACTGACGGGTACAACAAAGGACGGTGTAGCCATAACGCGAGTCGTGTAGGCAGCAGTTGCTCTGATCGCGACCCGTGGCAGTGATGACCGGGTCAGCTGGTAAATCGCTGTTGTCACCAGTCGTGTTTGCGGGGACTTGCCGCTGTCACTAGTCGTGTTTGCAGCAACTCGCTGTTGTAACGGGTCGTGTTTGTGACGGCTTGCTGTGGCAACAACTGGTCTGTGTTTCGAGTCGTGTTTGTCACAATACGTGACCGTCACGACTTGACTCAAGGCGTGGTCGGGTCTTTTACGATACCTGACTGTCACGGGTTGGCACAGGGCCGTGTCGTGTGTGCCACGATACATGATTGTCACGATTCGCAACTGGCACGATACGTGACTTGCACGATACGTGGTTATCACGGGTTGGCACAAAGCCTTGTCGTGTCTGGTATGACCCATGATTGTGCCGGGTAGTCGCTGAGACAGTTATGACGGTTACGCCCTGTGTTTGCGACAGGTTGCTGCGGTGCCAGGTTGTATATGCGACGACGCGATCATGTGATATTTGCTGCGCTGGTCAGTAGCGACAATTACATCTTGTAGTGCATCTTGTGTTTTATTTCCAAAACAGTTTTAATGATTTTAATATAACATCTTTTATGTATTATCGTCAATGATAACATGATGTATATGTTATTTGTTTACTTATAGATTCACTGGCGATTCTCGGTTCCTGTACCCATATCAATCGTAGAGGGGACCCGCATTCAAGGTAAACTGCGGGTCTACGACAAACGGGTGATACACGTCGCGCACATAAACGTTTTATTTATGCATTCTCTTCATCTTCATCAGCGGACAATTCATCGACTTGTAAGGAGCCAGTGATTGTCAAGTCTTGTCACAGATACTGTCGCAACTAGTACACCGTCGTCACCCGTCGACACTACAACCTCGCACCTTGCGCCGCTGGTGATTACTCAGGCTTGTACCTTGTCTCGTTCTAGGCCATAGCATGCCTCCGCTCGTTATGACGCCGGTGGATTAAAAACCCTTGCAGCCTGTACGCACCCAGACTCCTCCAGGTATGAAGGTTTTACCAAATGAATGGGAGGAGGCGTCGACGGTAGATTCCAACGCTTTGTTTGATAGTATTTTAGACTCCGTTTTTTGCGGCTTCATCGGATTTACGGAAATTAAATGCATGTATGCTTACACCGTCAGTAGTTCTTAGGCGAGATTAAGTATTGCCTCACTCGAACATCAGTACAGGGGATGCACGAAGACTGCTTTACTTGTATTGATAGATAATGAGACTTTTTTTCTCCGCAAATGTTGAAGAACGTAATTGAGGCTGCGCGAATCAAATCGCAGGATGCATTGATGCGCAAAGCACTTACATTAAACGCCAGTAAGCCGAAACAGCGACATTTGACGATTCCTTCGACAGCTATGTCGAAGAAGAGACCAGACCCAATGCAAGTGTCTACGTTACAACTCAAGAAACACAGGCTAGACTAGAAAAAGTAGACTAGACTAAAAAAATTAGACTACCGCTCCTAAGCAGAGGTAGCAGCCAGGTCGCACGACGATCTCTGCCAGATACTTTAAGTTTCTGTGACGAGTGGGTTGGTTAGTCTCGCAAATCGAATGTAAATGTGTCAGTAAGGGGAAGGCTAAAGAATTTATGGCAACCTTAGCAACCACTAGTAGCTCACAAAAACATAGTACTGTGGTTGCGCTGGGGTACCCCTTACCGTTTGCAAGAGAAAGGTCGGATTGTCAAATCCTTCCGCCGCTTTTCCAACTTCCCAATCCTTCTTTGGTCACGACGTACGTACACAAACCAGAGAAGCAACTTGGGTGGCAAACAATGATTCAACATCTCATAGACAAGAAGAGTATAGAAAAGATTATGTCTCTCGTAGTAGCCCGTATCATGTCTACATACAAACCCCATGTGTCCCAGTTAGAGTAATTTCTAGGGTTGTTAGTGGCAACGAGAAAGATGGTCGAACTGGGAAGGTGTCATTTCCGGGAGTTTCAACGCGTTGTCTTGAAGGCATTGCGTCGAGGCAGGTTTCGGGTCATCGAATACGGCTTTCTTTGTTGGCTCTCCGGGATCTAGACTGGTGGTCGTGTCGACCCAATCTTTTGATCGGTGTGCCTTTTTTTCTCTGCCAGCTCCATCGAGGCAAGTGCAGACGGACGCTTCTTGCAACGGGTGGGCTTCTTTTCCCAGGGTCATATGTGAAAGGATTGTTGGTCCAGGCAGGAACGACGATTACCTATCAATGTGGTGGAAATGAAGGCGGTTTTGACAGCTTGCCAAACTCTGGAAACATTTCTCGACCGTCACGTGGTTCAGTTTCTCATAGGCAATCAGACGATTGTGTCTTATTTGTCCAAGCAGGGCGGCACGCGCTCACCGATGTTGTCTCGTCTCATCAAGCAGGTCCTGCTGGTTAGTCGAGATTGTTGGTTTTCCATTCAGCTCTCTCACATTGCAGGCACTCTGAATGTTCTCGCAGACTTCTCGGATGGGTCAGGTTGTTCACAACAAGTAGGCGTTAGCGGATTATAAGTTTCGCTGGATTGCTTCGTAGTCTCAATGGGGTCCACCTCAGGCCGATCTATTTGCCAATCGTCTCAATTATCGTCTTCCGGTGCACACGTCTCCGTGTCCGGATGCGGCGGCAAAAGCGATCGATGCGTTGCTGAGTCAGTGGTCAGTTCTGTTTGCATTTTCACCGTCGTCTCTGATCATGAAGGTCTCACGAAGATTTGGCCCCATCGTCTCCTGATGTTAGCCCCCGATGTTCCAGAACTGTCCTGGTTTCCTTTGTTGATGCGGTGTGTCATGAGTTTTCCAATCCCCCCAGGAGTATGGCAGTCTGCGTCAACCTCATTGGGATCATTCTTATCCAAATCATCAGTTGTTCCGACAGAAACTTGCATAAGTTTTCCTTTCTGAAATATAACGGTTTCTGTCAGCGAATAATACAGAGAATGGATAGAATTTATAAAGACTCTCCGAGCAAGGTGTACTTGTCATATCAGCGTTTGTTCGAGTCATGGTGTCTTGGTAGGGGTATCGATCTCGTGGCAGCTACGGCAGTGGCAGTGGCCGACTTTTGTCTGTATTTGTGGCGTTTCAGGTGGAACAACCTATTTCTGCTAGGACAGTGGTACCTTGGGATTTGTCACTAGCTTTGAAGTATCTCAATTGTCCATCATTCTATCATTTCGGACAAGTTACTCGTGGTTAGCGTCGGTAAACGCCGCGGTGGAATGCACGCATTGCAAAACTCTGTTAGTCAGATCAATAGTTCGTTGGAGGCGGTGGTTCTAAAACCATTGCCATCTTTTTTGGGTAAGACGCACATTGCTAGTAAAGACTTGGGTACATTTAAGCAGATTGCGATATCAGCCTTGCCGGCAGTACGGTCACGTGGCGGTCTCGACACAGCGTCGTTATGGCCCGTCTCCCTACGCGTGACTGTTCTCTTACGGACCCGACGCAATGCCGTTTCCACCATGGTCCTGTTTTTTTGGATAGTGCGGTTTTGCCACATGGTATAATACGCTATTACGACGGGTCGGCGCAAGGTTTAGTAGGCAACTTATCAGTTCCCCACTTTCATCTCTCTTAGATAAGAGGGGTAGGAGAAACACTCGCTCGTATGATAATGTTAGTATGATCGAACTATGTATTGTTCACAATGGGCACTTCGTGGTGAAACCCCACTGAATATTGTTACTTGTTATTTAATGGGCAGTATGCGGTGAAACAACACTGAAATTAAAAGGATAAATTGAATTTAGTTCTTTTATTTCTGCCTTCTTTACGACATGAGTAAAATATCTTGTAGGCGTAGAAGCCTTCATTCGAAATGTATCCACCCACCTCCCCACCAACTGGGATCATCTGGTACGATAAGTTGGGTATGGTTTGATCACATGACAGGAACTGCACCGATGCTGATTGGTCGGTTGGTTGACAAGCATTGTAAACATAGCAACAGGATACCTGTTAAGGGTACCCATGTGGTGCTATTAGTTCCACAAAGTTTTTATCTATTTATGGATCGCGATAACCAATGTTCACATTGGAAAACCCATAGTGATGGCTTACAGAACAGTGTGATTTAGATGTTAATTTTTTAATAACAACTTTTCGAATGACTTCTACTTTATCAATAAATGAAAAGCCATTCTCAGCATTTAACTTAACAAATATTTTTTGTTGTATTTTAACCACCTTCAACAAAAGATACATTTTATTCGTAAGGGAGTTGCCAGTTCCTTACTGCTACTAAAACGGAAAATCAGAACTACCAAACAAACAGTTTGTTCCGCAAGTTAGGGCGCATCAACGAAAGATAAACGATATTGTTACCTTCCTTTCTTGAGAAAAGTTTTAAAGTGATATTTTAACAAGAAAATGGCAGGTTGGGGTGGAGGAGGGGGCATCACCTACGATAGAATTAACAAACACAATTTAAACAAACATCAGATTTTTTCTCCCACACATAAAAGGTATTTCTCCTCCCCGATAGAGAATTGTCAAGAGACACTGGTTAATACAAGAATTTTCTGCATCTGCATCTCTAAATGTTTGTTTTGTGAGAATATCTTCCACTTTTTGATGGTCTTACCTTGGAGAAGACTCATCCCTTGCAATAAAATCCCCAAATAAATAAAAAAACAAGTGGTTTCTTTTCAATTTAAGCGGTAAGAAACATCTCGATTGATATTTTGTTTGCTATTTAAAACTCCAGATATTGTTTTGTTGGATAAATTTAAGTCATCTTATTCTCTCAAACCAAAGCTTTTCAGTAATAACAACTATTTTCTCAAATTCTAATTTTAAAGTCAAATTATTTAACCGAAATTTTCGTCAGTTTTCTGCTGACAAGAATTTCGTGAAAATATAAATTCGCGACTATGCATTTGTTTGTAAAATGGTAAGTTGTTTAAAACGAAAAATAAGCATCCTACGATGCAGTATAATATTAGTAAGAAAATCCCGGGCTATCCGCGAAAGTATTTTTTTTCACAAGGACAAGAATAAAAACTTACTTTGTAATCAATATTTCTAAAGTTTGTTATTTTAATTTTCCTTGTGCAAGTTTCTAAAAAGTATCTGATGATAAGATTTAAAGGGTCATTAACACCCAATTAAAAAGTTGTGCGAGACTCAGAATTAACAACTTATTCTCCCCCGCTCCTATGTAACAGTAGAAAAAGGATCGATAGAAAGTCATTTTATAAATACGGATTTTCTATATTTTTTAATCTCATTTTAGAGTTTCTTTAGCTTGCTTGAAAAAGCGCCTCATGTTAAACATATATTTCATACAGCATCTGCAGTATTAAAATCGGTATTCTTAAGTTACAGCCCGATTTTATCACGAAACGACATATAAACAACAGGTGATGTTAGAGGTTTATATGAATATATTCCCCAATTTATCCGGTTTTGCTTGAAATATGAAGTTGACAAGGAATTTTCTATGGGATTTAAATTGAATGTATTTGCCCTGTCCGTAATTTACATCAAATTGTAACACCTAAGCAATTCCTATCCAATCAATCTTATTCCGCAGTTAGTTGCTTCTATTATGTAATAGTAGGGGGGAAAACGAGTCGTTTGCCATAGATTTCTACTACAGAATTCTACCACAGGATTCTACCACAGTGTTCCCAGCTCGCGGCAGCGAGCTCTCAGCGAAGTTGAGCGCGCCATCCAAAGATGTGTTTGAATGGTCAGCCCATTCAAAGATGTGTTCGAATGGTCAGCCCATTCAAAGACATGCCCATTTTCACACACACGCACACACACGCCCTGAAAAGGGCAGCCAGGAGGGTTATAAACCTCCTGACTGGGTGTTAGTTAGCCGCAGCGGCACTTACGACGGTGTGCGGCAATCGCAGACGACGACAATGCAGTAGTGCGTTTTTCTACCTTCCGGGCACTGCAACTCAAGCTGTCTCAAAGATAGATTCTGAGGCAGCATGGCTCCGCAGAATTTACAGAACTGAGATGACTGGTCCACTGAGCGGCGGCTGGCTGCGGCTGGCTGACGGCAGTGGCTGGCTCCGCTATGCTTGCCACGGCGGCGGCTAGCTCTGCCTGGCTCACCGCGGGCTGTGCTCGGCTGACGGCAGCTAGCTGTGTCTGGCTGACGGCGGCTAGCTGCGGCAAGCTGGCGGCTGGTTGAGAGGGGGCGGCCTCCGGCTCCCTCACCCGCTCATACGCCGCTCTCCCGAATCTGTTCCGCCGCTGCCGTTTATTTCTGGTTTCCATCATTTATTTCATCAATAAGACAGATCTGCATCCGTCATAAGATATCGGTTTCACCTTTCTTGATTGAAAAACTCCTCCTTGAAATCCATACCTGGGAATGAGTGTGAGGAGCTCTAATCCAAGCTGTTTATAATTGATCAAAGACTCACAGCTTTGGAATCAATCGAGCAAAGATCCACAGCGTGGGAATTTCCCACGCCAAGTACCGAAACGTCAGTGTCAGAGAAATCAACTTACTTCTCATTAGCAGCGACAACCTCCCCCATCCCAGGCCAGCAAATTTTAGCAAAATTTAGTTTTGGATCACATATTACGTGATAGTATGTGGGACCCCCCTAGGCCAGCAAATTGTAGCAAAATTCAGTCTTGGATCACATATTACGCGATGGTATGTGGCACCACCCTGGGCCACCAAATTATAGCATACGTCTTGGTATATACATATTACGTGATGGTATGTGGGACCACCCCGGGCCAGCAAATTATAGCATACGTCTTGGTATATACATATTACGTGATGGTATGTGGGGCCCCCTCATGTAGGAAAATTTTGTGATTTTTGCATATTTATCCATTTCAGGATAAACATTTTTGGTTTTGACCCCCGACCAATGATGCTACCCCTCTTCGCACATAAAATGGCTTCAACTGACAAGAAGATCACAGGGATGAGGGACAGCCGGCCAGTAACACTTACAACTGAGTGTTACAAGTGCTGGGTTTGGATCGAATATGCGGGGCACCTCAATGCACCGCGGCGGTACTGTTGTCAAACCTGTGGCGGCTTCTTATGGTATAAGTTTACAGCGACGTATCTTGGGCCGGAGTATACAGACTGCTGGTGGTGTGGCGCAACACTAACAAACATAACCTACTATAACCGTCATCCCTTCAGATGTACAGGAAAGCCGTTTACCACGGAGCAGTACTACAAATACCAATGCTGGTGTGGGAACCCAACGTGTTGGTGAAGAACCAGCAGCAAAAAAAGACTTCCGGCCCTTCTAAGGGCCACCCCCTCTTACGAAATAACGCCGATCAATCTATGTATGTCTTTGTGTGTGTGTCTGTATCTGTGTGTGGGAGTATAAAAGGACGTCTGAGAGCACATTTCAGCATATCAGTTCAAGCAATTGATGCGACAACAATGGCAGCCAGTTCAATATGGGATACACCAGTCCTCTGCATGGAATGCAATGTGGAATTTCCATCTATGGAATTGCTTGAAGCACATACATGCACACATGCTGAGATAAAAACTGCAGTGAAACATGCTCGTGACGAGTTTTCTAGCGCGCTTTCGTCAGCGGAACTTATAAATGAAGTGAAACCTGCTCACGAAGAGCTTGTTGAAAAGAAAGCTGCAAAGAGACGAAGGACGGGACAAGTGGGGAGAGGCAGAAGGCTTAGTCTTGGCGAAAACATGCAGGAAAAACGATTTGAGTCCGAAAATGCAATGGATGTACTGCTTGAAATGCGACAGCAAGAGCACCGTAACAAAATACATTTGCTGCAGACCTTAGACCGTGGAATGAAATGGTCCTCTGTGGAGTATGCACATTTCAAGAGAATGACGGCGAATGCACAAGGCGTCATTACAGAACTAGTGGAGCTTTCAGTTTTCATAGCATTTACAAACGTGGGTATAATGTCTATGATATATATATATTAGTTTAGATTTCACTGAATGGCATTCGTTTATCAATGTATTTAATGTTATGTGTTTGTAAAAAATATGTATTGGAAAAAAGTTTAATGTAAACTAATTGGAATAAAAAAAAGTTTTTTGTTGAAATGTAAATAATTGTTTTTGTAAAACAATAAAAAAGAAAGTTTTATTTATTATAATAAATGGGAATGACAGTTACCCCCCAAAAAAGCTAATACAACTCTACAACTAATAGAACTCTATATATAATCAACAGCAATAAAAGAATCGTGTATAATGTCTATATACAAAATCCTTGACCACAAAATCACCATCACGCAATACATCTATGATTTCAAAAGGACTATGTCCTCGAGATCTTGGAATAATATAATACACACTATAAGATCCATATGTAGGTGATATCGGTGTTTGTAATGGAACTGAATTATAAATGAAATTAAACTTTAAAAACTTATTCAAACTACTATCTATAAGTAAAATCCATGAGTCAAAATATTCTGCAGGGTATTTGTCAAAATACACTGCCGCCCAATGCTCTCCTGGTTCATCATGATTGTCTGTATTGATGATATAAGCACCGTGTTGCAAAGATGGTAACTGGTCCATGGTAAACACGCCTTGAAGCAAGTCTTTTGCCATCCTATCATGGGATAGTATGGCATCTATGTGCTTCATGTTCATGACTTGTAGTCGAATTGAATACTGCGATTTGCACTTATTTCAAGGATGTTATAAAATTCAGCATAGACTGTAACATTGACTGTATTTTGCAAGGCACCTGCAAAATTCATACCTAGCCGCAAATTCATATGTTTAATGAGTGGCTAGTGTTAATCACCATCATAATCAGGTGTTAAGTCAAATGCGAATAATGAACAATCTCTAGACCAATCATCCCGTTTTATGATGAAACCTTTCTCACGATTCAATCTATCAAAATATTTGTAAAAATTTTCAAAAGCGTCAAGACATTTCCCCTCATTGATGTTAAGCTTGAGAGGTTTGGATAGGATTGGTTCACCATCAGTGTCAAGTTGCATGTAGTTAAGACTAAAATGTTTGAAATTGTACGGATTTCTCAACATTGTTCCGGCAAAGGATTCGTTATGAACCATTTCAATGACAATACGTTTTGGTAATTGACCAAAAAATCTTTCACAAAAGATTGAAATCCAGTGGGAATGGCTAAAATTTTACATTCTTTGCTGGTAATAGGAAACTTGGCAGGAGTTTTCATCATTGCATCAGTATATCCTAACTGAATACCTGGGCTAGCCCTCACTTTGCGAATGGTTAAAAACGCATCTCTCACTTCTACATTAAAGGCATTATTTACAGCAATTAATACATATTCATCTTTTTGTCTATGTAAACGCAATTTCATACTGATGCCATTGGAAAGATAACATCCTGCTCAAACAAATCTACTATTAAGGCACCTATAAGCATAAACTCACGGCTTAGACGCATATACAAATAACGATTATGTAAACCATTATTTCCTGCTTCAGCTATTTCACCACCTTCATCATTTACATGAATACCTCTCATATTCTTTTCATGATTGGGTCTTTTCACCTCATGAGCATTCATTGCTCCAGCAGTTTATTTATAGATGAGCGCTCAGAATTGACACTTTGTTCCGAGTCGTGAATGAGATGAGAAATGATGCAGGTATAACCATGGGTATTGTTACTATGTGAAATCAATCGATCAATCAGAAATAATTCAATATTGGACCATAACCCATTAAACAAATCATTGATGGATGTTAGGCTATCCTCTACACCACAAATTGTTCCATCACGCTTTACAATCGTACATGCAATATGAAGTCTACTGTTCTTTAAATCTAATGGCAGGGAGTGGTTGGTAGTCTACATTATAACTTTTTTCTGCAGCTGTTTGCGTTGGGGGAATGCGAAACCATTCCAATGGAGAAAGACTACATTCACAATAATGATCATGGATGATTGACATTTTTCCCCCTATATCCGAAATATATCTTTTGATGTTGCACGTTTAACTTTCTTTCGCCTGTTTTAACTTTTTAACGTTTAACTTTTTGAGCTACTCGGCCCGTAACATCTTTCGCGACATTTCCTGCAGCCTTTTTAAGATGTGGTGCAACGAATTTAGTGTCTGCCTTCAGCAGTGGAATAGCTTTGCGAGCCAATGATCCCAGTATTGAACCAATACCCTTTCCATATTGTATTCGGGGTCCTTTGGATCCTGTTAAATCTCCACGAACTTGACGTCGGAAATGATTACGGTAAGTGCCTGAATTATGTATATGTCACTTCATAATCCTTTTGGTCGAAAATGAAGTTTACAGATCACTTTCCCAATCTTAAATAATATGTTTTCAGCGTATATAAAAGCCATGTTTAATATCAAGCATGTGCGGCGCCTCACTTTGATTAACATAAACTACATGTTGTCTTAATCCTAACAATTTTCTAATCTCGTCTAAATGATAAGGCATAATTATCTTTTAACACCACAGAGAATTTCCTTGTAATTTTATCATAGTTTAATATCACTCATTGTATTCATCAGTGGTGAAGGCGTCGTTAAAGGCTTGATTTATCGCTTGAATGACTTCACTAGGGTTTTTGTAATAGCCATGGGGAATACATACTGTGTTGAAGACACCATCACATGCATAATCCGATATGTATTTCTCATAATAGTTTAAGTTAGACCTCATCGTAGACCATGTATGTGGGTATCGAATTTCAGCCAGGGCTACTTCATAGTTTTCTTTCAGATATATGGTTCGAGGCATACGAATTTGATAGGTTGAAGCCTTGTTGTTGTGATAATAATTCAAACTAGCATTGCTGGGTAAGGTGATGTAGAAACTTGTCGACTCTTTGATAGCTAAATGGTATATGAGCGTTGGCGTCTAAGAGGTTCGTTGGATATAATGTCTACTTGAACAATCTGACCATCACACCATCCACTTACACATCTTATTTTTGTCCTACTGGTTCCACTTCCCCTCCTACAAAAGAAAGCAGTTGTTTCAAGGCATTTAAAATTTCCCCATTGTTGTTGTTGCTGCTGCTCTTCATGCCAGCTTAGTTCGTCCCGTATGTCGTCGCGTGTAGATGTTTTACTAAATATTGTCTGTGAAATGTTAGCATTAACAATTTCTTGAATAAAGTACTTCCAACGATGTGATATTTCACGTTCTTTTCTCCTTGTAGAAACCAATGCTTCTTTAAGCAAATCAACAATATTTGAATTATTGACGACATCACCCGTTTTTAAAACAAGTTCATTTTTATCTTTCAAGCGTGAACCATATTTATTTGGTTGTGTCATGATTGTGTTAACTTTTGCATGGTACAAAGGTTGAAAGTGGGACAATATGTTTGCTCTAGCAGCCTTCACAGCAGCAGCCTTAGTTTTTCATCTTTCTCAGGCTGACGTTGAGGTTGCATTCGTAAATAGCGTCCAACCAATTGTGTCATTTCAGTTGCTTTTTCACGAGTTCTTTTCCCACGTAAAAGTTTATTCACTTTCGCTTTAATTCCACCATAGTTTCCCTTCTTTTCTAACAAATTTTATATTCGTATTCAGGAATGAGGACAATTTTCGAAGAAAGTTTCATTTTAACAGCAACTAACCTAACAAGGGTAATGTAAATTTAGCAAGAGCTCAAATGAATCCTCCTTTCTGATTGACCAACTTCTTTTTTCTTCGAAGTGATATCTTCCTATCTGCCAGTATGCGTAGGTTATGACGCTCACGCTTGAATTATTTAAACCTTTTTGAGCTTTAGGGTAAATGTCCTCGCAATATATTCAAACAAATGTCAAACAAGCTAGTTAATTCCTCCTTGGTAGCTTGATGTAGCAAGGATTTACGTCGTTTAGGCCCACTGCATGCAAGCCTGTGAAGAAAAGGCTGGTTATTTCGAATGTTTAGATATCTTGGCTGCGAATGGTCAGGTGACTTGGTTCTTTTCATACGCTACTTTATCAACATACACATAATGTGCATCTTTTGGTAAAATGCCTGTACGAATACGCAGTTGATCATGTGTCTTTGGTTTTAAATCAATGAATAAATAGTCATGAGGTTTGCTGGTAGCATCTTGATAGGCTTCTATAAGAAATTGAGATTTTTCAGGAGACAATTGCCGCGTTAATGTACTTATTTGTTGGCTGTTTCTAGGATTTTTAAACAAAATGATGTAATGTGTATTCAAACTAATATTTCGCATTTCTCTACTATGACGGAATAAATTATGCACAATAAAAATGATGCTTAGATTTTGATGACTGCTGCCAACACTAAAGAGACGTGTCATACGCACATCTCTATGACATTTAGTCATCAGGTCGTCAATGATCAGTAAGTTTGTTTTTTGTGTTAAAGCGCTCTTCAATGTCGTCTGAAATGTCTTGGTAAAATTCCACACCTTTCATTACCTTGCACAAAGACTGATATGCTGCATAGAGCCATAAAATGGTTTTTAGAGAGGGATTAATTAACTTTTGTTCTAGAATTTCATTAACCAGAGAAGTTTTACCACTACCTGTAGGTCCAGAGACCAAACATGTGAATGGATGTTTCATTTTTGAATGCCTGTTTCTTTCACCCAACTGTTTAACTTTTTTGGCCAGACTAACCACTTGAAAATCATTCTTTAAAACCTTGTCTTTATCGTGTTTTCAAGACCTGTTCAATTCTGTAGATGGATTCAATATCTTTTGTCAGTTTCTGCAGTGCTTCCTCATAGAAGTCTATCAATATCGTCGTCCAAAAAGTCTTTCACACGATACAAGTATATTCCTTGCTTCTTGCAACGATGTGTGACAACGAAGACTTTTTGCTTCCACTTTATATGATAATACCGTTGAAACATGTATGTCATGTGGGAAATGCGAACATGTTGACCATTTTAAATTTGTAGGGTTTTTCTTCTTCTTTGATGTTCATTTCAATTTGTCCACATGCATATACTTCCACACTTAAGATTAATTTTTCTTTCGAATATCTGCAGGAACATACTTATCAGGGAGGGAGCCATGAGGTCTATGGTTGTAATTATACACCAATTCTGGAAGGGTATCCACATAGCAATAAGTTAGGAAATATCGATACATCCTTCCCTTTAGAGTATGAATGACTCACCCAGCTAAGTTGGCCTTGGTTTCATTCTTTGTCGTATAGACATGAATTCCCCCTTCTTCAAAAATGCTTTTATCTATCTGTTTTTAAATTCAGTTCCTTTATCTGACCTTAGAGTCTGTGGTCTTGAATGTGTTATGTGAAAAATCTTCTGGAAGGCTTCTATGACGCTGGTATGTGATTTGTTGGGTATTGGCTGCACCCACAAATATTACGAAAACACATCAATGACATCCAGGCTGTCATCATTAAAGGAGGCATATTCCCGTGTCATCCAAATCAATATCCCACATGTCATCAATACCACGTGTAATGACACGCTGCCTTTTAAAACTGTTACAGGTTGCAGTAAACTGAATGCATCTTGATCCTGCAACCCTTTCTTCACTTTGGAATGAGTGACCGGTTGTTCATGTTTTTAACATGCGATAAAGTTTGTAAGGACCAGCATATGCCCCGGGTTGGCCAGGTTTAAAATAAATATTGGTTAAGTAGTTTTTCCACGTTGACATGTTAACACTAAATGAACGCCACTTGTCAACATATCTTACATTTTATTCGCCTCATAACTCAATCAACATATCTTACAGTTTATTCTTTTGTACAAACACATGCTTTTTTTACAAATCAAGTATATATACAATGGTGTGAATAATTGCAGTCCACTGATCTTCAATGTACACTAAGCAACTACTTAATTCATCAAATATTACAGCATTTACACTATATTTCTCACTTGCACTTTATCTAAATGAATATAACACTTAGCTTCATTCCAATATGTATAGACACATGTGAAATGACAAGTATCTTTACACTCTTCATTTTGACAAACAGGACATACTAAACATGCAAATTTTTTTGCAGCTAATAACATTTCTTCACAATATGCTTTTTGCATAATATATTGTCTCAATGTAATGTTTGCCATTATACTGCAATATACGTTAACCAATGTTTCACTTCATCAAACAGTCTTGGATCAAACCGAGCAAAGTGAAATGCTGCTTCCACAACAAACTCCTCAGCTCCGTCAATATTTGAAAGCACACACTCTTTGATGAAATTCTCACGTAAGTTTGGCAAGTTCAGCGTGGAATGAGCAAGTTCCCAATAGATATTAAAGTGTTGCAGTTGTTTTTCAAGAGAACCAAAACGTGCCAGTTCATTTATCATGTAGCCCACATATTTCTCCTTGAAACACGTTTCTACATCCATCCTGGTTCACATCTCCTTAGTGGTTGAATAACATTTGTTAAAACACGTCTGCATACTATGACGGCTGGCAAGCAAATGATTCCAAAAAAAGTCTGAGCTTACTCTCCAGATACTGTTAGCGAGCCACACTTGTCGCAGAAGTTGTCTGGTTCACACATCTTGCAATTGTACTTGTGGCAGTGACACTCATAATCACTGGCATATCCGTAAGCACCACAATATTCACAGGTAAGTCAAGCTGATTTTGCACGTTCATATTCTCCAATTAAACTTCAGCCAGTCTTGGATATTTTTGACACCTTCATCCGATTGTCCTTTTGCAATTTAATGACAGTTTTCACCCCATGATATTCCATACATGGTACTGGCTCAGGCTTGGCGAATAGGACTGAGTTGATGTTATCCATCTCCTGAAGGATTGTTTATCATTCATTTTGATGTAATACTTTGTATACTGTCCCTTCAAACAGTGATGTTCCCACAAAACTCACATAGCGCATTCTTTGGTATGAAATGACTTCAAGCCACTTCGCTTGCGTCAAGTGCAGTTTGAAGCCAATGTTGCGTAAATTTTTCAAGTTCTGACACACAATCTTCCACAAGGATGGTGTTAAAACGAACCATTTCTCTCCACGCTTGATTCGAAGAAAGGGCCCAAATTCTCCATGCTCCGCAGTAATGTTTAAGTTTACACTATTCTTAAAGCTACTTGTCTTCTCCATGGCTGCACATTGAATGCTGACTTGGTCCTCTTCACCTGCTCCTTTTATACAGTATTACATCACATGTATGTTTTCACGAGATGGTTGTCAAATCGTGGAGTCAGCTCGTTGAAAGCATCAAGAAAGGCTGTTGGCAGACCTTCTGTTAGAGATTGTCTCATGACGATTACTAAAAGTCTCCTCGTTTGCCACTGCTCCACTGCTCATTAGCTATGCAAACATGGCGAAATGTCCTTCTTCATAGAGGCAGGTTATCAAATCATCCGGCTTAATACGCTGTTCAAAGTAGCGTGAAGAAATCATGTAGCGTGGCCTTCGCACATTTGAAATCGTGATCCTCATCAACACGGTTTGACGTCTGCAAGCACCTGGTCTTAAAATGTTCCTCATAAAGGCTTCTAAAAAGTAAAACGAAACGTCTGGTAATGGCCTCGCAGAACTTTGGCTCTGACGCGTGATTTTGCTGTGTTTTTCCTTCTAGCATGCGGATGAGCCGAATGGTGTCACTAATTCTTCAGTCAGGTATATGTACGTGTCTTTGTTGAAAAAGCCTTCTTCGCGTAAGCACCATAAAATATCAGTATAGGCTAGAGGAAGCATTGTCTGAAAGTTCCGTTTCATCATCATCATCATCATCATCATCATCATCATCATCGCTTGACATGACCACTTCTTCAGAAAGATGCTTCATATGTGTTTCTACATTTGCTCTGGGTTGCTTGGTGTTACCATTTACAAGCGCATTTGCAACCCAGAAGGGGTAGTTAGGTCCCTCATTATCTGGCATTCTTTGCTGCACTGCAGAAACGTCTGACGGAGCGCCTAACGCTTCCTCCAATTCTTTTTCAGCGTCTGTCATTGCAGACAGGAAAGCATCATTCTCTTCCATAGTTAACAATGTGTCATCAAAAACAACCGTTTTGTTAACACTGAAGTGAAACAGGTCATCAATGTCTATGTTGATAGCTGGAGGTGTATTCAGCGGCGAAATATGAAAAAATCACAAAATTTTCTTTTCGAAGGGGGGGGGGGGGGGGTCAAAAACCAAAATGTTCAGAATCGTCTGCAACGGATAAATATGCAAAAACCACAAAATTTTCCCACGGGGGGGGGGGAGGGGGGGTTTCACATACCATAACGTAATATCTATAGACAAAGACGTAATATGTGTTCTTAAACTAAATTTTGCTGTAATTTTCTGGCCCGGGGAGAGGGTCCCACATACCATCACATAATATGCATAGACCAAGACGTAATACATGATCCCAAACCAAATTTTGATAAAATTTGCTGGTCTAAGGGGGAGGGGGTCTGATATAATTTTTCCTGGGGGGGGGGGGGGTCTGACATATGTTCTGTTTTTCTCACATGTCAAAACTGAGTTTTACATTGACATCAACAATCCGCCAGTCGTCAGCGAAGTTATGGAAATGGATGTTCCGGTCCATGCACCAACAGGCACACAATACAGACAGCACTTCCTTCAACTGCTACTGGATTGTGTCATTGTGTATGAGTGTGTGTGTGTGTGTGTGTGTGTGAAAAAATGTGCATGTCTTTGAAAGGGCTGACCATTCGAACACATCTTTGAATGGCGAGCTCAACTTCTCTGATAGCTCGCTGCCGCGAGGGGGAACACTGTGGTAGAACTCTGTAGTATAATCCTGTGGTAGAAATCTGTGATAGAAGACTCGTTTTCCCCCTACTTGTAATAAATCTGATTTCAAATTAAATATGACTGAATAATTATTCCTTCATATGTTCCTGTTCATCCTGCCTTTGGCAGCCCTCAGCCAGTTTATGTGAAGCATTTTAGCCATCACTATGGACGGTAAAGACTTGTCGATGGGAATAGTGTACAGATTATATACCAATTAGTTGACGTATCATAACCGTAGTATTATTGAGTTTTACCAGAAAAATGCTCATTAATTGCAATGCTAATCTTGACATCTCATTCGCATATTGTCAGATGACACTGAGACTAAATAGGCCTCTTTTTTAGAAGAAAAAGAGAATAGGCTACTACCTCTGAACAATAAGGGCAATTAACAACTCGACGACCACTCAGAGGATGCTTCTAGTTCGGAAGCGAGTCATAGGTCATATGACTGTAGCACAAAGTCGTATGGCAATTAGTCGTATGAGGCGATCAAGTGATGGAACCGAGCAGCTAAATATTAAGGGCTATTAGTGGTGGTCGAGTGGAGTGCATTGGAGATGCATCGCTTAACACGGGAACTGTAAGTGAGAAGTAATTAGGTGATGCGTGAGCAAATCGGGTCACCATAGCCTAAGTGGTAACAAGCGTGTAGCAGGTGCCCAACACCTGAATGTCTATTCCGTGTACCATAAAAACATTCAGGTAATGTTCACACTTTTAGACTGAAGTCTGCAACTGACCGGCTACGAAACGAGAGAGACTCAAGCAATAATATATTAGCTGAAGAACTGATTGTCTAATCTTGGAAATAATGCTCAATAAATGCATAAGGTGCATAAGGAGAAGTGAAGCATATGGCGCATAATGTCTGCTATTAGAAGGGCCTAAGCTACCAAAATAAATTTATTATATTGATGCAGTTTGAGTTGGGAGTTTGTGACAGGTCGGCCTTATAATTTCGCATCAGTGAAATGAACAAAACTTTTGGTGATTCACTAGGAGTCACGAGGAGAGCGGGCATATTGCATATATACCAAGAGCACGGGTATAGGGCACAATGACGTCGTGCCTATAATAACACGTGACCTTACGACCTGGTGGGGCAGGAATAACTATGTGTCAAAGCCAAAGCGTGATAATTTTACTTAGAAGGGGATTCCTGGAAAAAATAACGGAGACTCAGGGTCCGTTATATTGGCGAATTTTCTTCTGTTTGACTTAATGTTTTGCTGCTTATTGAAAGCAAATATCCGAGAAGACTGATCAAGGACAAAGTGTAGAGGAGAGTCTTAGAATTACAAGCGACATATACTACTGAACCACTGACGAGGGGGTATAGGACGCTCTACTGAAATTGTTAGATCAGACTGGATAAAATATTGGAAGACGCTAATCCAAAATTCTTTTCATCATGAACAGCATCATATGGCAAAATGATAAAACTTGACAAACAATCAACAGAGATCTTGTTTTCTTCCAAAGACAGGAACTGAGATTGCTACCGACGTTGCTGAAAATGGAATGATATCATATATAGATAAAGTAGGCTTCTAATAAGTGTAGGGGCGAAATATAGATCTTGCTAGTTGAATCTTTGTCAGCCGAAAGCATTCGTCTTTGTTGAAAAAACCTTAAGAAAACATTTCTGCCCGTAGATCAAATGAAGCTGAAACAACTCCTACAAGAATGTTTGTAACTTTAAAGTCCTGGACCCGCAGATTCCAGGGGAATCTGGACCTCCAGATTCCAGGGATGCGGAAGATTCTATACGCTGAGTAGCTGTTTCAGCAAAGAAAGAAGGGCGTGTCTAGAAGACACGGTTTTAACCAGAGTGGGCGTGATCTTATGATTATTGACAGTGGCAACGCACACAGCATGGAGTGGAACCACACCAAGAAAATGATCACTAGTGCATATATATCCGGAAAAAGGAAATAAAAGGAAAGACTATGTGTGAATATAGTCGCAAACGGAGGGCAACGAACGACACCACCTGTCTTCATCTCGAGAACATCGGCAGATAGCGGTCTTGAACTGATTATGAACCTCTCTAAGAGTGCCCTTGACAAACGAAACCAAGGTCCTGAAGAGAAGCAAAATTGGGTGCCCAAAACATTTGTTTGACGTGAAGACCGATTAAGATCCACCAGTGCAAAAAGTAATACACGTATAGGATAATGTGGTAACCTGCAGCGACGTAAACTTTTGACTGCAAGCCTGAAAGCAAAGAATACGGCGTGCCGCTTTCTGCATTGGAATGTAAAGATACGCGGTCAACATATCAAGAAAAATCGCGCACACACCTTGGTATAGGGAGGTACATAAGTCCTGAATGAATCGAATGCTTTAAATTTATTTAGCTGCTAGAGATCAATGATAAGGTTCCACACCCTCTTTCTTTGATAAAAAATAACAGCGACTGTTAAAACCGACCATTTTTGGTTTAATTTGCTGGGTGGTATCAGTTCAGAGTTGGAAACTTCGACACTGGAGGGTGGATATAATGACAAAGTGTAGCTTTTGAATGACAATGGGCATCCTCTGTGCAGTTACATGGCCAATTGCTTGATAACCATACACTTCTATCAAGCTTTTACTTATTCCCATGTCCGTTTTCCTTTGAGTTGCCTTCTAGAATACCCTGCTTTACGTAAGAATCTAAAGTACCAGAGAGATGCCTGTGTACGCTATCCTAGAAGCTTTGGTTAGCTGTTAACTGGGTTTTGCCACCATAGGTAGCGTTCTCTGTCTTGCGCCTATTTGGTGAAACGGATCTGATGATTGTTTCTTGGAAGATTGATTTGGATGATGAGGAATATCTGGTATTACAATATGCTGCTGTGTTAAGAACAACTTCCGACCAATGGTAAAAAAAATTGAAACGGATATTGCATACGAATATTCGATGTATTTAATTGTACGTATTTTATACATATATTTGTATATGTTGGCCCAACGTCTGACATAGACGGACTTCCGACGGAACAAAACTTGTTTTTGAAAAAATATTACTGATGTATAACCGACGCATTACAATAATCGTATAATATACAAATATATCACTGCATCGGCTATACGTCGGAAATATACTGAATTCCGACGGAACTTTATTTGTTTTATGCGAGATATTACAAGCATGTAATATGCGTATAAATATATACGTATATTATACATATAGTTATATTTGTTGGTGAAACGTCGGAAATATACCGATTTCCACTGGATCTCTAAATTTGTGTATTTCACGCATAACTTGAAATGAAAACTTTAATGTTCTATATATATATATATATATATATATATATATATATATATATATATATATATATATATATATATATATATATATATATATATATATATATATATATATATATATATATATATATATATTGCGATGTGTACGAGTGCTCCACATATTCCACAGCGTCGGAAAAAAAGATGCCGATATTGCCAACGCGTACTATACGTATTTTTTTAAACGTCTATAAAACGCATATTTTCCTATGTATAAACGACGTCGGAAATACATCGGAAAAAAGATGCCGATATTGCAATCGTATATTATACGTATTTTTTATACGTCTATAAAACGCATATTTTCCAATGCTTATTCGGCGTCGGAAATTTATCGATTGACGTTTTGTAAGAAATTATCATTTGCCTCAATAAACTATCCCTCAGCAAACATAAAGGAGGAAAAGACAATACAAATACCTAAATTTAAAAGCGCCAGCGGTAACAAAAAACGAAAATGTAAGAAGTAAACTTTTAGGGACAAAATAGAAACATTAGACCACTTAATTACACTGCCGAGGCAGCCCCAGCCGCCGTGGAGTAGAGGTATGTTCCGCGCCTATAGGATGCAAGAGGTCCCCGGTTCAAACCCGAGTAAGTACTAGTGTTCAGTTGCAATATATAAATATGCTATGTTGTATATTAATATGCTATGGTGTATGTATGAATATGTGAATTATGAATGGTTGGTAAGGGTTCAATGGGTCAGTTAAGGTTAGAAACTATTTTTTTTTTTCAAATGCGCACACGCATTTTTATACGTCTAAAAAACGCATATTTTCCCGATTGTCACTTGGTCGGAAATGCGTTGGAAAACCTCGGAAATATGCATTTTATATGTATAAAAATCATCGGAAGTTCGTCGGAAATGCATCGGAATATAAACGTATAACAGACGTATAGCCGACGGTTGGTATCCGACGTCGAAGAATTTGTAGGGATATTTCCGACGGTGGCCCGACGTATTAAAGATATATCGGCCCGATGTATATCCGATGTACGAAGCCGCTATGTCTATTATACGTCGGGCCATAGTTAATCCTATGTGCAACCGATACATCGGCCCACGAAGTTGCCGATATTGCCGATGTAATATAGATGTATTTTAGACGTTACGCGAGTGTTCGGGATGTGACTTTCGGTACAAAAACTACGCTGACATTACTTAAAATCATACAAAGCAACTTCGATAAGTTAATTTTTATACAATTTCGTTAGTTTCGATATATATTAATATAACTCCATTCCTGGGGTTAGAAATGGAAATTAATTGGGGGGGGGGGGGGATAGTCGATTCCTATATGGTGCAGATAGCCTAACCCTTAAATTTTGAACATGCACTATTTTTTTTGCAAAGGTTGAAAAGGAAAATAACTTATCGGACATAGTTGCGAAATAATTAATTAATTAAAGAAAAATTGAATAAAATTCATTTTATAGTGAAGGAAAGTTTGAACATAAAATGTCTTGCCAAAAATTTATCATTACAGATTCAACCTACAACTGAAAAATATAAGTTTAAATAAACCATCTTTTATGGTAAATAGACATTACGGACATAAATTTACATTCATTCATCCCAAAGCAAAATGAGAATATGGTAGTATAAAGGACTCGTACATGATTGCGTGAGCAGGCGTTTTGAATGGATGCTTGGAAAGATGCATGGTAAATGCATCGAAGGATACTCAATACAGCGAGTACATATTGTGCGTCAAACCACTATCTGATGCGCTCACGGGCACACCGACCCTCTGTAAAATCTTGGAGAATGGATAATAAGTTTCTTGTATATCATAGTTTTTTCCTATGGGGAGAGGTATGGGACCGGGAGAAGGGGAGGGGGTGTTGGCGTATGTGTTTGTAAAAGAATATACCACTCGACAATCGAGGTATGTTTTCTATGCGACCCGAGCTAAAGTAGTAAACTTGAGACCTCTCACACCCAAGGAGGGAATTATATCTCGAAACCGTTGTAGACACAAAGGATATTTGTTGTGTGACTATGGAAATTTGCAAGGTCGAATCGGAAAAATGTTGCTGGAGCTTAAATTCTGGGGATGTCGGAAAAATTATTTGCTTCCCCTAGGGCCAGTATCCTGGGGACATCCTACAAAGTTTGAAAGAAATCGGACCACAGGCCCTATGAGGATTTCGACATTACATATAACACACAAACATACAGACGACAGACAATAACGATAAGAGCTGGAAATTGTTGCGCATGAATTGTCTAACGTGACAACTAAAAATGCACAGTTAATTCGAAGTTTACCCAGTTAATTTGAAGTGTTTTTTTCTCATTCCTATTTAATTATAAACAATTGGGATAAAACTCACATCAAGTTTCATTCAGTTACAAATTAATAAGGCCTAGAAATTAACATTGCCTATATGTCTGGAACATGATAAACAGATAATTTCAAACTACCCTTTTACGTAGAATGTTCGAATCCATCAACTAATTAGAAAAAATCAGGTTCTCATTCCTGTAACTGATATTTACTGCACTTTGATTTTACATCATTTTGGTTTACCTGATTACTTGAATATTTTATCATTTGCGAGAATCATATACAGTTGTAAAAAGTTTGTATAGAAGTATAAGTATGAAATCTTCACACCAATTTTAACGTTGATTCCAGGAACAAGTAAAACACATACCGATAGCTGTAAATTGTTACAGCACCTGTTCAGATTATTAATTGGAATGGCACTGTTGTTGTGAAATACAGATTAATGATACAGTATGGAATGTTGTGTAGACTGCAACTTAGTGGTAATTATCCCGCCATATCCGACTAAAGAAAAAATATTTTCTATGAAGAGTCATCGTATATGCCACAAAAATTATTTTGGTATACCTTCTTAAGGTGACCACGGTACACCTTCCAAAACGCACAAATACTATTATAACTCTGAATCGTAATTTCGCATTTTGAAAAAGTCTGTGTATTGAAGGTGTTGTTTACCTGACCTTTTTTGTTTTCTATTTGATAATGAAAATGTTAACTCTTTATAGAACTATTTTTAAAGTGTCACTAAATTATATCTCATTTTATATTCCATACCTCATCACAGGTCTGTACATCAATACTCAATCATCAGTATAAATTTACAACAGTTTGTGTATAGTGTGTGTTAATCAATTATCCCTCCGATATCTGTACTTAGTTACTCTTTAGCAGTGTATAACTGCATAAAATGAAGCAAAAGCTGTATTACATCCAGCGACGTTAGCGTTCGAATTTCAAGTCATACATGTATAAAACACTGTAGTAGATTTTACAGAATATACTGACCGTACCTAACATTTTTATAGACCCTGTAGGAATTTTGTCACGAAGTAGATAGAGGAGAGCCTGGTAAATACTGACTTTAAACCGCCAGGAATAACGTCGCATAATAATTACATTTAAAACACATTATACTTGAGCGATTCATATGCATGTAATATCATTAATATGTTAATTGGTAACTGCTCCAAAATGTAACATAATGAATGTTCGACCGGGCGCATTCGTGTGAAAGAACATATCAGGGTTCGCGTTTACGCCGTCCCATAAGGGAAAGGACGACTTAATTTCGAATGGGACGATTTTTTTCGAGAGGGCCTCGTCCCGGGGACGATTTTATCATGTTAGACCTCAAAAAGACGTTAATTATTTTAATGCTTAATTTATTGCCACAAAACCACAAAAAGTATTGAAGATTATTACGGTTAATCTGAGATATCTCGATTTGTTGTAGATTTTTTAATCCTACAAAATTCGTTGTGAATCAATACTTCGATAGCTCAGCGCTATACAGGGGGCCATTTTCAAAGTATTAGCACTCCTGAAGTTTCTTTAAAATATGATTTTCGAGTTGTTCTGCGTTGTAAATTCTCCATGTTTAATACGCATATCTCACATTTCACACATGGGTAATTATTTTATGTGCCTTAGGTGAGAACAAATCCGAAAGCCGGTGTTTTATTCTTCGGATTTTAAAAAAGGTCCATTCCATTAAGATTCACAACAATAGGGTAAATAAATGAATTTGAGGATTTTCTCAGATTTGTGTCATTTTATACTTAGGATGGTTTTATTTCGTAAAGGACGGTTTCATTTTGGGACAGGTAATCCCGAGCACAACTTCAGCTCAGATCCTGGCGTGATCCCTGACATATTCATATAAAAACACTAGATACAACCACCTAAACGCGATTATTTTTTATCATGCTTCTGTAACCTATAACGATATTTAAAACAATTACACAAATTATCTGGAGTGAGATGTAACATTTTTCGGCGGTTGCTTTGCGGCTCACCTGAAGAAAAGGAGTTTAATAATTGCTCAACTGTATTTTTGATACCGACTCCCTTCAAAACTGTAAATTAAAAAGCTATCATGCTATGACAGTGATCCAGACGCGATATTGTTGCGCTTGGAGCTTGACCAAGTCTAACCACTGTGCATGTATGTAACATTAATTTGTGTTCTGACGTATGGTAATGTGTTGTGTGTTTTTTTTTTGCTTTCGTTAGTTCTGAATCACCATTCTGGTCCACTGCAAGATTTTTATGCGGAGACGCGTTCGGCACTCCTATCAGGGGCCACTGTATCGGCCTTTGCCCGAACGCCTTCGGCCTCGCCCTCCTCTCCCGCCTCGGCTCCTAGCCGGTGTATTATAACCTACTTGGTAGCCTGGTTGTAGGTAACTTGGTACTGAATTACCTATTGCTTGGTAACCTGTACCATGCGTCACAAGCGCTGCGAATCGATTCGGATTCCTTCCTTGTGGTGCTCTAAGCGGGTTTCCTGGCAACGAAGACCGATTCGCGTATGAAGCGCCTCTCCCCACGAACGCCGCTGAAGGTGGACTCGCTTGTGAAGCGCCTCTTCCGGCAAATGCCGCTGAAGATTGATTCGGAAGTGAAGGCTTGCTGAATGAAGGAGCAGATTGTGGCGCGGTTACAGTGGCTGCTTCTTTCTTTTTCAGGTGAATGACGTAACAGGGTAGGATCTGGTCCGGATCGCCTATGACAAGCATTTTACCTCGACCTTCTTCATCTGGCTTGACTAGGATCGAGTCATAACCTTCTGGTATTGCCCTTTCACGTTTTTCCTTTTCTGTAAACGAATTCCCTGGCAAAACTTTGCAAAGAAGCAGGCCTTCGCCGTAGGCCGTACTAATGTCCGGGAACTCAGAGAAATAGATCCCAAATCCATGTACTGTCCGTTGGATTTTAGAAATGTCGAAGTTATTCTTCACAATGCTCTGTACGTTTTCTGGACTAGTTCCGTGGAAGGCTAGATACAATGACGCAACGGTTTGTCCATATTTTGCCTTGAATTCATTTTCTTTTGCTTCAAATGCTTTTACCAGTTTTGGATTGATGTGATATTCGATGCTCTCCAGTTCAAGGAGTGCTAAATGTGACAATCGACCCTGAAGTCTAAGAAACTGGGACTCGACAATCCGGAAGTGAACGTCAAGTGGATCTTTGTAGTCGACTTCTCTTTTCGGTCTGATGCGATGCATTTCATATCTGTCTTGTTCCTCCTTTAAATTCATTTTAAATTGCTCCAATGGGCGTATATGTACTTCGCTCTTTTTGTAACGAATAATATATTTTGGTAAAGCTTGATCTGGATTATATACAATGAATAGGTCATTCATTTCAGATCCACCGCTCTTTACATACACCGAGTCGAAACCCTTTTTCCTCAGATTCCTGCGTGTCATGTTCTTAGGGATGGTGTTTGTAGTCATCGCTCTGCCCAGTAACACATCACAAAGTAACAGGGTGTCTGAACCTTTAGTGTATATATCTTGTGCACTTGTCGACGATTCAGATGTGAAGTGAATTCCCAGCTCGGTCGTTTGACCTATCTGTGGCTTTGGCAGTTCAAATCCATGTTTTGCAATTCTTTTCGCAGCATTCGTTCCGTGGAACTTTTCTTGGCAAACTGATGGGTCGTTCAAAGTACGCCTACATTCGAGGAACTGGAGATACAGTTCTGAGTTGTACACTCTCTCTATTTTTGTAATTGTTGGGTACCAGTTATGCATTGGTTGAACGTATTTCAAAACAATATCTCGTACTCTGATGTACTCTATTTCGTTTATTCCACCTTCTTTGAGTTCCACAATTAGAAGTGGTTGCATCTGAGTTTTCATACAAGCTATTTCAGCGTCTACTTGTTTTCGTATTTCCTCCTTTTTTCTCTTCTCTTCTTGCCTCTGTATCTCTTCCATGGCGCGGGCAATCCGTCGGCACTCTCTACAGTCGTCCGGGTTACAGGGCTGTGAACATATACCTGAGCAAATGTGACCACATTCTGGTAATGTTTTTGTACATTTTTCTTTGCATACAAATGTATCTTCGGATTCGTAGCACAGTCTTGTACCATTATGACCACAAGTTAAAGAAAATTCGATTTGCTGTTTGCATGTTTTCGTCGCCTCGTTCTCGAAACACTTTTTTTCTCCAGGGTGACCGCATGGGAAATAAAAATGCACGTTTTCTTTGCAAGTAAAGTTCTTTTGATCTTCTACGCATTTCTTCTCTCCAGTGTGACCGCATGGGAATGTAAAACGTACTTTTTCTTTACATGTTAAAAGCTTTTCGTCTTTGTAGCATTCCTTTTCTCCTGAATGACCACAAGGAAACTCAAAGTGTACTATTTTCCTACAGGTTAGAAGCTTTTCATCTTTATGGCACATTTTTTCGCCAGTGTGGCCACAAGGAAATTTAAATTGAATTTTTTCCTTGCACGTAAACTGCGCTGCATCTTCTTCGCAGGTTTTAGTACCAGTGTGACCGCATGGAAATTTGAATTCCACCTTTTCATAGCATGTCTTACATGTGTCTTTTGCAAAACATTGAATCTCTTTTGTGTGTCCGCACTCAAACTTATGTGTGACGATTTGTTCGCATATTTTGTCGCGTACATCTTCATAGCACATTTTAGTGCTGGCATGGTTACACGGGAATTTGAAATCTACTTGGAGTAAACACTTTATGCTGCTCTGGTCCACAAAGCATTTCCTCTGACCTGGATGTCCACAGGAAGGGAAATCAAAATGAACAGTATGACGACACAGATTATGGCTGTGCAGGGGTTGGCAGATGCGTTCACATGCATGAATCCCACATGGCATCTCAATAGGACAGGCCTTTTTGCAGAACGGTTTGAGAGGAATATCCGCAGCGTCGCGTGGTGTGATTTGGATTTCAGGGTGGTTGCAACACTGTAGTTGAAGGCAAGGCCCCAGACAACCTTGTGCTTCCATATCCTCCAGCAATGGTTGCCAGTGTTTTGACGCCTCGATTGTATTCTTGTCTCCAGTGAAGTACATGCCGCATTTAGCTCTGGACTGTGCAACACACCGCCTGTTCAGTGTGTTTAGAAAACCAGTTTTTTTCTTCTCATTGCTTCTGACGAGTGAAACAATCACTATTTCGTTCTCATCTCCCTGGTAATTATCAATTGTTTGTATGGTTATGCGACTGGGATCAAAATCATCGTCGTGGTGTGTAGTGTTGGCGAGCTTGAATACGTTTGAGTATATATTTTTTGCTTCCCGCATTTTTCTTCGAAGCAGGTGAACCTGTCCCAAGTAGGCAGCAAGAATGGTGATGTGCCATGGTGGATGTCCTTGCTGTATGAAAAATACAGCCAATCGTATGCATCTATCGGCTTCTTCTTCATTTCTGTAACTTCTTCCCAAAACCGGCATGTCCTTGGTGTTAGGTTTGGCCTTGGTATCTTCTGTTACTGTTCCAAGTTCTGGGTGATTGTGGGTCCAAAAATACATTGCCTTTGTGGCCGATGGAGGCTTTTGGTTGTTTCCAACGCGTTCTAAGTTGCTCCTCAGGCTAGGGTAAATATCCTTTAGCATTTCCGCAAATTCCGGTCGCATTCTGTTCTGCAGTTCAAGCAGAGAGCAGTGAAGTCTGTTATTGATGAGACGTTCCATCAAAGATATATCCAAGTTGAATCTTTTCATCTCGAAGCTTTCGACGTTCGGGCGAAGTTGTTTTTGATCGCCTATTAAAATGAGTTGTTTCACCCATTCTCCAAGCGTACTTAGTATTTGAGGCTCCATGACTTCGGCCGCCTCTTCTACCAACACGATTTCCGGTTTAAGTTGTGCAATTAAATCGCAGTGCATGTTTGCCCCAGTTATGGTCATACCAACTACTTTCTTTTCTCGTAGAATACTCACACTGTGCATCACATCAAGCTCTGATTTACATTTGTGTAGATTTTTGTATTTGATCAGCAGTTCCTTGAACTGCTTCTGTGAATGGTTGAACTCTATGTGCAACATATTTTGAATGTACAAAACTCTCTCCCGTTTTGTCATGTCCCACAAATCCTCCTTTTGCATGAGATACATTCTGAAAACGTCAGAAGAAAACTCTTTTGGGATGGGGAATATAGACGGAATTTTTTGCTTGCCTGTTTGCAAATTTGATCCTGTGTTGATAAGATCCTCGAGATTCACCGTTTCTCCTTTCAACATTCCCGTCGCCGCCAATCGTCTCTCGTTTTCTTCCGCTCTGACTTGTTCCACGCTTTCTTCGTCTTCTTTTTCATCCTCTTCTTTGTTCTCTTCTTCTTCTTTGCTACCTTCTATTCCATCTTTTTTCACACAAACGGACAGTTTTGAGAAGTCGACCGCCACAGTTGTGTACAGAGAATTGCGTACTTCGTCAAAGTCACTGACAGAGGGGAGCCACGCGTGAAGCGCTTTATCAAGCATATCTATTAGTGCCACTTTTCTATTGTTGCGCAAATTGTAATCCGGGGAAGATATGTATTCTTTGATCGGCTGTCGAATATCTCTGAGCATGAAGTTCACCTCTCTCGAATCGACATATCTGGTTTTCCTGCCCTTGCTGGGCCCGTATTCGATGAACATTGATGGTACCATGAGCTTGTTCCAATCGCATTTTCGCAGGAGACGCTCAAGTTGCACAGATGTGGCGTATGATAACATCATGTTGAAATTGGGCTGCATTTTAGACTTGATTTCCTCTGATGTGTCGCTGAGCGCTTCTTTTATCTCTTCCATTTCCTCACGGTATTCCCTTGCTTGGTCTGACAATTCACAGGATTTTCTAATCTCGCGCTTCAGCACAGACAAGTTGTATTTTGCCAGTGCAGTTGACCGTCCGCCAATACGCACGATGTCACCCGGATATTTCTCACTCATTTCTTTCATGAATTCATCCAGTGCATGATTTTTATAAGTCAGGACTAGTATTGGGGTTTTGGGTTTCGTGGAAACTGTGTTCAGTAGTTGCACCAACTTGGCACCGATGAATGTTTTTCCAGTACCCGGCGGACCCTGGATTATAGCAACGCGTTTCATCAAGCATTCCCGCACTGCTATCTCTTGGCTTTTATCCAGGGTCGTTCTCTTGTCGTCAAGTTCTGGTTCACATGAATCTAGGCTTTCATCTAGAGATATATCGTCGTCTGCAAGAGCTGCTTCGGAAGAATTCTGTTCCCATAAATCCGTATTCTCGTCACCGGGAATCGTCGTGCATGATTCTTGAGTTTCGCCGAAGATGGTTTCTATTTCTTCATGAGAAACTTGTTCGCGGCTTTCCGTGCTTTCATCCAAGGATGTTTCTTTTGCATCAGAACCTTTCTGACAAAAATCTTCAACGATCATGTTTTTACGTCCATAGTATATCACTCCTGCGTCCAGTGTGGACGTGTCAGAATAGAACGATGGTTTCTTCGTCGGGCGTCCATACACTATTTCTTTTTTGAATGGTATAGTTTCCGGGTCTATGTTTTGAAGAGACTGTAGTACAGGTTGGTAGGATTTATAATATGTTGGCGACTCCGCCATTACACTTCTGGAGTCGGCATACTGTAGCATCGTAATGGCATCAGCGTCGTCTATTTGATTGCATTCACTGCACAATTCTAACATAACTATATTATTCTTTGGCAGTAAATCTCGACTACTAACTGTGGCCCATATAGGATCTTGAAATGTCCCACTCACTGAAATGCATACTAGATTTCCATACATAAGATTTCTTGCTTTTTCCCAGTTCTTGACGGGTTTCAGCGGCGTGATATTCAAGGCAACGGTTAGTGGGCTGTCGTGGTCACTGACTTTAATGCCATGCACCTTCAGGCTGTGGTAAGCGTTCATGTCTCGGTGGTCGAGATTTCCCTCGAGCAAAGCCCGAACTCCTTTGTTGAGCGCATTGAAACAATCTGCGCGGAGTAAGCGGAAATTGATGTCCATATATTCCTCCGCGTTGGCATACTGCCCGTAGGGTTTAGCGGGCTCTAAGTTGTAGGCTCCTTCCTGTGGCCCATGCAGCATCTCATGCGGAGAGGGGACCAACGCTAGTTCGTCCCAGCCTTGGTCTTCTATCAGAGTATCCTTTGATCGCACAGCAGATTTCAGAGCTCTCCATAAGAAAAATTCCACAGACGACCTGTCTTTTGATACCATGGGTTTCACCAACGAGGAAACGGCAGCGATCTTCCCTGGTACATGGTCGGCTATTAGCAGTAAGAATTTTCTTATGTAAAGCAACATGTCGTCATCCTTATTCGACATTGCCTCGTATATTAAATTTGCGAGTGGACCACTGTGATGATTCAGAAGATTTGTGTGTGAGAGTGCTTGGACAATGGACGTGAAACTTTCGGTTAATCCCTTGGATATATCTTTAATCTCCTTTAGAAGATCCATCAAAAGAACCACACCCTTGCATGAAAGTTGTTTAAAATTTCCAATACATTTCCAAATTTCCTTATTGCCAAGGACGTTGATAAGGAGGTCGGCTTGCGCATCTTGGTTTGGGATGGCATTGGGTTTTAAGGAACTAATTTTATTGGTCAGTACACTTGACAGTAACTCTGTGAGTATACTTTCAATATCCGCTTTCGACCTATCACTGTTCAAACTGTGAATAAAAACCCTTGACGCAAAAGAGCGCTCTTTTCGTGTTTGCATCACAAACTTCACCTTGTCCCCCCTCATAAGCTTAACACCGGCTGGTTTGACCTTGTTGAGGTCAAACCTAACTCCGGATCGCCCTCGCTCAACAATGTACGCCTCCGGTTGAATGTAGCCATGTGGATTTTCTGTACCGGTGTACCTCACCACTACCACTTCACCTATCATTGCCGAGTTTTTTAATCGTTTTGCTCCTTGATCATTGAAACAAGTATCTAACTCCATTAATTGCGTGACTTTGTTTTGTGGTGGTGTGGCACGTTGGCGTTGGTTGGGCTTCGGTTCTTGGTGTGCGATGTCGTGGCGTGTTGGGTGGGTGTTGCGGCGTTGTCGCGTATCATGCAGGACATTTGTGTTGTCATCATGTCTAAATTCTTGCCTTTGCGTTCTAGTTTCGGGTGCTTTAATGGGAACATCAATACTTTTCTTCTCAGTGACCAGTTTCAATTCTGTTAAAACTGGTTTGTCGTTTGTATCAAAGCCGACTCGAAATTTGACTTTCTGCAAGTTTTCCATTTGTTCAAATATATCGGCACTTTCTTCAGGCACACTAAAGAAAAACCTGTACGGCTTAAACCTGGGGGATAACCTAGAAGTTGAATGTACAGTTCCAGTTCTAAGCGCGCTGTTGAGTTTACATGTATAGCCTTCGTACAAGCCTTCATTCTCACTCGGGTTGAGATGCGCTGCGGTTTTCTCACTCAATTTACTGAATACTTCAACGTTCTCACTCGTGTTGCTGCACCCTGCTGCATTGTTGCTCGTGGTGATATATGTTGCTGCATTTTCACTCGCGTTGCTGCAGGAAGCTGCATCTTCATTTGAGGTCTCGTCGTCGGACATCATTCTCAGCTAATGCAGGTGTTTATGTGTCTGAAAACAGATGTGTGGAAAGTTACATGAAATGAAACCCTTACATTCGAGCAATATACTACTTTTTTCTTCAATTAATATACAACACCGTATTATTTGAAACAAGAATGCATCAAACGAATAAGAAATCGGTTTATTATTTTCATAGGCGGCCTGAACCCAAAATGTCCATGTTAGTTATTCTAGAATAGGCTACTGTCATTTTGAAAAATTCTGAATTTTATTATTTTTTTTGAATTTTCAAGAACGTTTTGGATTTATTTACTATAAAATACTGCAAATAATTCCGACTTCAAACAGTTAGTATATTCCAGAATAGACTTACAGTGTTTTTACCAGAGGAGAATTTATGGGATTTCTCCAACTATAACGGGAAAAATCCCTTTTTTCAGAAGGAGGGGGAGCTCGAAACCCCCTTTTGTGCCCAAAATTCATCCCAAAATGGGTTTTTTTCTTCGCATTTGATTGTTTTTTTTTTCGCTGTTAAATTGCCAGATGCAAACCGTCTTTGCGAAATTTGGCACTCCACAGTTCACATTGGTGCTATGTGTTACGTATTCAGAATGCGGACGATTCACCCCCCGACGATACGCCCCCGATTGTGAATTTGGACAATTTGGCCCACGAGAATTTTTCAGATGAATTTTCAAACAAAGGGTTGAATTTGAGATTTAATTATGTTCATCAATCAAGTGTATTATTACCGGAGATGCAAGTCCAGTTATCTATGACACATTACTTCATGGATCACATACAAGGCTTAACATAATGATTCTTTTGATCGAGAAAAAAAATTCTAAATTCCATTGATGATAATGTCTATGGATTCGACTCGGGTATCGCAAGCTATTGATTGAGATAGCGGTACTTAGAAAATGTTCACAACCGAACTTTTTAAAACTGTAAGGGTTTAAAACTTTTTGTCGGATTTCTGACAAATTTGCTCCCAACGTGCTCCACGTGGTTGCTTCCCGAACCATTTTTGCAGGTCATTCAAAATAGCGGGATGGTGGCAATTTTGAAAGTTTTGTTTTCACAACTAAATGGTCAAAAAATAAATGTTCGATGCAGTACTTTCATCGAATGTTCGAGACTTCCGTGAGTAATATATTGGGCACCGAAAACGTGTTGAACTATACCTAAGTGCTAGCAACTGGGTACCGAAATTCTGCAGACATCATAAAAAAATGCTGATGTTGATATGATGGGCACTGTTTTTTGAATTTTTTTGTTTGCTTTGAAGTCGGGACAACTCCCCGCTAAACATAAGAACGTTTTTGTTTGGTTGTGAAAAGGTTATAACGTTTTCCCAACCAAAAACGAACCTTTTTTGGTTGTAAAAACGTTATATTCGGCAACCAAATGAAAACGTTATTTTACAAACCAAAATCAAACCTAATTTGGTTGTAAAAACGTTACATTTACCAACCAAATAAAAACGTTTTTCCAAACCAAAAAAAAAAAACGTATGGTATTAGAACGTTATTGAAATTGATTTTTAAAGAACCAAAAACAAACCAAAAAAAAAAAAAAAGAAAGAAAACATTTTGCATAAGAACGTTATTATATCAGTTTTAAAGAATGTCATATATTGGAGCGTCAAGGAAATGTTATAGGCAATTTAATACTTTGTAAAGTATTGTCTAAGACGCACATTTCAATGGATGCGCCGTGGCGTAGAGGTAAGTTCGTCGCTTTGGATGCCAGAGGTTCCCGGTTCAAACCCAGCCAGGTATGAATGTTTCGTGAAATGTTAGTTGCAAAAAGATTAATGGTAATTCTTAAAAATGAAATATGATGTGATGATGGAGCAAGATGCAGCCTCCCAGAGTGAATACTATTTTGAAGAATGTTGAAGGATATTTGTTTTACGCACGTTTCACTTCACGATGAAAGGTTTTCTTAAGGTTGTGTAGGAAACGTTCTGAAAACGTTTTCTATAAAACGTTTTTAGAACGTTGCGAAAAAAACGTTTTTCGGCATTTCATATACAACCTTTAGAAAACGTTTTTTGCAACTTCAAAAGGTTCGGGAAGAAACGTTTTTAAAACGTTATTTCAGCCAAATTTGTTTTATGGGCCCTATCTTTTTTGCATCAGGGCTGTCCCCTTTATTTAACTAATGAATCGAATAACAATATATAAATTAACAAATGAAGATGATTTTTAAGGATTAAATGTACAGGAGATGAAAGTTACAAACAGCACTTAAGTTGCAACATGTTTTAAATTTTATATTTAACATTTCTAGAAATATAAAGAAATATATGCATACATACAAACACATACCAGAAACACACGTAGATTCACCACATGTACTATGGAAACATCCTATGGCGGTATATTTGTACAAAAATTTCATGGCGTTCGCGCTCCAACATTTATTTTTGATTGCAATGGTATTTATGTGCAATTAAGAGATGAGAAAAAATTTAATTCTTTCGCGAACCACTTTTTATGTTATCCAAGTCACTATTAATTTCTGCACGTGGTTTTTATTATTAAAAAATAAATGCTAGAATGAATTCAATTTATCGCGAACTATAATTAACTTTTCGCGTTCCAAAATTAAGAAATTAAATTACGTAATAAAAACGCATGGTCAGACAAATGTTCTTTAAAACACAAGACGTTTAATTACGGTGCGGGATAAAATAATGGCGAAATTAAAGAGCGCGAAATAAATAGTCAAATAACATATGGAATGTAAATGTTGCGCGGCTAAGAAAATTGCCGCGACGCCATTCAAATGCACGCGAAGAAAAATAAAATAAACAACATGTAGGTTTTGATTTTTGGTTCAAATATACCGCCATAACATCCATGCGTACTCACACTTACACACATACATTTATATATGCATATTGAACTACAACTTTTTACTTTACTTTCTTTTTGTAATTTGTTATCCCATTAATTACAACTACCTATACCACTCTTTTTGAATTGAAGTTACATTCAAGTGCTAGAATCCTATTGAAAGAGTATAAATAGTTTATCGGATTTGTAGCAACATCTTGCTAATGTGCAAGAAACTCCTGGAAACTTATGAAGACATGAAGTTATATTGAAACAATCAGGTGGGTCACCGTTAGCTGACGATCCTGTATAATAATTTTGCTTCATGCAATTATTTAAATGCACTATACTCAGATTTTCACTATGCAAACTTAACTTATGTGCATTAATATAAGTCCAAACTGCCGTACGATAACTACATATCTCCGAAAAAGAAGATAAAACAAGGTCGTGAGAAAAAAATCTTGCTCATTTGTTGACAAATGACGTGTTAGCCATTCAGTCATACAGATCCAAGGCAACGTCAAAATGTCATAATCAAATGAAATCATGCACAAGCATATCACTCTGGCATTAGCACACAATTGCACTTGTGTCTGACTGATTGGACATACAGTTGCATGTATAATTCAATTACACATACACCTTATTCAATTCTTCATATATTTAATTGATTTTGCCACATGTTTAAACAGAGTTTCACATTTGCCTCATGGAATTATGCATATAATAAGGCTATAGGAAAAGCGGAACATAATCAAGTCTCGCATTTTGCAAAACCAAAAAAGAAATAAATGCTACTGGCTTTTGTAACAAAATATCCCAGTAGACCGACAAGACGATTCAACAAGTATGTACAATGGCAGAAAGATCGGCACGGGTTTGATTTACAATATTCAGTAATTTTATCCCGGTCCTCTTTGGCAGATTTCTGTTGTTCCGATAAACAAGTCTTTACAATCGGGTTGTAAAAACATTGAAATTGGCGTCATCCTGTTATACTGGTATATAATTTAATTTAAGCCAAAAAATGCAGTATTTTTTTTTACAAGTTAGGATTATTCAAAACCAGTATATTTAGTTACTTTATTGTTATTCGTTGTCGTTTTCTTTGCGATATTGTAAGAATGTATCGAACCAAGAGAGTAACAGACGAACCACTTCTAGGTGTGGCTATCTCCCAAATATTTTGACTAGAACTAGCAGATAAATGCCCGCAAGCCAGTAGAGTGGGGTATGTATGGGTGACGGATCACCCCTTGAGTTTGTCACCCGCTTAAAACGTCAAAACCCGATAATTTGCTTAAAATCGGTGTTTACATCCAGCTGTTGCTCCCCCAGTATGCTCAGCTGATTTCTTGCCAACCCCTTACACCCAAAATTTTTCGGATTTGTCACCCCCTCCCCCTTCAAAATCCTGACTAGTTTCCTATTTTGTGCATGTATGGCATCAAATACCGGTCGTTCTGTTCCCTTAAAAAACTTAAAAATCATATTTTCGGGTGGCGGTTGGAAGCAATATGTAATTCATTCAAAATATTTTCTTAGAATCACATTTGGTTTGCCCAATGTGTCGCCATAAACACTCGTTTGACAGCAGAGGTCTTTATAAATGCCCCGTGTATAAATTCACCAATTTTAGACATAACTAAAGAAAAGATATATTGCATTTCCAAATATAAGGGCTACGGTATCAAAACAGCCCTTATTTTAAAAAGCCCAAAGATGACAGCGTGTTACCCCACAGTTTCTGAAGTTCTCACCATGAGCTAATTGAATCAGCAACAAAACATTGTACATCAGTCAAAAACATGGTATCTCAAATTTCTGCCGGACTATACCAAATGATGCCAGACACTATTTTCAGAAATTCAGACAGGGAATTTGAAATAGGTAGAGAGGCGGGATGTGCCCGCGTCATGTGCCCGCGTCATGTGCCCGCGTCATGTGCCCGCGTCATGTGCCCGCGTCATGTGCCCGTGTCAGGTAGCTTTTGTTGCGGTATTGGCTCAGTGAGATGCGGAAATCCTGGGAGCAGCCACCCCTTGGAGTACACTACTGTTAAGAAGTGCCCGTAGTCGACACTTGAAATATACATGTACATACATTTATATAAGATATCAAGCGCGTAGGCGAGGGTGGGGGAGGGGGTGGTGCAGGGGGTGACGAATTTCCCCCCTTTAGTTCCCCCCAAGAACGTCACAAAAAATTTCTAAAATTTGTTCACTATCGATGGTGTTCAAGGGGTTTACGACCCCCATACCCCGAATTTGAGCTAATTTCTATCACCCCACTCCCCCGCTGATTTTCAGGGTTTTTTTATTTGTCACCCCCCCCCCCTCCGCCATGGATTTTCTTCATTCTGAGTGTGGACTTTTTCCGGTTTTGAGCGCGTTAACTTCGTTACTTTTTTATTCCCGGGCGCGGAGTACAACCAATGACGCGCCCTGGGCGGGTCAAACTACTAGCCGCCTGTGGTTGTGTCAGCGCTCTAGAAAACTGAGCGACTGCGAATACATTTTATAGTCAACAATATTTCTCTGGTTCCTATGCCAACTGGATTGTGTGTGAAAGATGAGAAGTCTTTTCTATTTTTGTAGGCATCTTGCCTAAATATGGTACAGTACATGCTCCAGTGACATAAAGACTACAATTAAAAAATGACAATGTACTGTATTTTAGTATTACGAATACAAGAATTGTCAACAAAAACGGCCCCGGGTTTAAATAAGGTTTCAATAAACATGTCATGAATATTAATGAGATGATAACTTACTTGTTGTGAATCCATTTCCACCTAGTTTATTACATTTACATGCAGCTGGAACAAAATTTACGCGTTCATATGTTTTCTGCTCATAAAATCCTATTGAATAACACAAAAATGTCCAGGAAGGCACAGGCTATAACTGCATTCACACAGAATAAACAATACATCCCATAAACAATAGTTAATTGCCAAAGTGTTATTTATTGAGCACAGTGTGTTGATCTGTAGCTGCTGAACGATTGTCGATAAATTTTGTGAAAATGTAAACCACTACAGTAAAACCTGAATTTTTTACGTATCGTACAAAACATAAGACGATAATGTACAGCTCGTACTCGGATCATACTCCGCAGAATAATGCATTTTTGAACTGTCCATGGAAAACAATCATGTTGTTAAGCAGTTATCCCTATTTTATATATTAACAAGGTATGTTATTTTCATGAAACTGGTATTTGATGATCTCGAACACTGAATACGCAATGCCCAGACATTTGTATTGATCACGACACATGAGGAAAACAAAAGTACAAAATAACCCAAAGCTTATCTGAAAACAGTAAAAAAAAAGAGCTCTTTGGTGCACTTTATTGAGGACACAGACGTTGTGAAACGTTTCGATCAGGCCACAGTTCATGTATATTTGACAACCGAACGTTTTTGCCTCTTGACCGCTGTATATGCCCCACTCATTGTGCATATATATATATATATATATATATATATATATATATATATATATATATATATATATATATATATATATATATATATATATATATATATATATATACTCGTGACTACTGCTAATGTTATGCAATACTGTATAGGCTAATCGAGAGGGGGGTGGTGGAGAGACTGTGGGGTGGAGGTGGTCATAGTGTGCGCATGCTCCTATCGGCGCCTAATGGAGCAGATGCCCCTTATAGTGATGGAATTGTTACAAGGCCTTTTTAGGTGAAAAATGTCAGTGCCTCCTGTTTTTCGCTCCTTTGAAAGTTTAGGGACACAAAAAATGTTTGTCCCTCGAATTTTGAACAAGTTTTCTGGGATGGTTGGGGTACATCACAAGACACATGTATATAAAATTTTATCACGGACTGTGCACCCTGTTGGTGCCGATTGGGGGGGGGGGGGGGGGCACGTGTCCCCTCTGGAACCGCTTATGATGTTGCCGGTGATATTCACGATATGTTGCGAATAGCAGTGCGACGTGGAAAAACCAACGGAAATTGGCCCGTCCTCTGTCTGGTACTCGGCTCTCACCCCTCAACGCTGCTCGATCAATGCCGCTCTTCCTCACTCCTATTTGCGTATTCCCCCCACCCCTTTCGTAGTAGTGAAGCAATTTTTTACCGCTTGTAGATATGGACATCTTCAAAATTTCATCCATCTGAAGTTCTATAGATTCCAATTGATGATGGCACCTAACTATGGTAGTGGCTTGTTTAAGGTTATATTTTTAACGGAAGGGTGTAATGGTGCATTTGTCAAACGCTGTTTTATATTCTTTAGTCTCGTGTGATGTTAACAGTAGCTTATCTCTTTTCTGCCCCCTAATGACATTGACTGTTGTAACGCTTTTGCCTAGATGTTCTACAGTATGTTTCACAGTGTCAGAAGTCGGTCTTCCATGCGGTCTGGAAATTTAATGTAATGCCTTTAACTGTCGTAATGGTCTCTATTCCACTTGGCTTTTGAATCTCAGGGCATAATTCTTAAGACCACCTCTTACAAGGTGAGAGATTATACCATCCGAAACTTCATCGGTTAAATCCCCTAAAAAGGCGCCTAGGGGTAACTCTTTCTTGGTTGTTTTCGTTGTATAGATCACGGAGTCTATGTCTCAGTGCAAAGCCCTTGGTCGTAACTCTTCCAACTACACATACAGTTTCATTCGTGCTTGGGCAGTTGTAAAGACTGCATTGATGACAAATTCGTCTTTGAATTTCCACTGCATTTTAACCATTTCGTCTGATACAAAATTAACGACTTTGACCTCTTGGCTATCACTTGTCAGCGTATTAAAATATTTTTTGGCGCTTTCACATGGTCGAGCTGTGACATGTTAGTTCTTTGAAAGAACTTTTCCCAAAATTAATTGAGCATCAGATTTGCAAATGATCTCAAGCCAGGGTTCTTTTTAATATTGTTGTGGTCCAGAATCATACCTTCTTTATCATGATAGGTTGCAATATAAGATTTTCTGTCTTCTATGTGCACAGTCCGTGATAAAACTTTATATACATGTGCCTTGTGATGTACCCCCCCCCCCCACCCTCCATCCGAGAAAACTTGTTCAAAATTCGAGGGACAAACATTTTTTGTGTCCTTAAACTTTCAAAGGAGCGAAAAACAGGCGGCACTGACATTTTTCACCTAAAAAGGCCTTATAACAATTCCATCACTATAAGGGGCATCTGCTCCATTAGGCGCCGATAGGAGCATGCGCCCACTATGACCACCTCCACCCCACAATCTTTCCACCACCCCCCTCTCGATTATCCCATGCAGTATTGCATAACATTAACAGTAGTCAAGTGTATACATCATATGTATTCAACATGTTAAACAAGTTGTTGTTCAACAAGTTGTTCAACAAGTTGTATATAAAGCTATGTTTAAAGACTTTCTCATTTGAATAGTGTAGGTTGAACCGAAAGGATGTATAAATGCAACATTTGTTCGAAATCTTACAATTGGCCACAAAGTCTTAAAAGACATTTAAAGGTTGCTCACACGTCAGAAGTGGATGAAGAATCGGATATGGAAAACCCTGTAAAACTACCTTTCACGGAAACTTTAGATTAGTCTTCTATGGAAAGTCAAAGCGTTAATATGGCTGAAAAGAATGCACATGCTTGTACAGGATGTGGTGCATTATACAACAGCGAAGAAGCTTTGCTCAAACATATGGAGCAGTGTGGTGAGGATGCTTATGACAGGAGTTCTGAAAGTGAGTCAGAAACAGACTCTGAAAGTGAGTCAGAAATAGACTCTGTTTGGTATGATATGGTTCAAGAAGTCTACGATGACTATGGTGACAAATTTCAAGAAAAGGTTTCAGAATATGAAGAACAAGGACTTGAAGATGCGCGTGAAATAGCAAGTTATGACCTTCGACCCATTTATAAACATGGACTAAAACAACTGTTTATGAGACTGTTCCACTATACCCAGCGTCTAGAACAAAGCCAACATTATCAAAAGATTTTAAAGGACTTTAATTACTTTGTGGATGAAAAACATTACAAGTATTCAAAAGCACTAAAGGCGGCTATAAGGAAAAACAATGCATTCTTTGAAGAGCTACTAGATAAGGAAGAGGAGGATGACAGCAGTGATGAAGAAAGTGGCATGGAGAGTGGACAGAGTGAAACAGATGAAGAAAAATAGACTTATTTGACTAAACTTTATGATAAAGACTTTATAAATGCTGTAATATTTTATTAACTTAAGCGTTGTGTATTAATATATATCTTGCTATGCAACATATAAAGCCGTAAGGTTCCTGACGCGGTTTTAATTTACCCGTAAACCATATATCATATATCGTATATTAGGTATTATAGTTAATTTTGTATTATTATGTATTATCTTCAAGAATTGTATTATTATGTATTATATTCAAGTATTGTTTTATTATGTATTATATCCAAGTATTGTATGAGAAAAATAAAAAGTTGAAAAGCATCATATGTGTTTTTATTGAATATTACAAATATGTACAATTATGATAAAAACAAAACTATTTCAAATACATATTATGTTAATACATGTGCCATGATGACGTCATTATAACGCCATGATGATGATGTCATGATGACGTCATTATAACGTCATGATGACGTCATTGACACGGCGCGCGCTCTATCAATCACCATCTGTTCCAGAACTGTCATGACCCTTTGAACACCCTATGACCTCATTATGACGTCACTTCCTGTTTTCGAACTGTCATGACAGTTCAAAAACACCCTATGACCTCATTATGACGTCACTTCCTGTTTTTGAACTGTCGTTTTTCCCCTACTTCTCGTTGTCAAGGAACCTCTGCTTGTGTAGGGTTGTTTGGTAAAGTTCTTCCATGGTTTTCCCATTCACTGTATTCACAGTAGCTCTGGCAAAACATTTGGGACAACCATGCCAGAAACAGCCATCAAACTGAAGTGCTATTTTTTCATAGTACATTTCAAAATAACCGTCTAGCTTCTACTTGTCGACTTTCTTTTCCGCTTCCCTTTTTGCATGTTGTACTGAGATATTTTGTTCTGTTTCTAAGTATTTCAGCCATTGTATGGCCTTGATGAATTGTTTGTCTTCTGGTTGATACCTTTAAGCGGGAATAAGGGCAATAGCGTTTTCTCGCAAGAAATTTTCCTAAAGACTTTCGTACACGTAGCAGCTATAGTTATGCAGTTGTTAAACGAATCTACGTCAGTGACTGTCATAAACAGCTCTCGAAACTTCAAACAAGCACTCTTAAAATTTCGACTTCTGATCCGCAATACGTAAGCAGCTCTTCCTGTAATTTAAAAGGGTTGGGCTGGTTTGGTTTGTACCACACCTTCATGTTGTTGGGGTTGTAATAAGACATATACGGTAGGTGGTTCAGGTGCACATACTCGTTCTCTTCACTGTTAAATAGGTGCTGCAAGTAATCTTTGGCTAGTTCTCACAATCCAAACATTTTTGATGAATACTTTAGTGCCCTGGGTAACAAGTTCATGAAATCTAGGAGCTTAATTCGGAAAGCTGGCACTTCCATGGATATATTTTTGTTTCCTTTGGGTATTATGCTGGGGAGAACTGCATTTGTATAGAAATATTTTAAAACAGAGTAGGAGTGATACCCTTTGAAATTGTGGCAAAATACAATAGCCTTTTTATTCTGATGTGAAAAAGTTCACTTGCAAAATGTTTCTGTCACACATCTCCCTGTAAATACGACTTCATTTGGTCCGCACTTGGGACATATACTTGTCGGAGTAATTTCGCCATTCATGCATTTGTACAGACCTTGTGAGCTATGCAACAGTTCGCATTCTACCTTGCTACATTTAACACATTTTTCATTGACTGGGCTGTAAAAATAGTCCTCAAGTGTGGCTTGACTGTATTCGAAATAAAAAATGTAGGTCTGATTGTCATTGTCCGACTGGTCACCTTTGATGAGTGCCCTGTAGCATTCGTGCCCTCTTAAAAACTAGTCTGTGCAGGTAGTGCAGGTTGCAGTATACTTCCCCACATTTGTGTTTTCTTTTATGACAGTTTGTGTTAATCAGTTGTTCGCATTCACTGCATTTATATATGGTTGCATATGTAGCATTCCACTTTTCAGATTGTTTCTTACGCTGCAGATCAAAAGACATTTTGCCCTTGAAATTGCGATGACAGTCACTACAAGATATTGTTTTTTCGTCGACTTCTTTGTGAATTTTACGGCAGAGATGACAGGGACTGTTGCATACACGCTTCGCTTTCACGGCATACCCTTGGTTGCATTCATTGCAGAAATATTTGTCAATTACTTTTTCGCTATAGGATGACTTTTTGGGTTGAAACGTTTGTGCGCTGTTAAAAAAACAATGCGACAGACTATAGAAAAGAGAATACAACTGCTCCTTCTTTTGGCGGAATATTTTATTGAAAATTCACATTTCAAATAGCATTGTACATATAAATTCCACCTTCCACCTGAACGTACAAACACAGATTTATCGGGTGGTTGCGGTAGGAAATTAAAGATAACCGTTATTTTAATAAAAGAACAACGACTATAACTTTTTATTTTTCACCGTAAGCACGTTCCTTTCTTCACCAAAACTTTTTACAAATATAAATGGGTCGAAGGTCATCACTTGCTCTTTCAGGCGCATCTTCAAGCCCTTGTTCTTCATATTCTAAAACCTTTTCTTTAAAATTGTCATCATGGTCATCATATACTTCTTGAACCATACCATGCCAAACAGAGTCTATTTCTGACTCACTGTCAGAACCGCTGTCATCGGCATTCTCCACTATACTGCTCCATATGCGTGGTTAAAGCTTCTTTGCTGTTGTATAATGCACCACATTCTGTACAAGCATGTGCATTAATTTCATCCATATTGACTCTTTGACATTTAATAGAAGACTCATCTAAAGTTTCCTTGAAAGGTGTTTTTATAGGGTTTTTCCATGTCCCATTCTCCATTCACTTTTGGAGTGTGTGCTTGCTTTAAATGCCTTTTACGACTTTTGGCCAGTCGTAAGATTTCAAACAAATGTTGCATTTATACATACTTTCGATTCCACATCCACTTTTAAAATGATAAAAAGTCTTTGAATGTAAATATATGAAGACAACAACAAAAACAACAGCAACAGCAACAAAAACAACAGACATTAGTTCATGACGTCACTTCCGGTCAGCGATAATACCAGTTTTTTTTCTGTCATTTATGTCAACCCTATCCAAACAGCAGGTTTCGCGCCAATTTGATTTACAAGTTCCCAATTTGCGTAGGGAGATGTCACATTCGAGGTTGGACACACTGTGTCCTAATCTGTCTAGAAATAACTTTACCACATCTCCGAACCATTGAATGGGCTTGCCACACAAACACATGTTTGAATGGGCTTGCCATTCAAACACATGTTTGGATAAGATTGCCATTCGAACACATCTTTGAATGGCGCCGTCTTGCTTCATAACCAAACAAAGAAAAAAATATAACAAATAAACATACATAGCAAAGAATTTCACTTACCTCAAATTTTCACTTTCAATCTTCCAACAACCAACCAACAACCAACAACCACCCAACAACCAACAGCAACCCACAAAAACCAACAACCACCACCAACAACCAACCAACCAACAACAACCAACAACCAACCAACAACAACCAACAACCCACCAACCAACAAACAACCAACAACCAAAAAGTAACGTGGGTGGGGGTCAGCAGGTTAAAAAACAAAATATTTTCAGAATCGCCTGAAATGTGTAAATATGCAAAAAACACAAAATTTTCCCACGGGGGGGGGGGGGGGCGTCGGGAGGTCAAAAAACCAGAAATGTTCAGAATCGCCTGAAACGAGTAACTATGCAAAAATCACAAAATTTCCCCTCGGGTGAAGGGGGTCTGACGACTATGTCCTGGGGGGGGGGGGAGGGGGGTTGGTCCAGAACTGTCATTTCTCAACTGCTATCTCTACTTCTTTCTTTTATTCTTCAACCTTGTGCATAGACTCAGAGATCTCTATTTCGTCATCAAGAGCATGTTACAGACGCTCAAGCTCCTGCTTTTGACGTTCCATCTCCCGTTTCTTTCGCTTTATTTCTTGCTTTGCCTTTAGCTAAGCAATTTTTAATTTGGTCATTTCTTGTTGCACCCTGGGCGTAATAAGCTTCTCGCTACTCACCCTTGAAACTTGACTTGTGGAGTAGTATTTGATGAACTTGGTTGTACTCCGTGTAAGATGCTTCCAATTCTTTGGTTCTATCTGGGTATGCGAGCAGACAAGCTTCGTGACTTGTACTGTATAGAACATATTGTTCGTCTGTTTTACGACGTAACTGACATATGTCGTCAAGGCTTCTTTCATTCGATATGTAATCATTTGCTTCCTTGTGTAACTTGGTAAGACTGCTTTGATAGCCAGCACGAACCCGAAATGTATCAGACGTTTGTTGCAATCGACTTGATGCCATGGTGAACTTGGGAAACCGATAACTGAGACAAACTACTGAATCACCACTTCAGTTGATCCCGGAAATACCGTGTCTACTTGAATTGCTTCCCTGAAAGGTAGCAACCACCGAATGGGACTGAGTTCTGCTCACTCACCTCTTGTAAGAGTGCAATAAGAACGCGTATATCCAAGAGTCCTCTACTTGGGATACCCAGCAACAGCTTGTTGCTGTATGTGTAATCCAGTAAAATGTCCATTAGCGGGTCGCAATATATGTAACTGGAAACACTTCACTGTCAAATTCACTTTCAATTTTTATTTTTAAACTTCACATTAACTCCTCTTTTCACTCATTAACATTAGGTCGTGAACTCTAACGAGATGAAGCTTGTCTCACCTTTTTACGGATAAATAAATTCAATTTTCCTTTATTAATATTTTTATTTTACACATTTCTGTCGCTTAGTCGATAAAATACAGCCAGATACTTTAGCGTTCAAGGCCGTATCCTTTTCTTTCCTTTCCATGACCCAATTAAACTTTTGACCAATCAGAAACAAGCAACAAAATTAGCGTCAATTGCTTAAATTCCAACCTGGGAGCTGGCTTGGTAAAATTTTGTTTCAGCTTTTAGAAACTATTTAATTTCTCCCTTACAAAATAATAAAATAAACAAACAGATATTTACTCAAAACGTTCAGATTCACAGCTTTCTGATAATTATAAATTTTCTATTAAAAAACCCTCAGTTAGTTATAAAAAACATCGAACTAACCACACGAATCGGACTCAAATCGTAAAAGTTAAATCAGGTTTTTTAAACTATTTCTCCCACAAAACGAGCGTTTCGTGTTAAATTTTATACGCAACTTCAAGAGCTCGTTACAGGGGTCATTTTGGTATAAAGAACTTGTACATTAAGAATTAAACCTTTCACTTATTAAAGGTCAAAGTTCAGGTCGAGACACAAAGAAACAAATACTTGGGCCGACGATAAAGGGATGAGTGAAAAACTCTCCACAAGACAAGAGATTGTAAACAGGGGATTGGCCTTCACTCCGATGTTTAATCTAGGTGAACGCCTAGATTACCTATCATGGAGTGCAAAATTATCGTACAATTGTTATAAACAACCAGGGAAGTGTGATCATTAGTGTAGAATATTTTGAGTAAAGCATAAAATTAAGTTGTCAATCTTGTTACTGAGAAAGTAAAAAGTTTTATACTTTCAAAGATAAGATATGTCGCTCTATAGTTCAAATTTCTAAACGGACAATGAGATATTTTATTCTTTATTTTTTGCAACGATTAGTGTGAAAAGAATTAAATATACATGTTTACACCTATCTATACAATGCCACAATTCAAGCTCAGTTTTGTGTCAATGAGCTGTTGGGCTAAGCAGCAACAAGAAACGGGTTCAAGAACTCGTCTCATTGAGAATATCAGCCCAAACAATTATATATCATCTCGATACCAAATGGCAATGGCATAGAAAACCAAAAGTGATGGCTTCGCAGTCCATAAGAGATGCGTTCGAAAATATATATGGACCTGATACATTTGTAAAACCTTAAAGATGAGGTAGAATTTCTTATTTTACACACTGGAAACTAAGACTGATGGATTAATAAAGAACGCAAGCCTCCTGGAAGCGCCGTATTTGGTGTTGAACCAATATTTAAGGAGTGATGCGTGATGCGAAAATGACCTGTCATAAAGCAACGGTTTTGAAGTCAACCTGTTATCTGAACTAACAGAACTCTCGTTGCAACTTTCAAGCCAGCTCACTCCCTCCCAAGAAAAAAAACTAACGTTTTTCTACTTTATGGACTAATCTGCAGAAGACTATCAGGATTATTTGGAATAAGCATTTATCACTTTTTATAAATGAAACTTTCACCACTGTGTATGCATGTAGTCACTATGACTTGAGCAAAAATGGCAGCGCCCCTAAAGTTGTTCCGGTGCTTGCAGAAGCTAAAGTTAGTTCACAATTTGAAGTTTGTGAGGACGTGTATAACACCTCCACACGAATTATATCCACTAAAAGACTATCACTATAAAAAACCAAAAGCAGAAAAATTGGAGTATATTGAAGACCCACCCTTTGCAACGAAAACCTGGGATGAGTTACAAAATGGTGTGAACCTTTTATTATCGATCATTTTTGTTTGTTCAAACTGTGGTCTATTTTATTCTGGCGTCTCAGGGGAAATAAAATATGTAAATTAGACGCGCAAACGACCAAATATGCCTGAGAATGTTTCAATTTATTTAAATTTGACTTGGTGCTACCTAGTCCCAGCGAACCCTTTCTATCTTCCTATAGGACAGTAGTCCCAGTGGACCCTTTCTGTCTTCCTAGGTCAGAAAGGGTCACAGTTCCTGTAATAGAAATCACCATTGATCTCAATTTTCGCGGCTCCAGATCTTTCGGCGCACGTTCCAGGACACCGAGGTTCGGAGTAGCATGCCTTTTCTTAAAAAGCACACTGAGAGGTATCCTGACGCACTCTTTTCGACCTCGTCCAAAGTACCAAAGTGGAGTAAAGGGTGGTTTTGCAACTGCAGATTCATTGTTGTTATGGGCGATAATGGGAGATTCTATATTCTGATCTGAAGAAAACATCTATTTTTCTCATTACAAAATTGTTATTTGACCATAAAAATTGTGCGCCATAATTTATAATTGGGTTATTTATGTGATGCACCCTTTCTAAAATAACGCCATTAGCCCTAGTCGTGCGCCGAGATTGGAAAATTGAGATCAGTGACAAATTATATTATAGGAACTATGACTCTTGCTGGGAGGCAAGAGTCATCTAGGACTAATAGGACAGTCATAGGAAGACAGCAAGAGTCATCTAGGACTAGGTGCTACCATAAATTTAAGTTGAAAACGGAAATAAATAATTGTTTGTCAGGGTAAAAACCACAAGGTTTCTGGCAGGGTTGGCAAAAAAGTGGCCAAATCTAGATTTTGTCTTGCCGGCGGCCAAATCTAGCAATTGCCCGGGAAAATCTGGCATAATTTAAAATCATGAATTATCGCCAGGTTTTTTATAATTGGGGAAACGGGAGTTTCTAACTGTGATAGGTATCATAAAAAGGTATTCAGTTTAACTTTAGTCCCAATGGACCCTTTCTATCTTCCTAGGACAGAAAGGGTCACAGTTCCTGCAATAGAAATGGCCATTGATCTCAATTTTCGAAGCTCTGGATCTTTCGGCGCACGTTCAAGGACACCGAGGCTCGAGCTGGCAGGGTTTTTCTTTAAAAGCACACTGAAGAGTACCCTGGCGCATGATTTTTGACCTCAGCGAAACTCCCAAAGTAGAGTAGAGCGTGGTTTTGCAACTGTGGATTCACTGTTGTTGTGGGCGATAATGAGGGATTCGATTTCCTGATCTCAAGAAAACACATATTTTTCTCAGTAAAAAATTGTTATATGACTATAAATCTTGTGCGCCATAATTTATAATTGGGCCATTTATGTGATACACCCTTTCTTAAAAAAAAACGCCGTTGGCCCCAGTCGTGCGCCGAGATTTGAAAATTGACATCAATGGCATTTCCTATTGTAGGAACTATGGCTCTTGCTGTCATAGGAAGACCGCAAGAGTCATCTAGGACTAGTTAAACTTCTGATTACTAAACATCAAAACACTGTATTCAACCGGAGATTAAGAATGCTCGAGGGGTTGTGTGTTATAGATTTCTTAGAGGCAACCATGAAGTAGATTGGTAGTTGTAAATGAACTGCACAATAGACATTTATTATTATATCGATATGCTTTAGTATGGATGAGGTGTGATTTTAGTGCCAGATAATTTGTAGAAGTAAAGTGAAATACATGTACCTCAGTATTAGATAGCATTGCGGATTAGACTTTGAAATTTTGCCACTTTAAGAGATTTTGCCTTCCGGCAGTTACCGGCCGAATCTGGCCGGCCAAATCTTGCCAACCCTGGTTTCTGGGCGATAGCTGTGTGCTTTTTCGCAATATTTCTCCGCGTAACGCCAATCCGCGACGACAAAAGTCTGGCCAAAACGTAATCGTTGTATTTTATAAATAAATATGAAAACCACAACTTAAATTAAATTTAACATATGCTGCTTGTTATGAATATATGTTTGTGTAAAATCTTGAATGACATGTTATTTTGCCTTCGTTTCATTCTGCGTATTTATTCTCCGAGAATGCTTTGAACTATTTTAGTTTTTTTTTTTTTGATAACCATTTTATTGTCGACTTTCTCGGAAAATAAATACTTAAATGATGACTTTGCGCTCACGGTTGTCTGAGGCAACGTAGGGATTAAGGGTTTCAGGCCATTATTTAGTGAGAGCGCAGGCAGGGTGGGGATTAGGAGTTGCAGGCCATTATCTATCGTCAGATAAGGCCGTGCGGGGATTAAGGATAAAGGTCATTATCTAGTGAGAGCTGAGAGAGTGCGGTGATTAAGAGTTCGAGACTCACTGTTAACAACCGCGAATGGGGTTGGTACATGTACACAATGGGTCAAGCAAACAGAAAACAATGCATTAGATAAAGAAACGAGGAGCAGCTCACTCCCTTAGTTTGCTTTAAGTGTGGCACTGTTTGGACAGTCAACCAGAATTATGCAATTAACCGGTGTGCTTCCCATTTTAACGTGAAAAAGCTATGCGTTTATCCAGCTTATGCGATTAAGCGGTATGCAATTATCCGGTTAAATTTTCAATAGATAGCATTGAAAATGGTTTGGGATTTGCGAATAATATGCAGTTAACCGATTTATGCGTTTAACCGGTATGCGATTAAGTGATTTCATCTGTACATGCATCAAGTCTTGTATACGATTACGTTAATGTATATGATCGTGAAAAAACCCCATATTTATGTGTGTGTGTTCAAACGAACTTTTCGTGAAATTGTAAAACAGACCATTTTTGGACGAAATCTCTTTCGAAAACTTCATTTTATTCCAAAATGTCTTTGTACCATAGGGGATATTGTGGAAAAACCAAAACAACAATACCAAAAAAAAAAAAAAAAAACAAAGAAAAAGGCGAAAAAAAAGAAACAGAGCGCAGTTTAGATAAGTTTTGTTGGCACATGATGAAAAATTATTTGAACCACCAGGAAAGAAGTGCGCTGTTATGTCAAATGACTCATGTTGCCATGCAGTCCTGACTAAAATATTAAGAAAAGAAAACAATCACTGTTTCTGATTGGATATTGTTGGGTAAAATATTGTTAAAAACCAAACTATTGACCCTTGAGGCGCTGATGCTATATTTTTGAAAATATTTAAGTGCCCTCGTATGTGACATAGTGAAACTGTTTCTTTGCACGTGATTTTAGAATTGAACTCGAAGAACCCGGATAGTGCAGAACCTGTAAACATAGGGGAACCGTGGGAAGGCAGTCACAAGAAGTGGCGGAAGAGACTTGAAGAGGCACAAGCTGAAGCTGCAAAAGCCAACAGACAGAATAGAGATCTGGAGTTAGCAACCAAGCTGTTTCAATGTACTTATTTCAAAACTATTCCTATTTTGCTCTGAGAAGAGTCAAACTTTTTAAGGGGGTGTGTGTAGTTAAAAATTCTGTTTTAGGAGACAAAATTAAAAGAAGTGAAGTGAAATTATGACATCATGTCGTAAATGTGTAAGAAAGAATGTTAGGTTATTTGTTTATTTGTTTGTTTTTTTTTTTTTTCAATTTTCCTTGGGGGTAGTGACGCTGTATAGAGAATTGTTCTAGAGCTTTGCCAATTGGTGCAGAAGACCGATGTGCTTCTAATGTACTTATTTCAAGACTTCCTATTTTGTTCTGAGAAGGTTCAAACTTTTTGAGGAGGTGTTTTAAGTTAAAAGTTCCAATTTAGGAGAAACATATAAAGGGAAGTGAAATTGAACATCATCACTGCACATCGTAAATGTGCAAGAAGAATTTTCAGACTGATTTTTTATTTCTTTATTTATTAATCCGCCGCGGTACGTGCGGAGCAGGGGACTTATAAAACGCTCGTTGTCCTATCTGTCCGTCTGTCCGTTTGTCCCCCACCAGTGTCCCCACTTTTGTACGCACGATTGCTCACTCACGTTTCACCGCAGGCGTTTGATTTTTTGTGGGAAGTAACAACATATGTTGGAGTTGTGCGACCTGAGATTATTTTTGAATTTGACCAAAAATTAATGAAACTGTTAAACTTCAAACTTGACCAAATTGTTTGTTTGTTTGGGCACGATGCCCCCACTTTTGTACGCGCGATTTCTCAGTAACCTTTAACCGCAAGCTTTTGATTTTTTGTGGGAAGTTATAACATATGTTGCAGTTGTGCGACCTTTTTTTTTTCTTACTTTGACCAAAAATTGACGAAACTGGAATTTCAAACTTGACCAAATTTTTTGTTTGTTGGGATACTGTGGGGGCACTTTTGTACGCGCGATTGATCAGTCACCTTTAACCGCAGGCTTTTGATTTTTTGTGGAAAGTAATAATGTAATGTTGCAGTTGTGCGATCTGGGGTAATTTTTGAATTTGACCACAAATTGACGAAACTGAAACTTCAAACTTGACCAAATTTTTTGTTTGTGGGGGGTACTGTGGGGGCACTTTTGTACGCGCATTTTCTCAGTTATTCTGCACGGCAGCCTTCTGAGTTTTTATGGAGCGAAGGAATATATATTGCAATTGTGCGACGTGGGATTGTTTTTGAATTTGACCAAAAATTGACGAAACTATAAAACTTCCAACATGCCAAAATTTTTGTTTGTGGAGGCACGATGCTTGTCGTGATGTGATCAAGTCGTAGTATAAAAGATCCGTTGTACTGCTCCCCATTCAGATATCTTTCGGCCTGGGGCTATGATCAATGTCATTGATATACTTGTTTCCGTTTTCCTTGGGGTAAGTGACACTGTAAAGTAGTGGGCTCCAGAACTTTGCCATTTTGTGCAGAATAGCGATGCAGGTTGTATTGCTCAATCACTTCCATTGATGAATGTATAACCGGCTTGCTAGTGCCTGGAGAAGATCGTATTCAATGACTGTTCGTAATATCTGTAAATGCGTTTGCACAACATACTGAGTCATTTTTTTTATGTATGCATGTTTTTATTTTAATTGTTCCACTGAAATCAGACGAGCCGCCATTGGAGGAAATAGAGGACATTTACAGGTTCGAAACCCGAGCAACCGATACTGTGACGCTAGCCAAACACTACGGTATCTTCCGAGATTTGTTCAATGACGCCTTTTTCATACCGGGAACAGACGTGGGTGTGTTTTATGATGATGATGAGGATCACGTGATACCCGTGCTACATGGAAATGAAGTTTGTCCAAGTCAGGTAGTCATAACAGATTATCGTTATCTGTTAGTCATCGCAATCTGTTTTCCTGAGACTACTCTATTCCTGTGACGTTCGTGACTTTTCTTTCGTTAATACTAGTATGCGGTAACAGTTTGCTTTTTTGGTGCATATGACGGGTAAATACGCAGAGCCACATACCCGGCTCTTACACTATTGAAACCGTCACGCTGAAAGTGTGTGCGTGGTTTCGTCATAACGACCCAGGAAAGTGCAAAAATGTCTAATTTATGAAAGAAGATAGTTGTAGAAGAAATTGTGAAGTGAAAATCAAACCAAACTTGCCTTTGGACTGACTGAAAACCCTCCCTCAGCACTGCTCATTGTTCGCACTCGACTTCCAGGCTCATGTTGTCAGTGCTACAGGCAGCAGGAGGGTTATTCTTGTACGTACTCGATCAACTGGAACCTGTTGTTAATGTGTTTACAACTAATCTCTAATTGTTGAGGCCTGAAGGTGTTTATTGTCAAAAGAAAGTTTTCCAACTCTGTAAATTAGCAGCAATTTTCGGTGGAGGTGGCCCATCAGAACGAGCCATCTTCTTTTTTCTCCTGTTTAAGGCGGCGAATCCACCACACATTGTATTCACCGGAGAGGAAGGGGCGTTGTATACTCTGATGCTCACTAACCCAGATGGCCATCTTCTGGATAATAACGCCGAGTATCTACACTGGATGGTGTGAGTGTCGTCTTGTTAACATTCTCATTAAATACAAGTTATCATGTGAGCAATGACCAAGACGAGTTGATCAAGTGGTATTTAAGAAATGATGAAGCAAACCAATATTTTAAGCTATTCTGAATTATACAACATTTTTGCACTTGGTCACACTACAATCTTTTGCATGACGAAAAAAAACACACACACACACATACACACAAAAAAAAACAAAACAAAACAAGCGGACTCTTGCGTTGTTATTGAAGCAAGAAATTGTGCTGTTTTGAAAGGCGACTGTGAACTTTGTTCTTTGCAGTAAGGTTTTTAGCGAATTGAAATCATCCTCAACTTCCATAACATTAGTCACTCTGATTTAGAATAGTCATCAGCATATTAAAACAACAAGTGGAAAGTGACAAGATATAATACGGAACTGTTGCAGCTCCAACATTAACAACAATGATATAAAGACCGGCGAGGTGTTGTGCGACTACCTCAGACCGTTCCCGCCCAGGGGCACGGGTTGGCATCGTCATGTCTTTGTACTGTTCAAGCAAACTAAAAAGCTCGACCTGAGCAAAGAACAACGCTCGAAAAACTGGTAAGTGAAGTGCATTACGGGCAGTTATATCTATAGGCGCGTCCCTGGCGGCAAAAAATGGGCTACGTTGCGATCTCTGCATAGTTTGCAAGTTATGAATTTGAAGTTTGGTCAACTAATACCTTTGCCAAGTCGTACCCCTACCAAGTCGTACCACTTTGGTCAAGTCTTACCCTATTTTTTAATCAAGTCGTAACCTTGGCACTCCTTACATCAAGCTTTTTAGGTTCAAATGGTCGAAATAAGCTCAAAATGGCTCTATCTCTAACCGTTTTCGAGATAATGATCAAATTCCGGTTTTTGCCATTGCCCATGGCCGAGAAGGTAAAGGTCACCGAGATACCTCTCACATATCGTGTTTTAAAGGGTCGAAAATAAGCTCAAAACCGCTCTATATTTAACCGTTTTCGTTATAATGGCCCACTTCCGGTGCTTGACATTCACCATGACCGAGGTGGTCAGGGTCACCTACTTATCTCTAACCGTTTTCGAAAAAATGGTCAATCGTCCTTTTAGGTCGTGGTTAAAAAATGACGACGTGTAATCACCCCTCTCTCAGTGAGCCAAATTTTACCACTCTTTGGCAATTGGGGAAAAACCCAAACGCCGCAGCCAACTTCAGCTTGCACTCGCATGCTCTGATGGCTCTCATTGTAGACAGTTGGGAGATCAATACGCATAGGGCTGATATGATGCCAGTTCCTTTAACTGCAGAAATCAAAGCGTTAGTTTGCTTATAAAGGGCGTCAGTGGCAAATTTCAATGTCCATTTTTACATATTAAATGTTAATGAATTTCTTAAAAGATTGAGCTGGACCAACTACACATCCTACATCATGTCTCTGTCGAATTTGGTCGTCCTAGTCGTAGCAGTCTCAGAGGAGTTCGCGGGACAAAATTTTCAAATTTTAAATTTCAATGTTTATTTTTGCATCTAAAGTATTAATGAATTTCTTAAATAATTTAGCTGAACCAACTAATCGTGTTTAACTATGTCTTTGCCAAATTTGGTCCTCCTAGCCCTAACCGTGTCAGAGCAGTTCGCGTGACAAGGTTTTGGCGGAAATAAAAGGAAAGGCACGGAAACACTTTCGAAAGCAATAAACAAGGGGGTTGCAAATCCCCGGGTGTAATAATTATCAAAAGGTTGTATTTACTGCAAGTTATTCAATGCAATTATACCCAAAATTGGAATCAACTGGCGATTTCATACCATAGAGAATGCTATATTAATTGCAATCACCTTGGTATCAAATTGATAAATTCAACTAAATGTGCCATTTTTGGTTCATATTGCAGTGTTACGATTAATTGCAATTACTTCAGTGCGTTTATCAGGAGTAATGCTTAAAAACGGGTGTCATTCGCTAAGACGAGTACATTTACTCGGAGCTATTCAGAAAAATGTACTTTCATTGGAGCCTCGCTTTGCAGTTTAATCCAAAATTGAGTATTACCGGTACTATCCCCTCAGAGCTAAGCCAGTCGTCGACTTTTATTAGCCCACAGCCAATATTAGCTGAAGGATATTGCTATCGGTCTGTCCGTCAAAAACTATTTATCGGAGCTTCACAAAAGAGGAAGAAAATATTTATAGTGTAGATGTGCAACGGGGGGTTCAATTTATCCCGTGTCAGTCCGTCTGTCCGTCCATCGTACTTAAACTTTTTTCTTGTCCGGGCGATATCACAAAAACTGTTCATCGGATCTTCACCTAACCTTACAGGAAGGAAGTACATATAGTATAGATGTGCAACGGGGGGGGGGGGGGGGGGGTCAATTTGTCTCTTATCTGTCCGCTTGTCCGTCCATCGCTCTTAAAACTATTTTCTTGTCCGGGCGATATCTCGAAAAGTATTCATCGGATCTTCACCAAACATAACAGGAAGGAAGTATGTATAGTGTAGATGTGCAAGGTTGGGTTCAATTTGTCCCGTGTCCGTCCGTCGCACTTTAAACTTTTTTCTTGTCCGGTTGATATCACAAAAACTATTCATCGGATCTTCACCAAACCATGCAGGAAGGAAGGATATCAGTGCAGATGTGCAACGGGGGGTTTAATTTGTCCCATGTCCGTTCCTCTGTCCGCCCGTCGCATTTTAAACTTTTTTGTCCGGGCGATATCTGAAAAACTATTCATCGGACCTTCACCAAACCTTACAGGAAGAAAGTATATATATACTATAGTGTAGATGTGCAAGCACCTGTCCGTCGCTCCATCCGTTGCACCTTGTGTATTGTTTTTGTCCGGGCGGTATTTCAAAAGAGTAACTGGACCACAGTAATGTAACGCTATTGGCTGAGGGCTCTGCATCTCCGATGCCTATGTTTAATTGTGGAATGGACACCAATGCTAGTGATCGTGTGCAGAGAGATAATTTGGATAAAGATATATTTTAACTGGAAACTCATTTTAATGATAACATGTTTGTGAATATATGTCTGTCGTGTAACTGAGGCATTCGGCCCAAAAATTTAGACCTTGTGGGATGAATACCGCAGCGGATCACTTTCGGCATCCAAGCTACTGAAAGCCGTTTTGCGCAGCTATGCCCCAACATTATAAGACTAACTGCAAAATTTCGAAAACAACCAGGAACAGTTTAATCAAATAAACGGGGTACGACTTGGTAAGCGGGGTACGAGTTGACTTTCACGAGGGTACGACTTGGTAGAGTTTCATTGAAAAAAATGAAATATTAATTATTAAATTAAAAAAAAGTTAAATGTTTAAATAACCTCATTGCATAAAACATCGTGTTATTTTTTCGAGCATCATTTGATACAGTAAAAGTGATAACTTTTGTGACGGCAGTGATAACTTGTGCAATAGCAATGACAACTTGTGTGATAGTGGTGATAAGTTGTGTTATAGCGGTGAGAAGTTGTGTGACCACATTGATAACTTGCGAGATGGCGGTGCTCATAAAAGAAGAGGCCAGTCGATACAGATCCTTATACCTCGTTATAAGGACATGGCTAGGACCAGAAATTGCGTTATCCGAAATGTCGTTATTTTCGACACTTAGCAACGAAAAGTCTTAACTAGGACCACAAAGTCATGAAGTCACCAGTGCTGTGTCGTTTAACTTACACCTGGTGACGTTGTAATGTCGTTCTACTGCATGTGCTCTAAATGCTGATATTCAGTTATTTACGTCCTAGACGAAGCAGAAAAATAACAGGATATTGTTCATTACTTAGATTTTAACTGCTTTGTTCAGAATTTACCAAGATCGCATTACAACTAGATATTACTTGTGGTCAGTTCTAGCTTAAAGGAAAGAACATTTAAGACCAGTGAATTTTACCGTGAATATGAAGATGACTTGATACCAGTGGGCCTTAGTTTCTTCCAAGCAGAATGGGACCAAACAGTCAAGCACACATACCACCATATTCTTAGTGAGTAGTGCCAACATATCACAATTTCATGCGTGAATTATTTATTTAAAATACATTTCACTTGTTTCTGGATTTACTATATTTTAATATGGTTCTTTGCCTCAAAAGCTACATCCGTTTGGAGAAAATTTAAATGTTGTGGTCATTGGAAACGTCAATATTATTCCACAGTGTCACTGCAAGCGCGAACTTATCCGGTCCCGACACTGAGCGATAGACAGAAAGATTAACTCAAGGGAAAATGATACACATTAAAGGAAATCGGATATATACAGAATATTTGGAAATAGATTCTTCATTTTTTCTTCTAGATATGAGAGAACCCAGTTTTGAATATAAACATCCCCCTGAGTACAGAGCCCCGCAGAAGAAGTATCCACATAAGCAGCCATTCGACAGGTTAGAGGTCTACATGTTATCACAAATTTGCCACTCTCACTGAACTTTTTAGCGAATTATACAAAAAGAAGGTCAGCGAGCACAAATGGACAAGCCGGCCCACTTTACATGAGCTTTTGTGTTATAGAAATTTGCCTCCCCTCCCACACCCCCGCCCTCCCTTCTGTTTTAATTTGAAAGCGATATGATTAAGCAGGGAAGATTTGAAACTTGGATTTTAAAAAAGAACACCAAGGCGATAAATATTATGCAATCAAAGTTTTGGTGAAAAGTTTAAAATTGTCAGATGTATTAGGTCAAGCAGACTTCTGTTATATAACTTCTGTTATACTTCCACAGATTTTGAGGCGCTCAATAAAAGAACTGCTTAAACTAGTTTTCTGTAATTCAAAATCGGCAAGTAGGGTGTTAATTTTAACCCCAACTACAACTTTCTGTCAGAAATGCTTAATATTTGCTTGTGTGAGTTTCTGAAGAATTGATTCTTTGACCTACTTTATAGAATACAGATGCCGTGTCTTAAACTATCATTCATTAGGAAAAGAAATCCCTCGAAAAAAAAAATACACCTACGCGAACAGATAAAATTTTGTTGCTCTCAAGAGGCATTCACCGAAAGTCGTGTTAATACCGTGCCTGGGTTTAAGGTTATCATTTTATATTTTCAGGTATATGGACAAATATCGTGACAAAAGGGATCTGGCAGAAGAAGCGATAAAAGAACGCTTGAAGATATTATCTCCGTTCGAGCCCCTTCCCGAGATTGATACTTACGCTAGGGCGTACCATTCTGGCTTCAAACACAAGCCAACTTGGCTGCAACGAAAGGAGGAGCTGAGGCACAGAAGAGTGGAATATTTTAAGGATATTGATATTGAAACTTGACTGTTCAGGTCCTTTAAAGTCTTCGCTAAATGTCAGGGTGTTAGTATTATGGGCCGGATGGCGCTCTAGTAGACTATTGGTGATCTGGCCGACACGATTTTGGCGTATTTGCTGAACTTGTAAATTGTCTTCACATGATTACCAGATCCTGAGACTCTTAGATTTTATAGCAAGTTGCAGGTAAATGCCCGGGATCTCTTGTTGGCAGATAAAATTGCCGTCAATGAGCCATTATCACTCGACGAGACTGTATGAATTTTTGCCGGCGTTTTCTCAATCGTGTGACCAAAGTAAATGTGGATTAAAGCTTAAATATGTGTTTTGTAGCCGGTGGGCGTTGTTCAGATGCATAAATAAAACGATACAAGGTGCGATGTTAGCTTTCTCTCAATTTTAAATATTTATCTGGAGCTTTGGTCGCGTCATCTTTGGATTATTCTCCAATTTTAAATACTTATCTGGAGCTTTGGTCGCGTCATCTTTGGATTATTCTCCATATATGTGTTACAGCAAATCTGTAAAATCAGCGAATCTATAGATTCGCTGAAATTGTCATGGCATTCCCATCCAACAAAGCTCGTTATTCAGTACGAGCGACCGACCATTTTCGAAACAAAAATTGACCTTCACACTTCGTGATTATTTGTTTAATCAAAACCGTAATTCTTGTGAAGATGTATTTATCTGGACCTATATTTAAGCTTTTCTCTGCTAAGGAAATCTGTTATAACGACATATCGCTTGCAACAACATAAATTCTCTGTCCAACAAGTCACTTGCCTCAGAACAAGACTGCACTGACTGTATAGCCTTCCAAGTCTGTGTCCCGAAAATAACAAAACGGCTTAAAAACTCCCGAAACAGCTTGTGCGAAAAAAAATCACAATTAACTTATTAAGTGTCCTAAACCAGCGTCACACTTGTTCATAAAGTAATACTACTACACCCCAAACTGCAAATTACGCTTCATAAGACTTCTATGGTTTCACGAAAAGTTTACCTCAAACGTGACAAAGCTGCTTTGAAGAGGCCTTACTTCATTCTTTTGCAAGCCAACCGGGTGTTTGCTTTGCAAATGTAACTTAAAATTAATATAACCTACAACAATCGAACCGGAAAGTAAAAGATTTAAGCTAAGTAACCGGGAACTAAAAATACTGATCAGTTACGCAGTGGAAGTGACTATGTCCCCCCTTACCGTGTAAGTTAGAAGTCAGAGCGAGAACAGCCCAGTGATGCACAGTAGTATTATTCAGACGACAGTTCCCCCCCCCCCCCCGCCCCCCCACCCACCCCGAGGGCTCGAATGACTTGGAGTAGGCTTTTCACAGAAAGCTCCCCCTTTCTCCCTCCATAGATAGTAAGGTGGGCAGCAACTGGCGTACTGTTGTGTTAGCATGTTGATATGACTGAGCTGACGTCTGAGACTGACAATCACGAATGTGGTCATTTGGGTGCAACAGTTTCAAGACATCACAGAATAAATCGCTTTGTATGGCGTCAGACATCACGTGCCTAACGTTACGCTGCAGTCAGAACTCACCTAGCAGTTATCGTGGCCTTCGTTCGTCAAGGCTTTGACTAGAACAAACAGGGTGTTTTTTTTTTTTTTTTTTTTTTTTTTGGGGGGGGGGCAGCCTACAGGCCGCCTGTTATGTTCAGCGCTATGAAGCGGACACTGGTGACGAAACATTTAAGAATAGGTATCGATTCCAGTGAAGTATGCCTTGCCTTGGAATAAATCCAATATACGTGGCAAAAGAAGAAAACAAATAATTACAAGAATTATTGAAACTTGTTTAGTTCTAAATCATCTATATCACTACCAGTTACAGAATTCACTGAATGCGAGACGATACATTTTTTACAGTAACACATTATTGTCTTCATACAGACAGATCTACTTTATAAACTTATGAAATCGCGTTAACACAAATCAAGAGTATAAAATTCGAACAAAGCCCCACCTCGTTGAACGTTCCTTTATAGCATTATCTGTTCAACGGAATATTTTTTTTTCTAAAAAAAATCACTGATGTTAAAACACACTCGACTAGAAATGTTCGAATCTATTTTATTATAACTTAACCTTTCCTGCTATTCAGCAAAACGGTGTCCTATCCTAATATCGATACCTAAATTTTGGAAACTTGAAACATACCGGAACAGCCGCCAGCCAATCTTACAAGGGGACACTCATAAAAACCCAGGAAAGTATAAACAGAAAGATTTCTCAAATGATGCTGGGAACACCCAGTAAAGTATAAAACAGAAAGATTTCCCAGATATGATGAGTATAGCGTTAAGATGACCCAGAAGGCAAATCGGAACAGCAGCCTCTCGTTTTTCCTGATGAGACACGTCATGCAAAATTACAAAAACTGCTGCACAACAAATTTCGAATTGCTGAACGAAATTGCAATTATTTTCTTAAGTTATAGGATTGAATTTTTTTTTCTTTTCCCAAACCATCCGAGAAGATTTTGAATCTGCAACGGTTCTTCAGCCCAAAGCATAGCATGATGTACACGACAGTGGTAATGGTGTGGTGTCCCGGTTCGGAACGTGACGTCAAACCCGTTTCACTGCATGTGCACACCAGTACTTATTCGTCCTAAAATGTTTCCACTGCAGTGTAGAGCAATGCTACATGATCTGGTGCATCAGCGGTACACCGCAATTTTCCGTATGTCATTTCAGAAGGAGTAACATTTTTCCCTAGCATTTACATAACATTCCTTTCTGTAGGAGCCTGAATCAGGATTAAGATTTCGCGACATTTCTACACAGTATTACCCACTAAATTTTCCCAGAAGATACCCTATTCACACAATAACTGGAAAACAAAAATAACTGACAAAGCTTACGTAACAAAGCAGACTTGACACGAGACTTTTGAAATTTTTTTTTTTTGTTTACAAACATATTTAACAATATAAGTCTTCAGCATGATTTTTTCAAAGCAAATAAAGAACTCCACTGGCAATTCATTCTTGATCAAACAGAAAAACGAAAGCTTTGTAGGAACCTATGTTGCATATGTAACCACAAATCATTTATTTTTAAATTTTAAAGAATGTTTACCACCTCATCAGTCTGTAGCTATTTTTCTCACAAATTCTCCCTCTATGAACAAGTCCACCATCCAATCCTGTCTGTTTACTTAGCCACAAATATACAAGTGCTACGGGGATTCACAAAAAATGCGTGTGCTAACTTGCCAATGGCTTTGTGGAATATTCGTGATCCATCTTGGCCGCCTTTTTATTGACAGGAGGACCAGCCTCCTGGCTTTCACAACTCGTATCTGCAGTACTGTTGCAACTGCCCGGCAGACCAGCTCCGGCATGCTCCAGAAAAAGGTCACGAAGAACCTGAAGTTCCTTTGACAACAAAGTGACTTTCATTTCCAGCTCCTGATTCTCCACACGAAGTCGGTTTACTTTTTCGAGAGTTTCACGTTGCTTCTGTTTACTTTTTTCGCGACTTTTCTTCACTGCCACGTTATTTCTCTCCCGCTTTTGTCTGTAGCCATCAAGTTCTTCGCGTGGTATGCGCATTCGATCTGCGCTTCCTTTAAATTTCGGCCCCATCGGATGTTTTCAGTACCTTTGCCAAAAACGACAGGACTCTGCTCGTGTTTTAACCAAGAATCCAATCGGTACTTGCCAAAAGCTTCTCTGAAAACAGATATGGCAAAGAATTCAAAGAAAAACCAAATCGGACCAGACTCCGATTACTGACGGCCACAAGGCCTTGTTAATGAAAGTCGAGCAATGGCATGACTTGGATAATTATCTGCGGTTCAAAGGATCGATTTTATCATGTCCAAAATTTTAATGATGATCCTCGTGTTAATATATATATATCAACACGACGACACGCAGACAACTTATACATATATATATATATATATATATATATATATATATATATATATATATATATATATATATATATATATACAGTCTTACCCGCTTATCGCGACATCCTCGGGAGAAGACCTAATCTGTCGACATATCCGGGTTGTCGACATAACCGAATTTAAGATGGCAACCAAACGGACAGACTTTAAAACAATTTTACAGCTACAGACAAATTTTTACTCATATTTCACACAACATTATAAATAGTTTTTGAATACTATAAAACTACTCAAATTAAATAATAGTCTCAATATAAGAAATATTCAGTATAATATAAAGTCAATCAGATCTTGCAAGTAATTGGTGGTAACAAGCTGCAACTTTTTTTTTTTTCATATTTTGGAAACTGAATTAGTGTGTCTTTAGATGACTGTTTACCATAAGATATGGTTCATTTGCAATTCAGGCTTTGGAATGTATTTATTTGTTGAGCTAGACCACTGTTTAAACATAACACAATGGCTATATGAGGAATATTGGCGAGTAGAAGGTTTGTTGTCATAATTTGGATCCCCAAAACTGACTTGGAAAGTTTCAATACAGCAGGTACAGTAGACAGAAAGCGTTTGCATTTCGGATAAAAAAATTAATAAAAGTTTCAAAACTGAGTGAAATACTAGGCGAAAAAATAAAAACCAGAGCGACCAGTGCACACCTCAACAGTGTACCCGTTAGCCAGCCGTTGCCTTTTGTTTTTGTCTACAAAAACAATTTTTCCCCTAACAGCCCTCCTCCCCTTACCACCGCTTTCCCACGCTTCCTTTCAAAAAATTTTGACAATTGTTTACTATTTTCAGAATAATAAGAATTTTTCACCTCGTATGAAGGTATCTGAATAAATATAACTCATGTGCCAGAAGTCGGGTTACGTATTATCTTTACTTCATTTTTGAATTACATAACCTGACCTGCAGGTGTGTCAATCATATACAGGTAAAAAGAGTTGACTTTCTGTCGACGAGTTGACCAAAATTTTTGTCGGCGAGTTGGTCATTTTGTCGGCGAGTTGAGCAAAAATTCGTCCAAAACAAGTAATGACGTCACATGTTACGATATAGTCACCAAATACATTGGAAACCGTCGGACCCACCCAAGACATTATCCTTCTAAGTTAGAAGCTAATCCGACGGTTCCTGCTACAGTTACAGTAATGACGCAACTGTCACGTTTTGACGTTCCATGACGTCACCCCTTGTCAAATATACGTCAAATATAACCCAAGTGAGTTGAAGCTGATCCCAGGTTTCGTTCGAGAGTTATCGTGTTAACAAATGTCTGCAACAGACGCACACACATACAGAAAGTATAAAAACAGAATTTTTCCACTCCAAGCGGAAACATAATAATAAAATACGTTAAGTGTTAAGGCCACCCAAGTGACTGGTCTTCAAAGGAAGTCAAAATATTGTTAATTTTTCTTACGAGTGAGCTCGCTTTGATTATATGACCTACAATTCTTTACTAGCCAGGAATCATTTTGGCGGGGGCCATGGTCCCCATATTCTGAAAATGGTCCCTAGTTTTTTGGCAGGGGGCCGCTATGGCTCCCAGCTTCTGAAAATTTCAGAATTTTTGCATAACGTTTTTAGAATTTAAGAATTATTTACTAAAAATAACTATGTCTAGACTTAAAAAGCAGTAGAAACGCTATCAGTCTTGAATGATATTTCAAGAACGGTTCAAAGACATGTGTATTTTTTTTATTAAACATTGTTAATCTAGTTAAGCAATCAGCGGTGTTTATCGTTTGTGAAGAAAACACATGGCAAAATCGACCTTATTTGTCTCTTTTGATAAGTTCATTTTATGGCGCCCAAGGCTTTAAAATGGTTCCCAGTTGTTTTTTTTTTTTTTTTTTTTTGCTGGGGCCATAAGCCCCCAGTCGCAAAATCCAAGAAACATCCCTGCTACCGTTGGCTAAAGACCCCCAAATACCATGGCAATGCTATACAGCTTTTGTGTCCCTCTTGTTTTAAAGAAAGAAGATGGAAATTAGTTCCCCTCAGACCACGAAGTTACCCTTAATGTGATGTAAGAACGTGATGAAGACCGACAATATGGTCAAAATCGCTCTTTCTCTAACGGCTTACGAAATCACGCGGGTATAAAATGACAAATATATAAAGTCCTGAATACCTGTCCACATCCTCTATGACATATCAGGAGTTAGAGTATCCCCAGAATATCAATCTACGTTATGTACAGTTATAGTAACCACAACCATTCCTTTATACAGGAGTGCATTGTCACGGGCAGGGCTGGTATGATTTAAATCAGTTGATTTACATCATGATTTAAATCGTGATTTAAATCAACGTAAAAAAATCACGATTTTTTATTTTTTTATTTTTTTAATTTGTTGATTTTTTTTTCTACTTAAAATGTGTGTCATCCAGACTGTTTCACTGAAGGCACTTGGAGACGCCTTTGTTTAAACAAGGCATTTCATATGGTACGCTTATTAGTGCACATGAGCCTCTGAGGTGGGGAGAAGGCGTTTAGTTAGCGACAGCACGCTTCAAGCAGGTAACTGCCTGTGGTGTTTGAAAAGAAACCCTTGAGTCTCACAGTATTTTTTATGATTGTTTGAGCAAGTACTCTGTAGTGGATATGTAATCGCAAACTAATCTTCAGAAACTCCCTGTAGCATCGATATCTCCAACGTACTCCGGCCTTTCTCCCAACCGCGTGTGCTTGTAAACAAAGTACTAGTGTTACGCGTCGAGCGAGGTTATTTAAATCCCTCCCCCCCACATATCGCTGCTTTTTCGATTGTTAATTGAACAAACCTCGGAGTGGAAAATGCTGAAAACTGGCGTTTTGCTACCGATCGCTCAATAAATGAAGAATTGAACTTGAATACAGTTATCGGAACATTTGAAAATTAAGGACAGTTGTCACATATTTTGTGAAATGTAAATGTTTTTGTAGTACAAGAGAGTGTTACGAGTCTTCAATTAACTGTTAAAAGGTTACGAGTCTTCAATTAACTGTTAAAAGGTGGTGCTTTTGGATATTTTGTCGGGTTTTTTTCAGTCTGACTTAAATTAAAAACATAAAAAAAAAATCAGATTTGAATAAAAAAAATCAAAAATGATGATTTTTTTTTTTAAATCGGATTTTTTTCCAGCCCTGGTCACGGGCTGGCGTGTTGCAAAATTTTAATTAACAAGTAAGTATTTGTGAAACACAAGCAGGCCCCAACCGCCCCCAAATTCATAGGGGTATAAAACGATGGCGGACAGACGGACGGGCGAACAGACACCCCAAACCTATAGGCCCCAATCCGAAGGGTTGGGGCCTAATTACACTTTCAATTTCCAGGATCCTTCCACAAAATTCCAGCACTTTCAAAGACTCACAAAATTTCAGGACTATCCATGACTCTTACACATTCCAGGCAGGGATGTAGAGTTTTTGACGGTGAGGTTTTTGACGGTGGATATTACTATGTTTAATCTGTCATGTTAGAAAAAAAAAACACTTTTTGACAAAAAAATTATCAAAAACTGTCAAAAACTCAATATTGTGCGATATATTGGACCGTTTTGTTGCTCTTACCTCTTTTATTTATTATTTTTATACAATCTATTGCTTCGAACTTCACTTAGCGTCAGCTCCGGAGTTCCATCACGCTGCCTCAGATTAAAAAAATATCCGTTTAACGTCAGCTAGTGTCGTAATCTACGGAGTTCCTGTGCCCTGTAGTCACGATAGTGACCGCCAACTTCAATCACTCTTTCACCGCTTTTCATCATTAACTGCATCGAGATTCAACTTGTGCTGTAACAACACTAGTCCTTGATGGCTCTTGCGGTCTTCCTATGACAGCAAGAGTCATAGTTCCTATAATAGGAAAGGTCATTGATGTCAATTTTCAAATCTCGACGCACGACTGGGGCCAACGGCTTATTTTAGAAACGGTGCATCACATAAATGCCCCAATTATAAATTATGGCGCACAAGTTTTAAGGTCAGATAACAATTTTTTACTGAGAAAAATATGTATTATCTTGACATCAGGATATCGAATCCTTCATTATCGCCCACAACAACAGTGAATCCACAGTTGCAAAACCACGCTTTACTCTAGTTTGAGAGTTTCGCTGAGGTCGAAAATAATGCGCCAGGATACTTTTCAGTGTGCTTTTAAAGAAAACGCCTGCCAGTTCGGGCCTCAGTGTCCTTGAACGTGCGCCGAAAGATCCAGAGCCTCGAAAATTTAGATCAATGGCCATTTCTATTGCAGGAACTGTGACTCTCTCTGTCCTAAGAAGATAGAAAGGGTCCGCTGGGACTATAACACATCTCAGGCGAATTGCCTAATTTTCATTTTTTGTAATTAAAATCCCCTTTTCCGCTTTATTACATTTCATTTCAAACTTCCGGCGTAATTTGATTTGGGGCCGAGTTTGTTTCGGGTCAGGTTCCCCTACTAAAAATTGGGCCCGATTCTCCAGGGCCGGGATCTTTTTTGGGCCGGGTTCACCTGATACCTGAAGGATTCGTGCCTCTGAAGACACGTAGTTGACCCCTATTAGCGGAACAATGTAAACCTTCGTATCCCTAATAGAGATATATGCGAAGTTATTTAAGAAAGAGCTTATCCGGAACTACCTTTTGGTTGACTCGGGATTGCTGACAGCGAGGGGACTGAATCGGCTAGACGATCCAGTAGCAGGTAAAAAGCCGCTTCTCGGAACTACTTAGCTCAAAGAAGCGGTACGCTGCAGCGCTTACACGTACCGATAAAGAAAGTCACACAGGAAAAATAATGAACAGCTGACTTGGAGCTATGAGTACGAGAAGCTTGAAGTGGAAGTGGGTGGTTTGTATAATTTTCACTGACTTGTAACGTCGCGAAAGAAATATCTTACATTGTATAGCCATTCCTCACAAGAAAGAGAAGTACACAATCCTTGTAATAACTTATATACCAATGTATTTAACTAACTATAGAATTACCTTTTCATAACGCAACACTCTCCATGATGTAATTTTAACGTCCAATTACATCTTCATATTTCTTGATGATTATCGCAACTAAAACCTTGCGAGTAATGTCTGAATTGCACAATTGGATGCTGCATCAGCACTGATTTTCTTTTCCTTCTTCTCCTTCTTTATGCCAGTTCTAACATTGCGGAAAGAACAAGCAGAAATAAAGGTTTTAGTCTGTGATCAGTTATGTAGATTTCGATAGTGTTTAGAAGACGATACATTTTCTAGTTTTGAGCCCACCTTAAACGTAAAATGCACAGTTTCTTTTGACAACACAGGCTCACAAGTAGAGTTTATTAAACAAATGGTGTCTGAAACTCTGAAAGGGAAAAATCTGTGGTGTTTCAAGTGATTAAATAAAAAATTCTATAATTGCATGCACTTCAACAAGCCTTGTTATTTGTTCTGAAGAGGTTTCGCATGGAAAATCCTACAGAAATCATTGCGTCCAGATCGCTGAATAAAATACTTTAATATAAACTGGTCAATAAAAATGTTACCTGTGCGTTTCTAGATGGCTTTTTTATAGCTCTGATTTATGGTCAATAACAAAGCAATGTAGATCTGTTTTTCAAAGATAATTCTAAACCCGCATTGCTTTAGGATTTATGGCAATGTCTCACATCTTTCAGCTATATTGTAAAGAAAAAAAGTAAATTCATTTAAAAGTTACTTGGAGCAAAGGGAAGCATTAGCACGTATTGGCATGAAAGGCATTATTAGGGCTCCAAAGCAAAGAAAAAATTCTAAGGGGTGGTATTGGAAAAGCGTAGAGTTCCTACTTGGAGCTCTTTATTTGCGGTCCAGAACTCGAAAGAATCACTATTAGTATAAAAGAAACCACTAGAAACACCAAAAGGCTTCAAGGCAAGAGAAATACGAAATATGAGCACTTTTGAAAACACACATACACACACACACACACACACAAACACACACACACATATATGGGAATATTGACGAATCAGATATATATATATATATATATATATATATATATATATATATATATATATATATATATATATATATATATATATATATATATATATATATATATATATATATATATATATATATATATATATATGAACGCAATTTACAGTTTGGGTACAATGTTTCCAATTTTACAGTAATTTGGTGATAATCATTGAATCATCAACATATTGTCCACATAGCAGTTGTCAATGCCTAAAAGAGAAATGTACAGGATCAGTTGTGATAAAAATTGAAAGTGTTTAGTAGGCGATTTCAGCAACAGTAACGATAAAGCAATTGAATGCTTCTAAAATCAAACGTTTATTTTGTGAAGTTAGATGCTGGGTAAATGAGGTATAAATACACTACAGCTCCACCTCAGAGTCACACGAGTGAAAGACTGGTGATAACACAACTTTTTCATCATATTTATAAATTATATAAAACGTACCACCTGATTAATTTGGGATATTTCAGTCGCGGATGTTAAATGTTAAACATCTTGTTTTAAAAGTTTTACTTTCCAGAATCACCAAATGACTGTAAAATTGGAAACATTGTACCCAAACTGTAAATTGCGTTCATATATATATATATTTGTGTGTGTGTGTGTGTGTGCGTGTGTGTGTATGTGTTTTCAAAAGTGCTCATATTCGGGACCAGCACTGAAGCCACTGTTTCGGTGTCTAACATCGCCAAAGCTTACACACACAAAAATCTTGCAAATCGAGGAGAGTTTCCCAAGGTCGAAGGTTTGTTTGCTTTTCATAACCTTAAATTTTAGTCGTTTTGGATTGGATATGTTAAAATGAAATATCAGCTAGCTTATATGAAGGAAAATTTTGTTCACTGATAAAAGGTATTTCATTTTTTTCTACTATAGACCTTGAATTGCGCAATCGTGGGGTACTTTCCACATTTACGTCATGGTTGGGAATATTGACGAATCAGATGCAAGGAAAATTACATCAGCTACTAATTTTAGACTTTGACGTATTTCTAGTCAACTCGGGGGCTGATGGACATGCGAAGTAGTTCGCAATATTTCTCATAATTTTTGGTGATCTTTAAATAAAAATCAGCAGTGATGTGGGAAGTTCGTATAACTATACTAATGTCCTTGCGATTGAATATTTTTTTCGTTTTGAAGCTTTGTTTCGCGTAATATATAATTGCGGAATGATACTGTAGAGTAGTGCGGTCGTACTTAATTAACGTAAGCATGTCGTTTAACTGACACTTCAGCAGAAAACTTCGGGGACTCTACACTAGGCTTTTCATAGCTTCATTCAAAACACATAGCTAGGACATAAAAGGGTCCTAGAATTATTACGTTAATTGTGTTATATAAGCCGCCAAGATAGATCAATTAATCCAGTTAATCGACTTTGATATCCAAAACACGGATTTCACTGAACTGACGTTTGACATTTCATCATCACCATGTCACAGCGAAAATTCGATATCGGATATGGAATCACTGCAGATGTATGATTATATGGACGCTAAAAAAGCTCACAAAACATCCAAGATAGGTGACCAAAATATAACTGGTCTGGAAGACCTAGATCCCAGCTTGGAGTTGGCTGTGGACTTAAGCGAATACATTGGTAACAACGCCACGGACGAGTTGTTCCCAGAGTTTTTCCAACCACACAACGTGGAAAGCACCGCAACGGTATCCAATTTACAGAAGACTGTACCTTCGTCATCAGCCGATCCCATGCCTCACGTTATTCAATTGGGCAACGACGTCGTGACAACACGAATCCCTGGAGTAAAATTGGAACCTCAAGAAGCAAGCACATTGGATCTGTCCGGTTTAATGACAAGCGGTGCATACGTCCAATTGAGCAGTCCTGAAAGCATTTCTTCCCCAGGTAGGTTATGCCTCACGTAATTTTTGTGAACTACACTTGTGTTGTAAGTTGGTATATTGAAACTGTAAATGAGGTTCGCCTCGGTATGAGGCTTGGAATAGTTTTGGTTTGTCGAGGATTTTCTTCGCAGCTGTCGTATTATGCTGCTTCATAGTTTGAGTTAAAAACTTTCCGGTTCTTGAAATATTTAGTTTTTAAAGAAGTATAGTGTGGCTGAAAAACGATACTAATTGTGTGGGATCTTAAGATGCATGTCGTTATTCCGTGATTACAGGCAGTTCGAGCGTTACGTTTGCGGAGGCTTCGTCATCTGTTAGTCCAGTTCCGTCTCCATCACCTCGCACATCCTTCAAAGCACCGTCCAGTCGATCCCGAAGAAGGGGCGATCTTGACAAAGAGTCGGAGGAGTACAGAGATCGGAGAGCACGTAACAACGTTGCTGTAAGGAAGAGCAGGGACAAGGCAAAGCGTCGGCAGTTAGATACTGAACAGAGGGTGAAAGAATTGACGACCGATAACGACCGCTTGCAAAAGAAAGTCGCACTGTTGAGCAAAGAGCTTGCTGTTCTTAAAGGCTTGTTCACAAATGTCGGTGGAGCTTTACCAGCCGAATTTGCAATGCAGTTGGACGAGCTGGCAAAATGACATGACATTTTTGCGGAAGACTATATTTGTGCAGTGTAATCAGTGCGACTTTGCCTGTACTTTTATTGTATATATTTCTGGTTTCCAAAAACGTTTCCAGATCTCGAGTTTTAGCAATAGATGGAAAAGGACGATGCGTTTGTTGAAATGTGAGAACTGCCACAGAAAAGAAAAGCTGCATAAAACGAACTGCGTTTTCTCCACGCGAAATGTGAAGAGCAATAAAAATAGGAAAAGTGTGGATTTAAGTGTGGATTTACAACAAGACCTCATCTACAAACAGGACAATGTCATAGTGCCATTAAAATGTGTGACTCAAAGGACCAACTTGTGTATGAGCACAGTCTCTGAACTTGTTTATGAATACTTCATGGCTCATTTTAAGCTAGAGTTTTGCATGGGTTGTTTAACCTGGTTTGTTTTTATGAATAGAATGTATTTGTTATGTCGTGTAGTACTACTGACATTTAAATATGCAATATTATTCAAGCAAAGTGTAATAAAATGAGAAAAAAAAATGTGTATTTTTACTGTCTTCCTTCTGTTCGTTAACACATAAGATATCACAACTTTTAAGTATATTTTAGGCAGGGCTGGTATGATTGAAATGATGATTTTTTTATTGAAAAAAAAGTTTGACATTAAGCCCTTGTATGCAGTAAAGGCGCTCAGCAATCGTTTGCAACCCCCTTTTGTTTAACAAATCTTACGCTTTTCAGTGCGCATGAGCAACGGAGGTGGGAATTAGCACTGAGCAGCAGGTTACGAGAGGGTCAGTGCAGGTAGCTTCAACTACTCGGGGTGTTGGTCAGGCATGTTTCTACCACGTTTGCTTGCAAAGTATTATTGTTCAATGTATTAGTATCAATGTCTGGGAGATACTTTGACAGTGTTGCCACATCATCCTTTTTTTTGAAAGGACTATCCTTTTTTTTAAAAAAAAAGCCCGATTTTATCCTTTTTACATGTCTCCCCTAAGGGAGACACATATAGCATTTGGTATGTCCGTCCGTCTGTCCGCAATGAGTTCTTGTGAAATCAGTGGGTCTACTTTTCTCAAAACATGCATACATATTGGGGTACATGTCTAGATGATGCCCGTGTTAATTTTTTTTTCGTTCCTTCAAAAATCTTTTTTTTGAACATGGGGGGGGGGGGGGGCCCAAAACAGTTCGTTGGATAAGGTTCAGACGTCGCAAGAAGAACACACATATAGCGCAAATGTACAGTGCAAAGGTTTTCTTCATTTCCGCTGAAAATGTATTTTTGGCGAAGTTTTAAATTATTGATCTTTAACTTTTTATTGTTGCGATATCTCCAAAACATTGTGTTGGATTAGGCTGAAACGTGGCAAGAAGAACCCACATATAGTGAAAATGTTTACTGCGAAGTATTTCTTCGTTTCCGTTGAAAATGTATTTTTGGCGATTTTTTAAGTTTTGATTTTTAACCTTTTTTGGGCCATATTGTCACGATATTTTAACTTTTTTAGGCCATATTTTTGCGATATCTTCGAAAGTTTGTTGGACTAAGCTGAAACGTGGACAGAAGAACCCACATATAGTGCAAATGTTTACTGCGAAGTTTTTCTTCATTTCCGTTGAAAATATATTTGCGGCGATTTTTTAAGTTTTGATTTTTAACCTTTTTTGGGCCATATTGTCACGATATATCCGAAACAGTTTGTTGGATTAGGCTGAAACATGGCAAGAAGAACCCACATATAGTGCAAATGTTCACTTCATTTTCTGTAAAAATGTATTTTTGGCGATTTTTTCAATTATTTTGGGCTCGCCAATGTACTTTTAAGCAAGGAATTTTTTCCACGTGACTGATTGGGGGGCGGGGGAGACATCCGTTTTTGTTTTAACAACAACACTGGCCAGTCTGGTTTTTATCCTTAAATACATTTTTACACTTTTTAAAAATTTTCATCCTTTTTTAAACTTTTTTTCGCTTTTCATCCTTTTTTTTTATTTTGATACTTTTTTTATGTATTTGTCTAATAAATTGAAAAAAAAATTTAGGAAACACAAAGAAACTGTTTTCATGTTTTCCAAGGGTTCATTAACAAAACGATTAGAAAAAAAAACGAGACCGCCCTTTTGGTAATATTCAGGACAATTCAGAAGTACGCTCACGTATGTAAATATTTTTAATCGCTGTGAAAACGAGCATTTCAATAAGTAATACCGGTAATTACAAAAAAATGATACAATATGATTAACATTAATGTTCTCTCGATTTTCAGCAAAATATGAATTATCCTTTTTTCATCCTTTTTCCCTATGTTATCCTTTTCTTATACTTTTTTATACTTTTTTTCTTGATGGCCCCGTGGCAACACTGCTTTGACCATACATGGGAATTTTCCGGCTTTTTTTTTTTTTTTTGCCAAACGGACCACCTTTATCGACCCCGTTCCCATGTGTGGTTTGACAGAAACATTTCAAACAGCAAAAATCCAACAAAAGGAATCTGCGGACAGTCCTCTGAACAATTGAATTGAGATATTGTCTAATGTTAATCTGCCTAGAAATGTCTTTAAAAAAAGAAAAAAAAGCGTTACGAAGTTGGCAGTAAATTACTAAAAGCTTGGCAATTTTTTCCTTTTTTTTCTTTCATTTTTCAAGTCAAATCAAATATAAAAAATTATGATTTTTTTAATCTGATTTTTTTCCAGCCCTGATTTTAAGACTTCGGTTGGATACATAGTGATTATACGTTTCCAGTTTATATTCAAGTACCCACAGGCAAGTTAAAATTTAAAAGACAGAAATTGAAAATAAATAAAGTTTGTTTATTCTTATTGATTGGTGATTTTATATAAACCAATGAAAATAACCAATGAACACACTTTCTAAATATTTTTCCTTGCCAACCATAGGAAAATGTCAATAATGCGGCCAAAAAAATGACGAATTGAAAACGGAGCTCAGTTTCAAAATTAGTTAAACTCCACACCCTTAAAACTAAAACGCGATTCCCTGCGTTGGGACTTGTTTCAAGGTGACAATAATCCCTGAACGATACCATTCATAGTCCTGTAGTAAACATTCCGAGCCCCCTGCAAATACTGCTATAATAAAGACCGGGTTAACGAGCATCAATCCTTAAAAGAGGAATTTAAATCGGGTGTTTTTTTTCTCTATAACAAAGTTTATGTATGCTTTATAGAGCAATGACAGCCATTTCAGAAATTTTTAGTTCATAATTGAAGTTCAGCGTGGAATGCAGGTTATCGTATCTTTCTGGAGCACAGGTTAAGCTTAGTACATGGTCCTGTTCAGTATTAAGGAGGAGCAGCCCAGACAGAAAAGACGTTAACAGGGAAAAAGTGTAACGGGTGAAGTAACACGCATAGTCGAACAAAAGTAATATATACTTCGGCCCGGTTCTGCCTGCCACATGCCAAATACTGAAAAGCACCAGCATGAGGGGGAGGGGGTCGGGGGAATCAGGGGACACAGCGTTGTTACTAATTACATAAAGGACCCCCGGGGGGGGGGGGGGTCACTGATGTACCAACTGGTTACCATGCCTTTCCATGACTTGTTAATTTAAAACTACCCCTACACACGTGGTCTGATTTTGAAGTAACACCCACTTTTTAACCAAACGTGAAGAAACATTCTGAAATAACCCCCTTTTTGTGGGAACTTAATGAAAATTAACCCTCTTTTTAACGAAATTGGCACTCCGCGTAGACCGCGTCACCCGCAACCCCCCCCCCCCCCCCCTTCTCAGCGTTTTTTTTGGACACGCATGGTAACACATTTCATATTAAGTGCCCCCTCCCGCGGGAATTGGGGGGGGGGGTGCGTGCCAGGTGTATCAGTCTCCGCATCTGCTGCTCTAAGTAACGGTAGTTCAACAATATCATGTCACGGAAAATACCGGTATAGCTTGGTGACTCGTGTTGAAAAATCTCGGCGCTATTGAGTGAAGTCGTCAGTGTTAATTTCTTTACGGTACAATGCCTGATTTGAGTATCCTTCACGTTACTTTAGGATAAAAAGTACTACAGTGTATCACGTTACGAAATAGTCATGTTAGTGAAAAAATTCCATTCAATGTTGGGTGTTTAATTTTTTTGCCGTCCAAATTGATAAAACAGTCGGGTGCTTCTGGTGTCGGTTTCCGCATGGCGAGAAATGCAAATCGTCGATCTCCTGCAGTTTCATGGAGTACGGGATGGCACAGCTCGTAATTCTGCACGATATTGGCCCTAGTGGTTTTCCCAGCACGCACTCCACCTCATGTCCCTGTCCGAACATGAAAACAAAATTTCTATTTTTTTGTAGCGTAGTCAGTCAGTGGCATAAATATAAAGGCGTCATGCTTATGTTATTGAAGAATAAAGGAGTAAACTGAGCTTTCGAAAGTTAAGGCCTGGGACCAAAATGGTCTTATTTCTCATCTCAGTTTTCAGAAAATTTGACCCGGCCGGCGATGTTTTTATCAACCCAGCCGACTTTGTATGACTGGGTTAGTCGTATCACTATAGGGGGCTTGAATGTATGTGCGAATATTAAACATTTTCTTTAAAATGCTACTCCTCCTACAGTTTTGCTCCAGTCATTTTGATCTTACGCACGAATGTTCCCTGGGTGGTCCCCCACCTAGCTATCACTTTTTTTCACGACTGACGAAAAACTGACAAAATGGCGGCAATTTCTGTGCCCTTTTTGACCCATTTTTAAAATGCTACTCTCCCTACAGTTTTACTCCAATCGTTTAGATGTTACGCAGGAATGTTCCCCAGGGGTTCGCCTACCAGGCTATTATTTTTTTTTTTCGCGGTTCAGCAAAAATGGCCGAAATGGCGGAACTTTGAAGTTTGGAATAAACGGTAGTAAATGACTGAATTGTCAAACCATTCATTTCTCTCAGTCTTTTTCAAACAATTAGAAAATTTTAATCGAAAGTTTCTTAGGTGCTTCTCCACCTGGACTCTTTTTCGCAAATGACAAAAATGCCGAAATGGTGGAATTTTAAAAATTTTGTAAAATAGTGTAAATGTCGGTAAATGCGTAAATCGTCAAAACCCAACCTCTCCAATATCCCTTTTCGTATAGCTTCCCCCAGGAAAATTCGTTTTTGTTTATTAATATTAAAATTATGAAAAAGTTACGTTCAGAAACAATGTTCTTCATTTTTTGGCCTGACACTTCGTTTCAGAGTTTTTCTATCTTTCCTTGTTTAGTAACTCGGCTGGGTCATGTCCTTGGACATGCTTGTATTTGAAAATATCGATGACCGACATTTTGTAAAACGCTGATATCCGAGTACTTGTATTATCGTGTGATACATTTTTTTCGCAAGTTCTAATGGTTTTGTAAAACGTTGATATGACATCCGAACACTTGTATTGCCAATTTATATGTGCTACTTTGAAGCATTTGAAGTGTTTCTCGTGTAAAATGCGAGCGCCGAAGGCCTAAGCGCAAAATCTTTGGGTAGATGTTTCTGAAAGGCCATCTGCAGTACCTCATTTTGCTCTTCTTGCGTAGTTTTTTTCACATGAATTTCTTCAAACACCGCGAGCTACTGCTTTTTAACCCAGCCAACTTTATCGGGCTGGGTTAGTCGTATCACTTTAGGGGCCTTGAATGTATGTGCATATGTTAAACTTTTCCTTTAAAACGCTACTCCTCCTACAGTCGTGCTCATATCGTTTTGATATAAGGCAGGACTGTTCCCTGGGTGGTCCCCCACCTGGCTATTACTTTTTTAGAGATTGACGAAAAACTAACATAATGGCGGCACTTTTTTGCCCGTTTGACCCATTTTTAAAATGCTACTCCTCCTACAGTTTTACTCCAATTCGCGGTTCGCCAAAAACTGCCGAAATGGCGAAACTTTGAAGTTTGGCAAAAACTGGAATAAATGGTAGTAAATAACTGAATTGTCAAACCATTCATTTCTCTCAGTCTTTTTCAAATAGTTATAAAATTTTAATCGAAAGTTTCTTAGGTGCTTCTCCACCTGGACTTTGCTTTTTTTACGATGACAAAAAAATGTCGAAATGGTGGAATTTTAAAAATTTTGTAAAATTGTGTAAAAGTCGGTAAATACGTGAATCGTCAAAACCCAACCTTTCCAACATACCTTTTCTGGTAGCTTCCACCCGGGAAAATTCGTTTTTGTGTATTAAAAATTATGAAAAAGTTGCGTTCAGAAACAAAATACTTCATTTTTTGGCCTAACAGTGTTCGTTTCAGAATTTTTCTATCTTTCCTTGTTTGGTAACTCGGCTGGGTCATGTCCTTGGACATGCTTGTTTGTTTTTACTCGCGATTTTAATGTCCCGACAGGGCATTTGATTTGAAACAAGGATATTTTTAGCACAGTCGATTATCGTCCTCGGGGTTATACTCATCAGTTGTGGGACATCCGTCGTCCATTAAGTGCGTGCGCATGAACAATTTTTCAAAAGGCTATTCTTCGTACATTTCTGGTCCGGTTATGAAATGAAGTAGGAATGCTCCCTGCGTAAAATTTTCACACACAGTTCAGATTTTTTGGCGATTTGGCCAAATATTGGCCACATTTGGGAAGACTCAAAAATGCTACTCTTCCCACAAATCCAGTGCATTTGCGTTAAAATTTGGTAGGAGGGTTCTCTTCCTACTTGATGCTTATTCATTAGTCGCCCGACATCTTACCTCGGTATTGCTTCCCCCTCATTTTTCGCCCTTCTGTCCCGCTATGATAGACCAATGTTTCCCAGCTTTGGCACAAGAGGTAAGGCGTTAGACTGATAATCACGACGCCGTGGGTTCAAGCCCCGCTGAGGGCGCATTTTCTCATGTTCTCTGTTAATCGGTTTCATAGGCATTATTGATATTTCTGAGTCTTATAGAATAAGTGGTTTGCGTTGCCACCTGCAAGACAAGAGCTTGTGAGTTGTAGGCGTTCTAGGCGTACTTTTTCGTTGTCTGTCTTGATACTTTTACAAGCCATATTTATTATGATAGCAATGGTGTCCGTGAGATCTTCTTCCAAATCTAAATTATGTCAAAACTGGTTGGTTTCTCCCTGCACCTTTGTAATGTCTTCGCTTTTGCGGCTGGGCACAATGTTCACGGAAATTCTTGTTTTTCTCACAAAGCTTGTGAAATAAGAAATATCTTGACCTCTAAACATGTATCGTAAATACAGGCGAAACCGGTTAATCGTATAGTCAATTTGCCAAGCCATTGTTGGTGAGAGCTAAGGCAGTGCGGAGATTATAAGGTCATTATCTAGTGAGAGCTGAGAGAGTGCGGTGATTAAGAGTTCGAAACTCACTGTTAACAACCGCGAGTGGGGTTGGTACATGTACAGAATGGGTCAAGCAAACAGAAGACAATGCATTAGATAAATAAACGAAGAGCAGCTCACTCCATTAGTTCGCTTTAAGTGTGGCACTGTTTGGATAGTCACCCAGAATTATGCAATTAACCGGTGTGTTTCCCATTTTAACGTGAAAAAGCTGTGCGTTTATCCAGTTTATGCTATTAAGCGGTATGCAATTATCCGGTTAAATTTCCAATAGGTAGCATTGGAAATGGTTTGGGATTTGCGAATAATATGCGGTTAACCGATTTATGCGTTTAACCGGTATGCGATTAAGTGATTTCATCTGTACTGCGATTACATTTGGTCATTTGTCAACTCGCTATGATTAAATATGTAATAAAAATGTTCATACCAGTTGAAACTAAAACGGAATAAAAATCTCAAGCAGACCGTTTGAGCCACAAAATAAATATAACAAGTGGGTCAGTGAAACTGACTGTCCCCCGCCGGCGTACAATCCCAGCATTTGATTTTGTTGGCTTGGACTACAACCCTTAAGCAATTCGTATCATATTCGTGAATTTTAAAATTCCACCTGGGCCAATGTCCTTCGGCCGACCATTTACAATACCAATTCTTGTTATCACCCATACTACCTAAGTGTATAACATTTTGCGAATTGGTAAAAAAAATGTAGGCTTGAGTGTGTTAACAAACTCATTCCAGTATGTAAGGGTTGTGAAAATTTCTGAAGTCCAGCTGGGCCGACATGGCTCATTTACAATACCGATCCTTGTTCTTTCCAGTACTACCCATATATATACAATATCTTAACAATCGGTCGAAAAATGTAGGCTTGAGTGTGTTAACAAAAAAGGTGTCGACAGACGGACGGATGGACAGACAGACCCTAAAACTATAGTCCCCCGGCGGGGGACTAATAAGTGACATATTAATCCAAGAAACCATTTTTAGCATCAATTCACATTACAATGATTTGTGTAAGATGTTTTCAGAGAATGAACCTTGATAATAAAACGCAAAAAAGGCAAACACAAACTCAGCAATAACTGAAGACTGTCAATTACAAGTGTTCAAAGATTAATCATGTTACTGTGAACGGGCACTTGCTGAACAAGCCTAATTATGTGCGCCGTGTAGGAAATCAAGTTCAATAAACAGGCCTTGTATACTGCCACGTGTCCAATATTTAGTCCTGTAGGCAGTTTACACAAGCAAAGGTCTAAAATATCCTGGTTTTTCTTATTATTTCATATTTTAGACACATCAAAAAGGGAAAGGAAAGTAAAGGAACAAACCGGTTTCGAAGGACACGTATACTAACGATTGACTAGTTGTTTTGAACATAAAACCAAATATTGTGTATTGTACCATAAGATATTGGTAAAACTACTTCGTTCTTTTTTCTTGGGGTCGAAAGAAATGTGCGGTTGGTGAAAAGATAAGTAGTCTGGCCTGATTCCAACGTTTAGTATCCGCTCCTGTTATTTTCCACAAAAACGTGACCTTGGGGAAAATGAGAACTAGTGAAGAGCCAAAGGGAAAAAAACGTTCCAGGAACGAAAGAAATCCAATAGAAAAGTAGTCCCTGTAATGCAAATGAATGTATGAATTTTCCTTTAGGCCATGAAACAGTGCAACATTGTTTCCGATGCCTAGTGGAATTACTGAATGCACAAAGATGTGATGAACTGGCATTAATATTCAATATTGCGATCTGAAATATAAACTCGCTCGACTGCGAAAAAGAAATTAAAAATAAGAATAAAATATGCCGGTGGGCGATTTGTTTTATTTATTTATTTTATTTTTTACGTTTAGGATGAGAAACAAGTTTCCTTTCTGGCCTTCAGCGGGTTTAAGTATGTTGTAAACACATCGCACATGTTGGCTATTAAACAGAAACAAAATATTTTACTTTAATAAAGATTAATCATGTACACATTCGAGGTATGAAAGCAGAAATGGGCTCCCCAGGAGTCTGATTCAACCGCTTATGACGCCACTGTGACACGGGGGGGGGGGGGGGGGCTCTTTTTGGGGGGGCATTCTGACTAAATCTTGAAGTTGTTTTGACGTCACAGGCCTTGGAAATGTACTCGGCTTTGTTTATTCAGTCATGCCTCCAAACAGTATAGTTCTATTTTTAGCATTCATTGTCGTCAGTACTTTGCCGTATTTACGTCTGTAATTACATTGAAGTAATCAACCGATGAGTCGTCAAACGGGATAAAAATATAGATGATTATTCAAATTTAGTTTTAGTGATTTGTGCTTGGTTAAGTATTGGACCAGCACACTTGTTTCCGTGGCAGATCTTTCCAAAAACAAGTCTTAGGCAGAAAGCAGATAGGCCGATGACAAAGCATTTTACAAATGTCATTCAGTTATCTTAAACACACGTAGGAACATAACACTATGTAAATCAAATATTTAGCCTCTTATGCAGGCCAGAAGTCTGGTATATATCACATTTGCCCGGTTATACTAGTCACCTAGTCATGTAAGCCTGACACTGGATTTAGATTTAGAGTGTAAGCTTTTGAGATGAGAAAAAAAAATGAAACTTTTCGTGAGCAGTAACGAGAAATATGAACCACCCCAACCCTCTAAAAATTCTGACAAGGGAGACCGACTGGACCTAGAACATTTTGTTGAACGAACAAAATGGTTGCATGATTTGTTAAAAAAACAAACAAACCAGTAGTAGCACTCTGCTTGGTTTTATTTAGTCGTGCCAAGAGACTTGTTTTTATTTTGAATATATTTGGGTACCGGTATACGTACATCGTCACTTGGGTCCTGGGGTAGTAACTTCTTAATGGTTTCTTGCAGAAGCTGAAAATTAAGTGAACAATTTACACGTTGTGGGTAAAAAAATATAACGCTACTTTAAAAATGCTAAGAATGGCAACTTCCTTAAAATAATAAAATACAATCTGCCGTTTTTATATTCGAAAACGATACACCGGTACAGAAAAGAACGTTTCGATAATAAATAATAAAACAAAATATACTGGTACACTTTGAAAATCGCAATACGTTTATAATGAGAACTTTGGATTACTTTCAGTCAAAAAAAAAAAAAAAAGACAAAAAAAAAAAAAAAAGAAAGAAAGAAACATCGTGGCAGCTTCAACCTTTTCAGAAGACCAGTTATATCCTGGTGCACATTAAAAACAAAACGGACCCTTGTGATTAATGCCATTCTGCACACACACACACATAAATAAACACAATGAGGAAGCACCAGGTCCTCCACGCTGCTATAAATAACCATGTGTGAAAGTTTTCCATTACAGTGTAATAGATTCGGGCACCTGGAAATTTTTATAATTTTGCCACGGAATTTCTCTGAAAATCCAACTGACTGAGTCAATTTTACCTGGGAATAGTTGGCTTAGAGCTAAAAATACCGTAACTTTTAAGAACTGTCACCTGTATTTTTAAGCTGACTCCCTGTAGTTGTGGACAATCTGCGAACACGGCCAAGCTCATATTTATTTTCGGTTCACGAAGTCCTTTTCGGCATATCTTGCAATACAAGAATGGACTGTAAATAATAAAAATTTATTGATAGGGTTAAATTAGTTCATTATACATGGAGCTGTCTCCGAAATATCACTCTCCCATTAACAAAAATTGGCCAAATTTTAAAACTTCTTGCGAGTCATTTTCCTAATGCGCTGCCTCCTGCATTTTTTATTGAGTTTCTTCTAAATTTCAGAAATACTGTCAGTGATGAGAAAATAGTTATTGAAAAGACCAAAAGAATCGTATACTCCATTTACTATGTACCAGTGGGTAGTGGCATATAACCTTCAAGACTAGTGAAAGTTATCTGCTTTGAAACTGCGTATCCGCCTTATGTATTCTGTTACAGTGTATCTTTTCTCTATTCAGGACCTCCATGTTTTATTTATGTTTCCAGAGGCGCATGCCGTATACGGGAAAGCAAGATGGTCAGCAGATACAGAGATTTTTTGCGATTGGCCGAGCAGTGGCCGGTTGATAAAACAAAAGCTGGGAGGGACCTGGGAGCTTTTATCTCGTTGCGGGTAAGAATACATTTATCTAGGCAGCATGCCCGAGACCTTCAATCTTATAGTTTAAAGCATTAACTTCTTCTATTTCAATTTTGCAGACGTACACACACACCCAAAAAAACAAAAAAAACAAAAAAAAAACGGAAGAAAAGTATCCACTTGCATCTCAATAGTTGTCGAGCAAAGTTCACTACATATAATGGAGCAAAGGCGCCAACAAAGATCAGTTACACGTATTTTGTTGTTGTAAAATTCTAAAAGAACTGACGTAAGTGTTGCGCCTCCCCCCGGGATTTTACCTTTTTACTATTTTCACTAATTTACTTCCTGAGTCCAAGCCTTTAATATGCGGCGCGTTTCATCGTATATGTTTCGTGTTTAGGTACAACAGGCCTTCAAGACAGGCAGGACGGATTTAGACGATGACGAGTGTGTTGCTTACTACTACAGTCTACACCGTATTCTGCAAGATACCCACCGTAAAACCTACGACTACGTTCCAAGACATACAGTGAGCGGCTTAAATGTGGAAGAGCTAAAAATAGCAAATTCCAATGAAGCGATTCAGGAATACTTGGAAAGTCAGAAATCCGGCTATCAAAAAATGAAAGAAAAATTGCTATCTAAATTCTTCGCGTAGTTGTCTCTTCAGTATTTGCTTACTTAAAGTCACCGCAATAAATGCCCAGGTCTGACTGAAAGTTTTGTGGACAAACAGACGAAAAGACCGCGATAATTATACTGTGAAGACAGTTCCTTCAAATATGCGAACATAAGTGTAATGCACGATCTATGCGGCACTTTCAGTCTTAACATCCACCATGAACTGGGATTTTCAAAACGCATAATAACACCAAATAAAATCGTGACTGACATGAAGTATATATCTGAATTCATGGCACTGTTGTGCAGTTCAAAACTCTCGAGATGGCAAGTATCTTGGTACTTACATTTAATGACTTTGGCCTTGATGACTGAGGTATATATGGTATATAAGTGTTTTGAACCAAAAAGGAATCTCTTGAACTTTATCAACCAAGTTGCAGAGTACTATAAATTTGAATTTTTTTAAAGATCTTCAAATGCTCCATCCTCTGCTGTGCCTGGCTATATGGGGACCCCCCAGCACCCCACAGTATTACACTGAAGACCCTTGGAAAAAAACTTTGAACTTGGTTGAAATTTAAATAAAAGATACTGATTTACTGATGTTTCTTTCCAGAAGTTTGCTTGTTTTGCACCTTTCCTCTCAGTTTCGTGAGTTTCATCAACCGCCTGTCCCCCCTTCAAATTTTTTTTTAAAGCTCAAGTTTTTTACACATATTATTCACTCGCGTCAAATCGTCAAGTAACTGGTCCACCAGACTGTATCTGCCAAACGCCGCTTAAAGGCGATCTCATTGATCAAGCCTGCAGGTCAATGAGCAGGCAAGGCCTCTCTTCTCGGTGACGCCATTGGACATTTCCGGGATCTCATCTGACAAGATAACAATCGACGAAATTGCTTTCACTTTCTGAAAGACCGTTACAAGTTGATATTGCCGACTTGGGTGGCATTTGGAACTGATCCAATTTTTTTCACTTGCCTGAAATAAATTGGAGACGTATCCGGTCATAGGAGACAAGAAATATGTGCGACGTCACACGACCTCGTTGGCTATCGATCACAAGTCACACAACCTCGTTAGTACATTTCCACGGAGTAACCCACAAAGCTTTGAAATGGCCTAACTTGCCACTTCTCGAAGACACTGCAATTAGAGTATCGTTTTTTAGCTACCATACCAGCGTTGACGTCACAAGTCAGAGAACAGAGATCACATCGGTCTTTCCATCGAATCGTGTAATAAAACCCAAGTGACCTCGCGCACACATATTGTACGAGCTGAGGTCCTAAGATGTCACACGATATAAAACTACAACCAAAAATTTACAGCTTTCCCAAGGAGTATTACTGTGGGCTACTGGGTTGGTTCTACATGTCGTTTGGGATGCACAACGAACATCCGGTTGTTGCCTTTGAACGTCACGTGGCATGGATGACGTCACTCAGATGTTAAGTCTCCGTGTCCACGTCTTTCCCTTTCCCTCAAATGCTCGGGATTTACTTCTCGTGCCACGCTGGGACCAAGTGACGTCATGAACGAGGCAAACACGAGAAAAGTTAACAGAACCGTCATCTTCCAAGACATAATCGTACCATTTGATCCGAATTTCTGCCACACGAAAGTTACACAACAGATATACAGACATGCCTCCACCCCCGCCCCCCCCCGCCCCCAACCCTCACTTCCTTTGTCGAGGACGTAATGAGAAACAGTAACATATAAGATGTGAAATATCTTTCAATCTGATATAAAATATAAAGATCAACCAATACAAGTGATGCAACTAGAACGGATGGGTGTGCATAAAAGATGTGTTACGTATTTGCAGTTGAAATAAAACACGTAATTATTTCTATTTTTATCATTAAATTTTATTTCAAATATATCTAAATACAATGGTGTTGTCGTGAATGTGTTCCGCCGCCGTCCAAACAGCATGAAACTTGTTGTGACGTTCCCGACTTATTCAGAAAAAACACATATACTGACAGTCAATGAAACGTTTCGAACATTTTGTTTTGGAAAGGTCCCTTCTAAAAAGAACTAGACAGACATGCCGTCGTTGGTCTATGTACGTATATTCTTGTCACTGTGTCGCTTCAAATAACTGAGTACAAAAACTCACTACGAAGCGACAGTTTCACACACGTTATATTCATCGCTGAGTCAGCCTTGGGGCTTTATCATAGCAGTGCATCTTCAACGCATGTGGCATACCAAGTGCCCACTGTTCCCGTGAGGAATGAGGTGGCTTTAGTTTTGCCCAGTGTAACCCGGCTGATCCCAGAGAACCTCAATCGGACTGAATCCACGCGAAAAACAAGCGCCACGACAAATCAGCCGCACCTTTAGCTTGGAGATATTCCGCTGTTTCGCGTGCTCTATATGGACGACTGTGGGTTATGGTCAACTCATCCAAATACCAACTCATCCAAATACCAACTCATCCAAATTTGGTCAACTCATCCAAATACCAACTCATCCAAAAGCCAACTCATCCAAATATGGTCAACTCATCCAAATTAAATTGCTCAACTCATCCAAGTTATTTTCTCTCTCTTTTCGAGACTTAAATAAAATAATCTTCAAAGAGGCGTTTGATCCCTCAACTTCTAATACTGTCGCTTCTGACAGATTAAATTGAATTGGATTATATGGAGATTGCAATTGTAAAATCGCGCGAATACAGCCGCCTGTGTATTTATTTTGAGTGGATTACCACTTCAGATGAAAGCGTAAAATCTTTTTATAGACTGCAATTGTTATAGATTTGTGTTTGCAATTGCAATTAAAAGGAGTGCAATTACATTTAGTACGATGAGTGGAATTTAAGTATATTGCAGTTGCTACGGAGTTGTGAGAAGCTTTCGATTGTTAGTACGTAATTGCATTTCAAAGAGCCCAGTGTAAAAGTTTGAACTGAACTGAACGAAAAGATTATATCACCAGCAATTACTTAATATACTGTTGATTGTGTCCCAATCTTGTTCCGAACTCATTGTAAACTTTTGAGTTCAGAACGAAAAGACTGAATAATTAAATTAACTGTAATTACTTCTTATAAAAATGTCGAAAAAGTAGCAGATTTGATGTGGTAAAATAGATTAGCACAGAAATAAGTATGTTTGCTGCACTTAAATTAATAAGTGTGTATTTTATAAGATAAACTGTGTCAGAAAATGCATGTGGATTTTTTTGTAAACGACATGCATGCTACAAGCGAAACAGATAGGCAATAAAATACCAGTTGTTAACTAAAAAAAAGCTTTTAACTTCATTTTTTCCAGCCCTTTTCCCCAATTTATAGATAAACAGTTAAAACCTACTGTAAAGAAACATAATTGCAATTCACTTGACACAAACCACATTGCTTAAGCTCCGCCAAATCCCGTTTCTTGTACAATTACAGTTAACTGTTTCATAAAATCTGATGAAAAGATCGGATTAGCTTTGCTTAAGCCCCGCCAAATCCTATATGAGTTGACCACCTCCCATTGCAATTAACTCCGATAAAACCAGAGAAAAAGTTGATTAAAGCATTTTTACTTTCAAAAGAAATGCCACTGAAGTGTGTCTCGAAAATCTGAAATGAACCTTTTTCTAATACATGTCGCATAAAAAGACGGTTTATATTTGAAAAAGAAAACAAGTTTGTCAAAGGACAAAGTCCCAGCTTACGAAAAGCAATAAAACCAATTCCAGCGTGCATGAGCAAGGGAATTTTCCTGAAAAACTGCGCTTCAAAAGATGAGACGGCAAAGAGCTAGCCCAATAATTAATTTAGCACCGGACCAGAACATAGACCGATAAATGCATACAAAGATTTCTTTCCCAGAAAAATGGGAAACAGATTTTTTGCATCTCTGGTAGACTGGATAGTCTGCCATAGATACCTTCAAACAACGCTCGCATTTCGGACCAGTGCGCATATTTATGTAACTTGCCTTGATGCGCGGTTCTTATTCAGACAAGTGCGCATGTTTATTTAATTTTGCGTAGATGCGCGGTTCCCATTTTGGAACAGTGCACATGTTTATTTCACTTTTGTTGATGTGCGGTTCGCATTTCTGACGAGCGCCCATGTTTTTTTTTACCGTTTGTGGATGTGCGGTTCTTATTTCGGATCAGTGCGCACGTTTATTTACCTTGTGTTGATGTGCGGTTCTTATTTCGGATCAATGCGCATCTTTATTTACATTGTGTTGATGTCCGGTTCTTATTTCGGATCAGTGCGCATGTTTATTTACCTTGTGTTGATGTGCGGTTCTTATTCCATACCAATGCGCATGTTTATTTTACTTGCGTTAATGAGCGGTACTTATTTCGGACAGCCCAAGTTTTCTTAGGTTGCTTTGATACGCGGTTCGCATTTCGGACCAGTTTGCATGTTCATTTAACTTGCGTTGATGCACGGTGCTTATTTTGGACGTGTGCCTATGTTTATTTAACTTGTGCTGGTGCGCGGTTTGCATTTTGGACCAGTGTGCATGTTTATTTAACTTGCGTTGATGAGCAGTTCGAATTTCGGATCATTACGCATGTTTATTTAACTTGCGTTAATGCGCGGTTCGAATTTCGGACCAGTGCGCATGTTTATTTAACTTGCGTTGATGCGCAGTGCTTATTTTGGACCAGTGCAAATGTTTATTTAACTTACGTTGGAGCGTGGTTCGCATTTCGAACCACTGCGCATGTTTATTTAACTTGCGTTGATGCGCGGTTCGAATTTCGGAGAAGTGCGCATGTTTATTTAACTTGCGTTGATGCGTAGTGCTTATTTTAGACCAGTGCAAATGTTTATTTAACTTACGTTGGCGCGTGGTCCGTATTTCGAACCACTGCGTATGTTTATTTCACGTGCTCGATGCGCGGTTCTTATTTCAGGCCAATGCGCATATTTCTTTGACTTGATGCGCGGTTCTTATTCTGGATCAGTGCGCATGTTTATTTAAGTTGCGTTGATGCGCAGTTCTTATTTTGAATAGTGCGCATGTTATTTAAGTTGCGTTAATGGGCAGTTCGCATTTCGAAATAGTGCGCATGTTTATTTAACTTACGTTGATGCAAGGTGCTTATTTTGGTCCAGTGTGCTTGCTTATTTAGCTTGTGTTGCTGTGCGGTTCGCATTTCGGACCAGCGCGCACGTTTTTTTTTTTAACTTGTGTTGATGCGTGGTTCGCATTTTGGACCATTGCGCATATTTATTTAACTTACGCTTATGTGCGGTTCGCAATTCGGACCAGTATGCATGTTTATTTAATTTGCGTTGATATCCGGTTCGCATTGCGGACCAGTATACCTGTTTCTTTAGGTTGCGTTGATGCGCAGTTCGCATTTTGGGACAAGTGAGCAGGTTCATTTAACTTGCGTTGACGCGCGATTTGCGTTTCGGACCAGAACGCATGTTTATGCGCGGTTCTCATTTCAGACCACTGCGCATGTCTATTCAACTTGCGTCGATGCGTGGTTCTTTTTTTCGGACAAGTGCGCATGTTTGTTTAACTTGCGTTGATGTGCGGTGCTTATTTTGGACCGGATCGCATGTTTATTTAACTTCCGTCGATGCGCGGTTCGCATGTCAGGCTATTGCCCATGTTTATTTAACTTGTGTTGATGCGTGGTTCTCATTTCAGACCAGTGTGCATGTTTCTTTGGGTTGCGTCGATGCGCGGTTCTTTTTTCGGACTAGTGCGCATATTTATTTAACTTGCATTGATGTGCGGTTCGCATTTCGGACCAGTGTGCATGTTTATTTAATTTGCCTCGATGTGCGATTCGCATTTCGGACCAGTGCGCATGTTTCTTCAGGCTGCGTTGATGCGCGGTTCGCATTTCAGACCACTGCGCATGTCTTTTCAACTTACGTCGAAGCGTAGTTCTTTTTTTCGGACCAGGGCGCATGTTTATTTAACCTGCGTTGATGCGCGGTGCTTATTTTGGACCAGTTCGCATCTTTATTTATCTTCTGTCGATGCGCAGTTCACATTTCGGACCAATGCGCATGTTTATTTAACTTGTATCGATGCGGAGTACTTAATTTGGACTACTACGAATGTTTCTTTAATTTGCGTCGATGTGCGGTTGTTAAATCTGACTACTGCGCAAGTTCATTTAACTTGCGTTTATGCGCTGTAGGAGGAGATTCATTTAATTTTTTTTTTCAAAAATTCCGGAAAAAAATCAAAAGTTTTCCAATTCACTCAAAAAGCACAAGCCGTATGCATGACCCCCTACAGACGGCTCATATCGAAAAAAAATGAAATCTGAAAAAAACTGTAGGGGGAAATGCATTTTGAATTTTTTCTTCAAAAATTCTCTCATCGACTGAAAAAGACAGGCCATATTCACGACACCCTAAGCATGCCTCAGGCCAAAAATAAGTGACGTTTGATCAAAACTGCAGGACAAAATGCATTTTGAGGTATTTTCATCAAAAATTCCCCCCGAAATAAAAAATTTCCAAGTCGAGTCAAATGGCACAAGCCGTATGCGAGACCTACCTAAGGATGCCTCATCGCAAAAATAAATGAAATCGGATAAAAACTGTAGGAGGAAATGCATTTTGAAGTTTTTTTTCAAAAATTCCCAAAAAATACAGAAATTGTCGGATCGACTAAAAAGCGCAAGTCGTATTCTCAACCCCTTAGGGATGCCTCAAACCCCCCCCCCCCCCCCCCCAAAAAAAAAAAAAAAGTTTAAAACTGTAGGGGGAAATGCATTTTGAAGTTTTTATCTTCAAAAACTCCCTAAAAATACAAAAATTGCCCGATCGACTAAAAAGCACAAGCCGTATGCACGACCGCTTAGGAAATCCTCACACCAAAAATAAATGACATCGAATCAAAATTGTAGGAGTAGATGCATTTTTTTAAAAAATTTTCTTAAAAAATCCCCAAAAAATACAAAAATTGTCCGATCGACTAAAAAAGCACAAGCCGTATGCACGACCCTTTAGGGGTGCCTCATATAAAAAATAAATGACATCGGGTCAAAAATGTAGGAGGAGATACATTTTTAATTTTTTTCTTTAAAAATTCGCCAAAAATTCAAAAATCACCCGATCGACTAGAAAAGCACAAGCCGTATGCACGACCCCTCAGGGATGTCTCACACCAAAAATAAATGACATCGGATCAAAATTGTAGGAGGAGATGCGTTTTTAAACAAAGTTTACAGCGAACTAACTAACTAACTAACTAACGGACGCCATCCGCACACCGATAGGAATACCCCAGCTTACGTGCAACGTAAGCTGGGCTAAAAATGAAAAGTCGTTAATTTGGATGAGTTGACCATAATGTATGGATGAGTTGGCGAAAAAATTTGGATGAGTTGACCAGGGAATTTGGATGAGATGACCAAAGAATTTGGATGAGTTGGTATTTGGATGAGTTGACCATCTCCCGACGACTGTTGTCATGCTCGAAAATGTACTCTAGTAATACCTTTGCGACGGCAAGGGATGCGCTATGACTGAATGCTTATCCGCCCCGCGACACTTGCCGACCAAGCTGTCTGAAATCACAAATGAGGGCGGGAACGCGCGCCTTTTCTAGTCCATACGCGCTTACGTTCTTTCGCCCAGTTAAAACAACTAGCGTAACACCTCGCTTATGCGTACAGAACAGAATCCAATATTACGTTTATACAGACCAATCAGACACAGTTTTGTAGAAGCGCCTGAAAAAGCGCAACGTCAGAGGATGGAACTCCGTTGGCTGTCAGTATAGTGTTTGCCATTCGGTCCCTGAATCTGCGAGCAAGACTGATCTTTTTTTATTTTAGTTAATACAACACTTCAGTTTCCCAGTACACACGCACAATTCTTTAGGGCACAGTAAGACTTGTATCTGGGAAAGGGGTTTTCGACTGTGCAAAAATTGGTGTGTGATTTTCTAAAAATGTTCCACAAGTCGTCACATTTTGTGTGCTCTATCGGTTTATAGGTGTATTATAATCCCATTTGCAATTCTAACTCGGGCAGGTTAAACACCTTTCTGTGTACATATTTCTGGTTTTTATACATATTTGTTCAATTTCAAAGTTAAGAAGCACCGGGGAAATAGCAGTGAAGGAACAGACACACCATACGTAGCAAAGAACTCTGTAAGGTCACCCGGCAACCGACCACAATAACTGACATTTAGATGCGGGATAAAATGGTAGACTAATATCACTTTTAAGGAATTACTAAAACTGAAACTTACTTGGAGGCAGTTCCCCCGGTTAACTGGTCCGCGTCACAGTTTGGGCAGGTCAACCAGGAATACGCGGTTTCCTCGTCCACACCCACGACAGTTCCTTAAAACAAGCGCATTTCGGGGAATAAATATGGCTGCTAATATCGAATGTTTCGTTCGAGGTAAACTGTCTGACTTAAAGATGACTTCAGAACTGCTCGAAGAAACTTTCTTTTTGAGGCGGAATCACACTGTTTAACTTCACAGGGATATAAAAAATGGAATTACGACTAATTCATGAAGGGGGGAGGGGAGGATTTTAGAACAAAAGTGGCAGGAAGGTAATTGTTTTTACTCTCGACAATTCTGAAACAGGGCTGTATCTTTACCGAAATTTCCAAAGAAAAAAAAACGTCATTTGCTACCTTTGATCAATTACATGAGCATCGACAAACGGAAACTTATCAATTTCGCATTGGCACAGACAATACCGTAGAGACTAACCTGTCATGTTCACAAGGTCAAATTGTTTTACTTCAGGCGACATTTGTTTGAGATGAAGAACATTTCTATCACGCTCTTTACGGTCGTCTATTTTTAACACCGTGCTGTAGTTGTCTAAAATTAACTTCCCTGTAGACAGAGGAAATGGCTCAAAATCAAAATCATGATGACACTGGGAGCTTACAGCTTCACGATTTAGCTGTTAAAAGATCTTTTGTTAATTTTGTTGTTTAATTTCGATGACTGAAACTTAAGCCACTCACTTAAGTTGCAAACATGGTGAGCAATCTGGCCATGCAACAGAGAAGTACTATCCAGAGCAGTGTACAATACTGTTTGAAAATAAACGATCACCTCGTTTTAGGACAAGCTCTCTGATATGCAATCTGTGGTGTAGGAGTGGAGCTGTGGCAGCGAGATTACAGCCTTCTACGAACACAGGCTCCACAGCCGTACTCTCATCACAAACATATAAAATTGTTTGTTGATCCTGTCAAAAATATTAAATTAAATTTCATATTTTTGTAACAGAAGGCTAAATAGTTGTTAGCTTTGTTCGTGCTCGTGTAAGTTTGGCTACCTGTTGAATAGTTCTATGGTAGTATCAAGGTTGAAGAGTTTATGTGGATTTTAAATACCCACCATTCCCTTTTTTCACGATGGTATCAGTGTTTGTGTACTTTGATTTAATTTGCCATAAGTATCATGGTCAATTGTCAAATGATTTTTTAAAGAAAAATCCACAACAAAAGCATATCTTTAATAAAACCGCTGTATTTTACCCAAGAGATACCACACGTTTATCAATTAAAATTGATAGTAGGCCGTTCCTTCTAGTAGAGCTTGAAAAATATAGCTCCTTAGAATATAAACCATATATATTGTTAAAAATACCTGAATCGAAATAGGAATTTTGGAGGTATTGCAAGTTAAATAGACGTAACTGGAGTCACCTTTCGAATCATTGCTGAACTCCAATCACGCCTGCTTAAAGTGCAATGCCTCGAAATGTTCTATTTCGACTGAAGTATCTTTGACAAAATGTGTACCTATAATTCTAGGCAATTATAATATTTTTCAAGCTCTGTTCAATAGGACTAAATAGAAGGTAAACTAAAAAACGTTGAAAAAAGTGGTCAACTTTCATGACGACCTTCTATGGGTTAACAGTTCATACCTGATCGAAAACATGAACACAGTTCACTGCGACTGCGCATCTGGAGGTTACACCTTGTTTCAGAGCGTCAGACAGCGTTGTGGTTTGTGGAGATGAATAAATAACTGTAACAGGCATGGTGCTGTCGGAAACAGTACAACTACTTTCCCCTAAGATTGCTTTAAGTATATAGCAAAATCCTGGACATTGGGAGCTGGGTCCGTGGTTGCTCGCCCAAATGCTATCCAGCATGGAAAACAAGCCACTGTGCCTAAAGGAATTAAAGTAAAGTAAATTTGGTAAAGGAAAACAATATCACACAGCTAATATTTATACAATGTTTAGTAAAATCTTACAAAAGCAAGATCGATAGAGCAGGGCAAAAGAATTTTAACATAAAATTAGAACCATCAGGGACTTTAAATGACAAGTTTGCATGCTCCTCATACGGTGGAAAGTGTTGCCACGAGTTTGACTTCGTCGAGTTTATGCTATCCCGTGTATATTCTGCACCCTAGGCCATTATCACTGGAAAAGCTGGTTGGAAACGATCTCCAAGAAATATTTAGTTTGACTTCACAAACTGGCAAAGCCGCGTTTACAAAACATTCTGCTGTTGTTTTTAACATATGGCCGAAAGTAAGGTGGCAAAAAAAAAGAAAATAGAACATCACCCACGACCGGTTTAAAACTCTATAAAGGTGTGTTTGGTTTTATTCATAATAACCTTGCACGATTGGTTCTCTGTCCTATGCATAGGCCATGAAATGAATACAATTTCCCCTCGCCTTCCTCCAACAACGTTTTCCAATCTCCCTGGTCGCGGCATTGCCACGGTACTTCCAGCTCACACAGTGTTTCTTGTCTGTCTTGTAATATCAATGAATACATCCCCTGCCAACATCCTGGTCCCCTAAAACATAACAAACAACAGTCATGTAAAAAATACTAGTGGTGGCTAAACGCCAATGTAGTGTTTTGGTGTATTTCCATATTCTATATGTAGAGTATATTCAAGGGATACCTCGAGTCTCGCTCTGGGCGAGAAGCCCGCATCATGTCATGTAGTTTTGAACGAATAAACTTTGTGTAAATAGACAGCAATCAGTTTTCTTTCAAGAATATTATATTCGCGACGAGGGTGATAAAGAAATAGAGAAGGGGATGACGAAATTTTGATTCGAGAAAATGAGGGATTAGCGAGAAACTGAGGTGTTTATTGCAACACGAGACATTTTCTTTGATGGGTGGATCCGGATGCATTAATTCATAAGGCGAATTCTCCTTAGTTTTGTGGATATCTCGCGGTAAAAGTGACCGAATGACTTTAAATAGGTATAAATTACGTTTGGGCGAACTGGATTGTGATTTTTAAAGGAGATATTCGGTGATATGAGATGAACTGTTTTGAAAATGTGGGATCGATATTAGTCACATGATTACAGGAACCAGGATTCCCAGTGGCGTCACGATTTAGGAAGTAAACAAACATCTGTCAAAACACTGAGATAAACAAACAGCTGTCATTCTGTGACTGAAGTGTCAAAACACAGTGAAACTATAGCGCTATGGCTGCTAACGATTTGACTTGCTTCCAAACTTTAACCCACATGGGGATAATTTGTCAACAAACTGGAGAAAGTGGAAACGTACATTTAATTTGTATTTAACTGCCAAAAACATTACGGATGATAATAACGCAAAGTAGCTACACTGTTGCATACAGCAGGTATGGAATTTCATGAACTGTATTACACTTAAGCTGGCGGTGATGAAACGAAGAATTTTACAGACAGTATTGCAATGTTAGACGGTCATTTTATTCCAAAATCGAACGTCATTTTTGAGCGATACCAGTTCCGCCAAATGGCTCAGAAATCGGATGAGACTGTGGATCAATTTGTGTGTCGTCTAAGAAAACAAGCAGAATTGTGTGGATACGACGATATTGACAATACGGTGAGCGATCAGTTGATTGACAAATGTTTCAATTCTGCGTTAAGAAGAAAGTTTCTTGAGAAAACAGGTACAGCAACTTTAACGAATTACTTGGATATTGCTCGAGCGTTCGAAGCGGTCGAATCGCAGATGAAGGCTTTATCGTCGGAGCCAAGTGGTCAGGTTAACAAAGTAACCGCGCGTAGTAACCCACCCCAGTGCTCAAAACAAGGTACAAAACGGCGCTTCAGCTGCAATCGAGAGGGACATTTTGCAAAAGATAAAATATGTGCAGTCCGGGATGCTACATGCTCGTCATGTGGGCCAGTGGGACATTTTGCTGCATGCTGTAGGTCAACGTCAGATCAAGGAGGAATAACGTCAAATCAACGTCGTGGAGATCAGACGTCAGATCAACGTCATCGAGGTCAAACTTCAAATCAACGCCAACGAACGAACTAACCTAGACGTCAGGTATCTCCGCAGGAGGACGGTGACCGGAAGTCACGTGTTCAAAACGTGACCAATGACAGTCACACAAGTGGAAACAAACATGATGATAATTATGCATTTTGTATTGGTGCGCAAGGAAATAAATTCGGGTACACTGATGTGGAGGTGCGAAATGTGTGCGTGCGCAGGGTTTTAATCGACTCGGGGGCATCTTGTAATATTGTGGATCAAAACGTATGGCAGTCATTAAAAAGGCAAAACGTTTCATGCACGTCCAAAGCAGAGACCCGAACGTTATTTGCATATGGTCAGGAAAAACCGATGGAAACATGTGGTACATTTAGAAGTGTTATATATTGTAAAGAAACCGATCGAAGGTGCGTAGATGAGTTTGTGGTAGTGAAGGGAACCGGATGTTCCTTAATTGGTAAAAGTACCGCGGAGAGATTGAACGTACTCAGAGTTGGTCCTCCAGGCAGGGAAAATGTGTGTTCTATTGTACGTGAGGGTAGCGGTACTGACATTCTGAAATCGTACCGGGAAGTGTTTACAGGTACGGGGAAACTTAAAGATTACGAGTTAAAGCTTCATATAGACAGGGAGGTAAAACAAGTAGCGCAAAATATGCGTCGTATCCCGTATAGTTTGAGGGAAAAGGTTGACAAAAAATTGGATGAGCTATTTGTATTGGATATTATTGATGAGGTTCCCCCAAACACGCCATCGACCTGGGTCTCACCATTAGTATGTATTCCAAAAAAAGGGAAATGACGTGAGGGTGTGTGTCGACATGCGCCTTGCAAATCAGGCAATCGAACGCGAACGCCATCCAATTCCCACAGTGGATGATATTTTACAAGATTTGAATGGGGCAAATGTCTTTTCAAAGTTAGACATCAAAATGGCTTTCCATCAGGTTGTAATCAAGGAAGAATGCCATGACGTAACAACATTTGTGTGTCATAGGGGTTTAATGAGGTAAAGGAGATTGAATTTTGGGATCACTAGTGCATCTGAGCATTATCAACGCATTATTCGAGATATGTTACGTGCGTGCAAAGGGGTCGCAAATATCGCTGACGACGTTAAAGTGTACGGCAGTGATCTTGAAAGTCATGATACGAACTTGTTGGCAGTGTTAGAGTGTCTGAAACATAGCGGATTGACGTTAAATCCCGAAAAGTGTGAATTTCGAGTGTCAAAATTGACGTTTTTTGGTCACAGTTTAAGCAGTAATGGCATAGCACCAAGTGAAGAGAAGATTGCGGCAATACAAAATGCACAAGCTCCCAAAACCGTATCCGAAGTACGATCGTTTCTTGGTTTAGTACAATATTCAGCGCGATTTATACCAAATTTTTCAGAGTTATCCGAACGATTACGTAGATTAACGAAACAAAACGTGGTGTTCAAATGGAGAAATGAACAACAAAAGGCATTCGATAGCCTGAAAAAGGCTATATCTAGGGCTGAAACTTTGGCTTACTTTAAATACGGGTGCAAAACTCGTATCGTTGCGGACGCTGAACGGACAGCTATTGGCGCGGTATAAGTCCAGTTACAGGATAATATCTGGAGAGTTGTCAGTTATGCTTCGTGTGCGCTGACAGATGTGGAGCGCAGATACTGTCGAACTGAGAAAGAGGCTCTTGGGTTAGTGTGGGCATGTGAACGATTTTCGTTGTGCGTATTTGGTACTCAGTTCGAATTAGAAACTGACCACAAACCCCTGGAACGTATATACAGTACGAAATCAAAACCCTCTGCCCGAACTGAAAGATGGGTTCTTAGGCTACAAGGTTATGATTATAAGGTTGTCTATCGGCCGGGCAAAACGAACATAGCCGACGCATTGTCACGACTGAACATTTCGGGGAATAAAGATAACTCAGGTGACCAATACGATTTTGTAAGTGTATTAGCAGAAGAGAGTATCCCAAGAGCACTTTCACCTAGCGAGGTAGAAAGGGAATCAGAAGTGGATGATGAGTTGTCTATAGTGCGGGAATGTGTTAGCACAAGAAAATGGGATAATTGCAATTTACCACCCAAAGTAAAATTTGCTTACTTAGTAGTAAAAGGAGAACTGTGCGTGTTGGGCAAATTAGTACTGCGCAATAGTCGAACTGTAGTACCTCAAGAGTTGAGAAAAAGAGTTTTAGATTTGGCCCATGAAGGTCATCCAGGAATTGTTAAGATGAAGAATTTATTGCGCACGAAGGTATGGTGGCCCAAAGTGGATTCGGATGTTGAGAAGGTGTGCAAAACCTGTCATGCTTGCCAGGTGGTCGGACCATACAGTGTCCCCGAACCTATGAGAAGAGCTGAACCACCATCTGGACCATGGCAAGATTTAGCTTGTGATCTGTTAGGTCCCATGCAAAGTGGAGAACAATTACTTGTCATTGTGGATTATTATAGCCCTTACTTTGAGGTTGTTGCGATGAGAAGTGTTACAACTGAAAATATCATCAAGGTTTTGGAACCTGTTTTTGCACGGTTTAGATTACCGTTCAGTTTGAAAACGCATAATGCTGGGTATTTTGTATCCGAGGGATTTATTATTTGGGGAATCATGGGATTATCCATGTGACATCCCCACCATTGTGGCCTCAAGCCAACGGAGAAGTAGAAAGACAAAGACAAAGAAACAAGCTTTCAGCAAAGATTTACGCAGACAACAAACGGGGAGCAAAATTCAATGATCTGGCTGTCGGTGATCATGCTCTGATTCGAAATCAAAGAAACGGGAAATTACAGCCAACTTTTGAAAGCCAGCCAGTCACGGTTAAAAATAAATCAGGCTCAGAAATCACGGTACAAACCAAGGAAGGGGAAAGAATACAAACGGAATTCGTCATTTGTAAAACCATATCTGTTAACAGCCGAAAATGAAAATGATAAAACCTTGGCAACATCTGGCACGCATAAAACAGAGCATCGACCAGTCCGCGATCGGAGAGAGCCAGATAGATACGGCGTTCCCATAACAGATGTAAGAACATGGCGTTAAGAAAATTTTGTGTATTAGAATATGTAGAAATGTGTATTTGGACTTTTGTAGTGAATTGGTACTGATAGCAATTGATTAGAATGCAGAATGCAGGTGATTAATGAATTTTGAGATTTATATTTTTTTTGCGGTTCTCAAAATTTTGATTAATATTCGTGGCGTACAGAAATTTTGTTTTAAAAGGGGGGGGGGGGATGTAGTGTTTTGGTGTATTTCCATATTCTATATTTAGAGTATATTCAAGGGATACCCTGAGTCTCGCTCGGGGCGAGAAGCCCGCATCATGTCATGTAGTTTTGAACGAATAAACTTTGTATAAATAGACAGCAATCAGTTTTCTTTCAAGAATATTATAGCCATAATCACCTGATAACTTTTGTTTGGTATCGAAATTCGGCAACGTACTCAAGCATCAGGAGTTATACTACTATTCACATTTCCTTTTTGCCTCCAAAATATTTTTGAGCTTTTTGTAAGGTAAAAAAAAAACAACAAAAACGAAACACTACAAAAACTAGCAACAAAATCTCTTAAAAAAACGGGAAAATGGCCAGCCTACATTAAGCTTTTTTTCTTAATCGCTTAACATTTTAATATAACATTAACGCAACTTACCCAGCACTTTTCTTAGCTCGCCGATCACATACTCGTTGCACAAGTGCCGTCAAACTGATCGACTGACCGCCAAGTCCAGCCTCTATCCCGCCGAGTATGGTCACGTTGTTTGCTTTCGCTTCTATACTTTCAACTTTGCGTACTTCGTGTTTCGATTGTCCTGTATTCCGTTCGACTTTGGCAGGCTGCAGTGTCTGAAAGCGATACATGAGCAGCTCAATTATTCAACTGTCCATCCAAAAAAAAAAAATTTTCATGAATTTGGAAACTCATTTTAAAAAATTACAGCCGGTTTTGTTTCTGTTCATTGCGGAGCCTTTACCGTACTGAGGCAGTAGCATTTAAACCGGATTTAAGAAAAAGATGAAAAGCAAAAAAAAAAAAAAAAAAAAAAAAAAAAGAAATTTGAATAAGTCATATTCTGCTGTTCTTCCGTTAATGTGTTTAGCATGTGATTTGTTTACTGCAACTTGAAAGTGCAGCTTTTCTTACGGACTGATATAATTACTAATAAAGTTAGTTTCACACAATATGTTCCTATATTTATTTGTTTTATGTTTGGTAAATTAATTAAATATCTTACTGGCATTTAACTTACTCTAAAAACAGAACAAGGTGTCAGGTGCGCGGGACATCTATTAGACGGTATACGCAAGTCTAAAATTGAAGGAATGAGAACATTCTAAAAATGTCAACAGTTTTTGAATGTTTGTTTATGATTTATGTTAAAATTTATCAAGTATAAACGAAAGAGACCGGCTGGCATACAACTGCATACGGTGCTGTATCGTTACTCATTAGAAGATTTCGTTCTACTTTCACGTAATTCGTGGATCAGCAAACTAAGAGATGCTGCAGACTGGTGTATATTCTACGTAAAATTTAAAATAAAAACGTCATGACATTTCTGCTCATTTATTGCAAATCTATTCTTCAACAGGAGACACTGGCCGGAAGTTATGGTGAAGCAAGAACATTTCCAATAGCTGGTGGCAGCAGCGTATTTTCCCCAAAATCTGGGATTTTATTTCATACGAAATGAGTCCGCCCTTGGTTGTGTTTACAGTTTCGTTTCATGTGTGACCCCCCCCCCCCCCCCCCTCGCCCCCCTCTTCGGAAGCATTGTCTCCGTTCTCACTTTGATCATGTTTAAATGTAAAAAAAAAAATAATAATACTAATTTATTTTTTTTGTTAGAGAACGATTGCACTGTGTGATTTCATTTTCGATTACTCAACCAATGGTAATTATATTCAAGTCGTACTTTATTTAAATTTTCCCTCACTCAAGCACCGTACCCGACAAACAAGGACAGGACCAGCTTAAACCAGTTCTCCACTTGTCATCCACGTGGCTGGATTTTTCCACGACTTTGCTCCCGACTGCATGACAGAGGTTCGTGCATAGTATCACTACTTTCCCTGAGCCTAGCGACAGATTTTGCCTGCAACCGAACAGAACGTCAAGCCAGTCATGAAAAATCATAAACATGTTACACGCAAACGCCTATTTCCTCAGAATTCTTCATTATCTTACGTGGTGCTCGCCTATCACAGAAAACCTTTCGGAAAAAAAATATATACAAAATTTGAAAGACAAAAAATAAATTAATAAAAATCTGAGACAGAGAAAGAATGAGAGAGAAAAAAAACAAGAAGAAAACTTTTCATACCAAGGAGGATATACCCTGACAAGAGAGCCAACTGTAACATTGGCAGCCATCGCACCCGTAAACAAAACCACAACATCGGCATCCTCGATGTGGGTTTGATCGTCCTCCTGCGCAGTTCGTTCGGACTCCTTGAGCACGCGGCATTCGCATTCAGCCAATGAGAATTTTGCTTTTACCGACTGAACGTGCACCAGGAGCGTTTTCGAGGTATCTGAAAATAGAACACACCAATCCTTTGTTTATTCAAACCTTATTTCAGGTATAAATTATAAGTACTTAAATATTTGTAAAACGCAAAATACACTTGTAGAACTTCATTGTCTGGTGTTTAATGCCACTGAAAATTTACTCTGAGCAACGAATGAGAGAATTCGTCTGCTCAGTGTAAATGAAATCTAACGGATACTTGCAGCTCGGACAATTTCAACGGCGTCTTTAAACTGAAAACGAAACTTGCCACATACCTTTGTTGGACTGGTGATTCATTCTGTGTGACCAGATAGAAAAAGCAGACTTTTCTCTCGTGACAAGCCTCTGTAGTCTTTCAGCCAGGCCATCTCTAAAATAAAGCGGGTCTTACTTGGAACTATTAGGTCAACTGACATGTGTTGGTTAATAATACCTAACGTTATGCAAGAACTGAAATCCACATGCATAAAAAGCGTTTTCTCAATAAGAAGTTCACAGTGAAATTCATTTATCTCGTTTCTTTCTCTTTTTCATATTGTTTTTTTTTAACATTTTTTTACTCGGTGAATAGAAACCGTAAAACAATTACTTGATATATTTCTTTTTGTTCTTCTTTGTGGAATCGCCGTGCTCTTGCTCCAAGTCGTCAGCACTATTCGACTTGTGGGGCGTCTTATTCAGAGCCCCCTGCACCGACTGCGCCCAGTCGCTGACCTTGACCTTGCCTTCTTGACCTTTCTGACCTTCGCATCCAGTTTGAGATTCGCTTGGGCTTGTTGCTTGGGAAATTGAAGGTGACGAACTGTCTTGTGATTTCAGAAGCTTCAAAACAGAAAACAGCATAAGAATGAACTTAGGCGAAGTCATGGACAAATAAGAGCTTCCTTCTGTTGAATGGCAACTTACGAGATTTCAGACTATAACAGACATGACCTGGATATTTTCGGATACGGATCGAAGAATACGGAGATTTACTTATCAGATAACAAAATCCTCAATAAAGTTGAGAATTTTGTTTCTAACATAATTTACAGGAACACAAAAACTTGGCAAAGTAATGATCAAATTGCAGCAATCGTTATAAGACTGGCACAACTGTCAAATCACCTGGCATATGTCGCACTTCTCGTCTGAGCAGTTCATGTGTACTACCCCGATGTCTGAACCCGAGTCGTAGTCACAAATACTCTGGCTACACACCTACCAGAAAAAAGAGAAGGGCCACACACTAATAATTTCCTCCTATGGCAACTAAGTCCTGATTATATAAAAATACGAACATGCAAAAAGTTTCAGTTTTTTATTTTGTATTTTTATTACACAATGCTTTGCGCATATTAACGTGTGTTACTTCCACCACTATGAGCTTGTTAAGACAGACGACACTTACGCTCTTAGCTGTCACCGAGACTCGGCTCTCCTGCGATTCGAGGTTGCTTTCTTGTGTATGTGGCTGAGTTTTATACGGACTCTCTACTTCCTCTATCATCCCATCTTGTGGTATGTTGCCACGGCTATGGTCCAATATCTCTGGCGTCGGTCGCAACACACATTTACGCCCATTCCTGATGTCTGATGAAGCAGGATGTAAATTCTTGCATTTATTTTTAACTTCAGTTTCGGATCTTGTCAAATATGTCCACTGTTTCGGATTAGTGGGAATCCTGGCCGTTGTTTTCAACACTGCCTGAAATTCCTTCTGGAATTCCGTGACCTTGCTTTCTATGAGCATTCTCCTTTTTGTCTTTATTTCAGGCTCACCAACAGCGCCGTAGTCTTCTTCGGAAAACCTTTCAGCGAGGGCTTTATTTAAGCTTTTTCGTTTTCTTCCTTGCTGAACAGAATATGGGGTATCAGTTTCAGTACCATCTAAGCACTGCTCCTTGTCTGTGAACAACATCCTTGAACTTTTCAGCGGGCTTTGAATCGATTCTATCAGGTCACGTGCAACTACATTCGTGCAATTTCCTTTTGAATTATTTTTCTCTGGACTAACCCCTATATCAATTGGCCAGTCAGTGGCAACTTCAGATAAATTAACACTGAGCGGGGCCGTAATTCTCTCATTACTTTTTGATGATTTAGGCACGTTATTATTAGCCGCGTTCGCCTCCTCGTCACTCGAGTCCCACTGTATTGATACTTGTGAAAAGCCTGCAAGAGACAAGATAACAAGTTTGTCCAAGGACAAAGTCCCAGCTTACGAAAAGCAATAAGGCCACTTCCAGCGTGCATGAGCAAGGGAATTTCCCTGAAAAATTGGGCTTCAAAAGATGAGATGGCGAAGAGCTAGCTCAATAATTAATTTAGCACCGGACCAGAACATAGACTGATAAATGCATACAAAGATTTGTTTCCCAGAAAAAGGTCTGATAGACTGCATAGCCTGCCATAGATATCTTCGAACAACGCTCGCATTTCGGACCAGTGCGCATATTTATGTAACTTGCCTCGACGCGCGGTTCTTATTCAGACAAGTGCGCATGTTTATTTAATTTGCGTTGATGCGCGGCTCTCATTTTAGAACAGTGCAAATGTTTATTAACACTTGACAAGCCTTTGGCTTGCAAGGGTTATATGAATTTGTGCGAGCAGCCGTTCGTCCTTTTTTTTTTCTTGCTGACAGTTTTCCGATTTTTTGTGTCTTCCTCTCTGACACTAAGACCCCTAGGACCACGAAACTTGGGACTTATGAAGAGCTTGATCTGAACGTGTCCATGTCACTTTGTATTTTCGTCTTCGATTTCGTTTTCTCTGTTAAAACGCCATGTGAAAAGAGTGTATTTTTTCGGAAAAGTGCGCATGTTTATTTAACTTGCGTCGATGCACGGTTCTTATTTCAGACCATTGCGCATGTTTATTTAACTTGCGTTGATAGCGATACTTATTTTGGAGAAGTGCAAAAGTTTCCTTAGGTTGCGTTGATGCACGGTTCGCATTTCGGACAACAGTGCACATGTTTATTCAACTTGCGTTGTTGAGCAGTTCGAATTTCAGACCATTGCGCATGTTTATTTAACTTGCCTTGGTGCGCGGTTCGCATTTCAGACCAGTGCGCATGTTTATTTAACTTGCGTTGATGCGCGATGCTTCTTTTGGACCAGTGTAAATGTTTATTTAACTTGCGTTGGCGCGTGGTTAACATTTCCATCCACTGCGCATGTTTATTTAACGTGTGTCGATGCGCGGTTCTTATTTCAGGCCAATGCGCATATTTCTTTAACTAGAGTTGATGCGCGGTTCTTATTCTGGACCAGTGCGCATGTTGATTTAAGTTGTGCTGATGCGTAGTTCTTATTTTGAATAGTCATGTGTATTTAACTTGCGTTGATGGACGGTGCTAATTTTGGTCCAGTGTGCTTGCTTATTTAGCTTGTGTCGATGTGCGGTTTGCATTAAGGACCAGTGCGCATGTTTTTTAACTTGTATTAATGCTCGTTAATGCTCGGTTCCCATTTCTGACCAGTGCGCATGTTTATTCAACTTGCGTTGATGCGCGGTTCTCATTTCGGACCACTGCGCATGTCTATTCAACTTGCGTCGATGCCTGGTTCTTTTTCGGACAAGTGCGCATGTTTGTTTAACTTGTGGTGATCTGCGGTGCTTAACTTGGACTAGTTCGCATGTTTACTTAACTTCCGTCGATGCGCGGTTCGCATTTCGGACCATTGCGCATGTTTATTTAACTTGTGTTGATGCGTAGTTCTCATTTCAGACCAGTGCGCATGTTTCATTGGGTTAAGTGGATGCGCGATTCTTTTTTCGGATCAGTGCGCATATTTAACTTGCGTTCATGCGTGGTGCTTAATTTGGACCAGTGCAAATGTGCAAACTTGTGTTAGCGCGTAGTTCGCATTTCGAACCACTACGCATGTTTATTTAACGTGCGTCGATGCGCGGTTTTTATTTCAGGCCAATGTGCATATTTCTTTAACTTGAGTTGATGCGCGGTTCTTATTCTGGACCAGTGCGCATGTTTATTTAAGTTGTGCTGATGCGCAGTTCTTATTTTGAATAGTGCGCATGTTATTCAAGTTGCGTTAATGCGCAATTCGCATTTCGAACCGGTGCGCATGTTGATTTAACTTGCGCTGATGCACGGTGCTAATTTTGGTCCAGTGTGCTTGCTTATTTAGCTTGTGCGCATGTTTATTCAACTTGTGTTGATGCGTGGTTCTCATTTCGGACCAGTGCGCATGTTTCTTTGGGTTAAGTGGATGCACGATTCTTTTTTCGGATCAGTGCGCATAATTGACTTGCGTTCATGCGCAGTGCTTAATTTGGACCAGTGCAAATGTTTATTTAACTTGTGTTGGCGCGTGGTTCGCATTTCCAACTACTGCGCATGTTTATTTAACGTGCGTCGATGTGCGGTTTTTATTTCAGGCTAATGCGCATACTTCTTTAACTTGAGTTGATGCGCGGTTCTTATTCTGGACCAGTGTGCATGTTTATTTACGTTGTGCTGATGCGCAGTTCTTATTTTGAATTAACGTGCGTCGATGCGCGGTTCTTATTTCAGGCTAATGTGCATATTTCTTTAACTTGAGTTGATGCGCGGTTCTTATTCTGGACCAGTGCGCATGTTTATTTAAGTTGTGCTGATGCGCAGTTTTTATTGTGAATAGTGCGCATGTTATTCAAGTTGCGTTAATGTGCAGTTCGCATTTCGAACCGGTGCGCATGTTTATTTAACTTGCGTTGATGCACGGTGCTAATTTTGGTCCAGTGTGCTTGCTTATTTAGCTTGTGCCGTTCGCATTTAGGACCAGTGCGCATGTTTTTTTTAACTTGCGTTAATTCTCGGTTCCCATTTCTGACCAGTTTGTTTGTTTATTTAGCTTGCGACGATGAGCGGTTCGCATTTTCCACCAGTGTGCATGATTATTTAACTTGCGTTGATGTGCGGTTCGCATTTCGGACAACTGCACACGTTTATTTAACTTGCCTCGATGTGCGGTTCGCATTTCGGACCAGTGCGCATGTGTCTTTAGGTTGCGTTGATGTGCAGTTCGCATTTCGGACCACTGCGCATGTCTATTCAACTTGCGTCGACACGTGGTTCTTTTTTCGAACCAGTGCGCATGTTTATTCAACTTGTGTCGATGCGTAGATCGCATTTCGGACAACTGCGCATATTTATTTAATTTGCGTTGATGCGCGTTTCGCATTTCGGACCAGTGCCCATGTTTTTTTAGCTTCTATCGATGCGCAGTTCGCATTTCGGACCACTGCGCATGTCTGTTCAGCTTGCGTCGACACGTGGTTCTTTTTTCGAACCAGTGCGCATGCTTATTTAACTTGCGTTGATGCGCGGTGCTTATTTTGGACCAGTTTGCTTGTTTAGTTATCTTCCTTTGCTGCGCGGTTCACATTTCGAACCAATGCGCATGTTTATTTAACTTGCATCGATGCGCGGTGCTAATTTTGGACCATTGCGCATGTTTATTTAACTGGCGTCGGTGCGTGGTTGTTAAATCTGACTACTGCGCAAGTTCATTTAACTTGCGTTTATGCGTGGTAGGAAGAGATTTATTTTCTTTTTTTTCAAGAATTCCGAAAAAAAATCAAAAGCTTTCCAATTCACTAAAAAAGCACAAGCAGTATGCATGATCCCCTAGAGACGGCTCATATAAAAAACTAATGAAATCTGATTAAAACTGTAGGAGGAAATACATTTTGAATTTTTCTTAAAAAATTCCCCAAAAATTCCCTGATCGACTCAAAAAGCACAAACAGTATTCACGACACCCTAGGCATGCCTCAGTCCCAAAATAAATCAACCCCCCCCCCCCCCAACAATAAAAAATTTCAAAGTTGAGTCAAATAGCACAAGCCGTATGCCCGACCCACCTAAGGATGCCTCATACCAAAAATAAATGAAATAGGATAAAAACTGTTGGAGGAAATGCATTTTGAAGTTTTTCTTCAAAAATTCTCTAAAAACACAAAAATTTTCCGATCGACTAAAAAACGCAAGCCGTATACTCGAACCCTTAGGAATGTCTCATACCAGAAAAGAAAAGAAAGAAATCAGGTCAAAACTGTAAGGGCAAATGCATCTTGAAGTTTTCTCTTCAAAAACTCACTAAAAATACAAAAATTGTCCGATCGACTGAAAAAGCACAAACGTATGCACGACCCTTTAGTGGTGCCTCATACCAAAAATAAATGATATCGGATCGAAAATGTAGGACGAGATACATTTTAGAAGGTTTTCTTCAAAAATTCGCTAAAAATTAAAAAATCACCCGATCGACTAAAAAAGCACAAGCCGTATACATGACCGCTTAGGGATGCCTCATACAAAAAATAAAAGACATCGACTCAAAATTGTAGGAGTAGATGCATTTTGAATTATTTTCGAGATTTTTGCTTCAAAAATTCCCCAAAAATACAAAAATTGTTCGATCGACTAAAAAAGCACAAGCCGTATGCATGACCCCTTAGGGGAGCCTCATACCAAAAATAAATGACATCGGTTCAAAAAAGGAGGAGGAGATACATTTTAAAATTTTTTCTTCAAAAATTCGCCAAAAATTCAAAATCACCCGATCGACTAAAATAGCACAAGCCGTATGCAAGACCCCTTAGGGATGCCTCACACCAAAAATAATTGGCATTGGATCAAAAATGTAGAAGAAGATACATTTTAAAAGTTTTTTTTTCAAAAATTCGCCAAAAATTCAAAAATTACCCGATCGACTAAAAAGGCACAAGTCGTATGCATGACCGCTTAGGGATGCCTCATATAAAAAATAAACGACATCGACTCAAAATTGTAGGAGTAGATGCATTTTGAATTATTTTCGAGATTTTTGCTTCAAAAATTCCCCAAAAATACAAAAATTGTTCGATCGAGTAAAAAAGCACAAGCCGTATCCGTGACCCCTTAGGGGAGCCTCATACCAAAAATAAATGACATCGGGTCAAAAATGCAGGAGGAGATACATTTTAAATTTTTTTCTTCAAAAATTCGCCAAAAATTCAAAAATCAACCTATCGACTAGAAAAGCACCAGCTGTATGCACGACCCCTTAGGGATGCCCCACACCAAAAATAAATGACATCGAATCAAAATTGTAGGAGGAGATGCATTTTGAAACAAAGTTTACTAAATAAACAACTAACTAACTAACTAACGGACGCCACGGCAAACCGATAGGAATACCCCAGCTTACGTGTAACGTAAGCTGGGCTAGAAAGTATAGTAAGGCCATAAATAAGCTGCCATATTGCTTATTTATATTTGCCTATATCTATTTAGGATATGATTTTGGCATATATTTAAGTAAGTCATGTTTCAGTTAAAGTTCAATTGAAAGTTAAGCCTCGTATTGCATAGTGATACGATGGTTTAGCGTTTGGGACGGTTAGCCGTGAAGGTGGTGGTTCGGTTAAACCGAACCGCGCTCTGTGGAAAACCGCGGTTCATTTTCGGTTTTTAATTAACATTAACATTAACATTGACATTAGCATTATCTTACACTTCCAGATGAGTTCATTTTTCAGTTACGCAATGTGTTTACTTATCACGTTCTAAAATAAAAACAGAAAATTAATTGGGATATCTTTAATTTATATATACATTTGCATAGTCTGAAAAAAACCGAAGCCGAACCGAACCCATCAGTGACGGATCACATCACTAGTATTGCACCCTTCTATGGTTACTTCTCGGCTTTAACAGAGAAAGAATTAAAATGTACACTGACTAATACAAACCTGTGTGCTTTTCTTCCAGTTCACTAATTCCTTCAAAACCTGCCATGCATTGTTCCCAGTCTTCATCCCTTAAAATTACAAAAAAAAACTGGTACATCTTATTCTTAACCATCCAGCAAAACTTTCACAAAACCGGAGTCTCTGACGCAAGTTTTTAAAACAATACTATAGTATTGATAATAATGAATCAAAAAGATAATCAGCCCGCTCCCTGCTTCATCCTTGCCTTCACTCACATGACTTTAATCTCACTGCCACAGTCCTTCTTTCTTGGAACACCCTGCTTGATCCACTCACCCCCACCCACCCAATCTGTATTCACTTGTCCTCTTCACAATCTACAGTGGGACGTCGTTATGTCGAACTCGGATGATTCCAAGCCTCGGCTATTTCGACGCCAATTTTAAGTCACCCAAAAACCCTTTCTGTTACTATTGGATATGTCGAACTTCGGAAACCTTGAAGTAAAGTTGTCGATCCCACAGCTTCGATATAAATAGGTTAGACTGTATATCTACTCTCACCCCAACAACTTAGTTTTTCGTACACAGCAAACTAATAAGACGGTTAAGCAAAAGTTTATTACCGGATAGTGGTACAATCGAACTGACCCTTCCATCCTAATCCAGCCTGGATAAAAAGTAACAGTCTGACATATCTGAAGAATCACAGCATTCGCTATTCAGTACTACGAAAATAAATGGTTTGCAAGACAAAGTAACACCGAAGATAAGTGGACGGCAGGAAAAAGGCATTCTTTCTAAAACATGATGGGGCCTATTTTAAGAAACCCGTACAAGTATTGGCTCTTTATCCGAATGATTTCATTATGAAATTCACAATGAAAACTATGATAGTTTTGATAGTTCAGGATGTGAGTGCGTTCTAGATCTCACACTTCTTGCCACCAGAACAACATAAGCGCTGAAAGCACCAAGCCAGATTTCACCCTGTACATACAGTCATTGTCATCGTGCACAGAGATTTTACACTACGCCACCTGCCGTTGTATTCAACAACACATAGTGGGATCACTTAAGGACACTTAGCTGCGTTTCACCGTCACAGGTTTTGATGTTTTTGCTTTTTACAACGCACCTGGCACCACGTGACTTGTTCATCCGCTGCCGTAAATGGGGTCGTCCTATCTGTAACTCCTTTACAGAATTTGAATTTTGGCGATTCTCGTGCATATTCATGCTGGTTCCTGTGGGTAAATAGATCAATAAATAAACTGTTAATCACTAGAACTAAACTGTTCAAGTAATACGACACAAATTACAGTTCTAATTTTATCAGGAAACAGCCCCAGTAAAAAATTACGTAAGAGTCAATCAAGACAATAATGATACTGTAGGAATTATTGAAAACGATAAATCTGTCTTTCATTTTGAGAGAAGACGCAGGCTCCAAGTGAAATAAAAGGTCCAATCAATAAAATTTGATTGCTTAACGGCAGCAGAAATCTGCAAAAGACTAAATTGATAACTTAACAAGTGGGTCAGTGAAACTGACTATGTCCCCCGCCGGCGTACAGTCCCAGTATTTGATTTTGTTAGGTTGGACTGCAACCCTTCGTATCATATTCGCGAATTTTAAAATTCCAGCTGGGCCAATGTCCTTGGGCCAACATGGTTCATTTACAATACCAATTCTTGTTACCACCCATACTACCTATGTGTATAACATTTTGCCAATTGTTTCAAAAAATGTAGGCTTGAGTGTGTTAACAAACTCATTCCAGTATGTAAAGGTTGTGAAAATTTCTGAAGTTCAGCTGGGCCAATGTTCTTGGGCCGACAGGGCTCATTTACAATACCAACCTTTGTTGGTTACAATACTTCCTATATGTAAAATATTTCAACAATCGATCCAGAAGTGTAGGCTTGAGTGTGTTGACAAACTCATTCGACCGAGTAAAGATTGGGAAAATTTGTGAATTCAGCTGGGTCAATGTCCTTGGGCCGACATGGCCCATTTACAATACCGATTCTCGTTTGTTCCAGTACTGCCCATAGATACAATATCTTAACAATCGGTGGAAAAATGTAGGCTTGAGTGTGTTAACAAACTCATCCGACTGAGTAAGGATTGGGAAAATTTGTGAAGTTCAGCTGGGCCAATGGTCTTGGGCCGACATGGCTCATTTACAATACCGATCCTTGCTTGTTCCAGTACTACCCATATATACAATATCTTAACAATCGGTGGAAAAATGTAGGCTTGAGTGTGTTAACAAACTCATTCGACTGAGTAAGGATAGGGAACATTTTTGAAGTTGAGCTGGGCCAATGTTCTTGGGCCGACATGGCTCATTTACAATACCGATCCTTGCTTTTTCCAGAACTACCCATATATACAATATCTTAACAATCGGTGGAAAAATGTAGGCTTGAGTGTGTTAACAAACTCATTCGACTGAGTAAGGATTGGGAACATTTTTTAAAGTTGAGCTGGGCCAATGTCCTTGGGCCGACATGGCTCATTTACAATACCGATCCTTGTTCGTTCCTCTACTACCCATATATACAATATCTTAACAATCGGTGGAAAAATGTAGGCTTGAGTGTGTTAACAAAAAAAGTGTCGACAGACGGACAGACGGACGGACGGACAGACGAACGGACAGGCAAACCCGAAAACTATAGTCCCCCGGCGGGGGACTAATAAATATTAATTAGTAAATGAGAACTTTAGCCAGTAAACTGGACAATTATAGGGCAGACATGACAATTGATGGTGCTCCCATGGGTTATTCAACCAATGCGGCTTATATGATATCACACACTTTCAATCACAACCTATTTAGTTTCTAGTTTTTGAAAACAAAAAATATCTCTCCGACTAAACCTGTAATTCCCCAATAACCATTTTCCAGTTCTCTTTTTACAGAAATGAGAGATTCATTTTTGCAAGCACAAACATAATTCATTGTCAAATATTAAAAAATATAAATTTATCCGAACAAATATTGCTCATGGACCCAGAATGCATATTACCTTTATCCAATTACCGAAGGAAGGGCGGTGCGGAATTTGACTTTTGGGTGTCTCTTTTTTTCCCCAAGTAAACTGATGTTTTCATATATAATTTTGCTCAAGCTGTTTTACTACCACAGGGCAAGACTGGACACCTTTCGACTGGTGAAAAAACCTCAGATATGAGCCCAAAATGGTTTTTTTTCTGTAATTTGACCGTTCTTGTCCAATTATCGTCAGATAAAATACAAGCTTGATGCACAAACGTGAGGGGATAGTCTTTTCAAATTTCAACGCTATCCGGCCGAATTTGAAGGACGGTTAGAATTTTTTGTTTGCTTAAATTTGGTCAATATTTTGGCCAAATCGACAAATAAAAAAATAAAGCCTGTGCGGAGGAATACGTAGGGAAAATTCTTGCAGAATTTTAAAGCAATCAGACCAAAGATGCAGAACAGCAGAACTTTGAAAATAAAAAAGGAAATGTTTGCACACACAAATACACGGATGACGGATACCTCAAAGTCGTGAGGTTTTCGGCAAAGTTATAAGTACGAATCTGTTTATAAGCCAGCTCACGGTATATAGTGCCCATGCTCAGTAGAGGACACTATCAGGATTCTGGTAGGAAAAACATAAAGAAACAAAGAAGTAAAATACGTTAAAAGTTTCGAAACTTTATTCGAATAAGAAAAAATTTATTCATCACAAACTTTATTCGAATAAGGAAAAATTTATTCATCACATTATTATAATCTGCAATCTGTGATCTTTCTTTTTCAACCGGTATATTTCCAGATAAAATGAAATTAGCTAAAGTTTCTCCACTGTTCAAGTCAGGTGACAGATCAAAACTTAACAACTATAGACCCGTGTCACTTTTGCCCCAGTTCTCAAAAATCCTGGAAAAATTGTTCGAAAATCGTCTAAATAAATTTGTAGAAAGTAACAATCTATTAAGTGAAAGTCAATATGGATTCCGAAATTGCCGTTCAACATCCTTAGCTTTAATACAGTTACTTGAAGAATTAACGAGCGCTATAGATAAAAAGCATGCAACAATAGGGGTATTCATAGATCTAAAAAGGCGTTCGACACGATAAATCATAGTCTTCTTCTCAAAAAACTCAGCTATTATGGTATAAGAGGCATCTCAAATGAATGGATTGAAAGCTACTTGGCAAATCGTCAGCAATTTGTTCAGATCGGTAACTTTGTTTCTACTACATCTAATGTAACTTGTGGTGTCCCTCAAGGCTCTACTTTAGGTCCAAAATTATTTGTCTTATATATTAATGATATTGTAAATGTTTCAAAGTTACTAAAGGTCATTCTCTTCGCGGATGATACAAATATTTTCTACACAGGGAAAAATGTATCGGAAATTGAAAAAATAATCAACATAGAATTAATAAAGTTAAACACTTGGTTCAAATTAAATAAGCTTTCTCTTAATGTATCGAAAACAAATTTCATGGTATTTGGACACTCAAATAGAAGTCTGGATGTGAATATCTTGTTCGCAGAAGAAACTGTCAAGCGTGCTAGCTCAACTAAATTCCCAGGTGTTACTATAGACGAGAAACTATCATGGAAAGCACACGTATTAAAAGTAAGAAGTAATTTGTCGAAATGTATTTCCATATTGTACAAATCTAGTTTTGTCTTCGAGAGTAATGCTCTATACATGATTTATTGTACATTGTTTCTCCCATCTATGATGTATTGTATAGAGGTCGGGGTAACACCTACGAAACTAACACAAGGTGTATTTTCATTCTACAAAAGAGAGCTATAAGATTAATTAATAATGCACCTAAACTAACGCATTCTCAACAATTGTTTCATTCTTTGAAATTGTTAACCTTTTACGATATCGTCAAATTTAAAACACTAGTTATCATGTTTAAAGCAAAATATTGCCTTCTTCCTAAAAATATACAATGTTATTTTAATATAAATTTACAAAATGAAAGGAAAACAAGACAACACGGAAATTCTTAAGTTGTTATGTTAGAACTACGTTAAAGCAACACTGTATCAGTATAGTTGGGGTAAAATTCTGGAACTCGTTACCAGATGCTTTAAAGAATATCAGCGGTTTAAAATCGTTTAAATCTCAGTTAAAGTTTAGTTTAATCTCCTCATACACGACCTTATAACCTAGTGATATAATTGCGATTTATTCAGTCTCATAGTTGTTGATAGTTGTACTGCATATGTCGTTTGTGTTTCCGGTTGAGCACGTTCATTCTGGGTGTTATGTTTTAGCATATAAAGAAAAAACTGAACTGAAACAAGAGTGTCAAACTTGAAATTAAAGTTTTTTTGTCCTTTTAGAAGTGGTTTACGTATACATATAAACTTTGTATTGGACAAGCAGTAAACAAGCTCAGCTTATGCTTTGTCCCTTTCTGAATTTGAATCTAAAATTGTCTCTTTTTCTTTTATTACAACTTGATATAATTGTGCAAACTTTGTTTTGTAATTCTCTTCAGAAATAAACCAAGAAATGAAATGAATTTTTAACGCCAAAAGAGCACTATAGCTATCTCAAAGTGATTTTGATGTAGAGGAAACTGTCAATCCGCTTATAAGCTAATTCGTTCTTTCGGATCTTTCCCATGAGTGTGTAATTTCGACTGCAATTATTATTTTTTTTTGGACAAATTATAACGAAATGACACGCGAAAATATCAAAATTTTAATTTTCGAATCCGCTTAGAAGCCAGTACGGCTTCGAGTGCGCATACATAGTGCGTAAAACTCAACGGATTCCAGTGTGGAAAAACACAAAGAAACAAATAAGAAAAATACACTAAAAGTAATTTTCTTTACTATGGCTATATTGGAATCTGAGAAAAATTATTTAACATTATTATAACGGCTTTCAAGTACAAAAAGAGCGCGATATCAATTTCAAAGTAATTCTGATGTATTTTTAATTGATTTCTACGTTTCTTAGTTTCTCTACTTCTATGTGTATCCCCGAAACAGTGGAATCCTGTTGTTGTGCGTGCGTGAGGGAGGAGAACGAATTGTTACAGTAGATCCAAATTGGTGAAATGAAAAAAGGCATCTTGCGTGGTTCAAAACAAATTTCTTTTGCTTGGCATCGCAAAATAAGTCAAAAGGGTTCTCAGATAAGACAAATCACACTTTAGACGTTCCGAATAAAATGCAAAAAAAGCCCGCCTTTCTAACCGGGTAAAAATGAAAGAAATGATAGAGAGATGTGACCTAAATGTCTAACTTCTCTTGCACGAAAGAGCAATCGTGTTATTAACAACCCGTGTGCTATTTTAAAATTTATTAAAAGACTTGACTTCGTCTCGAGCAGTACGTCTATCCACCGCGGGGGATATGGTTTGTGTAAGGCTGTTGCGTGTTGACTACGCAAAATTTAAAAGTGGAAGGATAGGTAGACGTAGTGTCTAACATTTAGACGAATCAATCCATTAACCAGTAGGCGCGTGAGAATGTCGTAGGTACGCTAAGTACAGCGCTGATTTTGAAAAATCCGCCATTGTGTCAAGTCCCATCCGGAAAATTCTTGATCACTGCACTGCGGAAGGTCCCAAGAGACCCGTGTACAAAATATGAAACGAATTCATCTATTAATGTGGCCTGTAGGCCGGTGAGACTGCCGTATATACGCTAAGTCCAGTGCCGATTTTCAAAGTCCGCTATTTTGTCAATTTTTTCCCAATCCGGAAATTCTTCATTACTGCACTGCGAAAGGTTCCAGAGAAGCCGTGTACAAAATTTGAAACGAATCTGTCTATTAATGTGGCCTGTAGACGCGTGAGACTGCCCCATATACGCTAAGTCCAGTGCCAATTTTCAAAAGTCCTCCATTTTGTCAATTTTTTTTCCTATCCGGATAATTCTTTGTTGTTGCACTACGGAAGGGTCCAGAGAAGCCGTGTACAAAATTTGAAACGAATGCATGTACTAATGTGGCCTGTAGGCGCGTGAGACTGCCATATATACGCTAAGTCCAGTGCCAATTTTCAAAAGGCCGCCATTTTGTCAATTTTTGCCCGATCCGGAAAATTCTTGATCACTGCACTGCGCAAGGGTCCAGAGAAGCCGTGTACAAAATTTGAACCGAATCCATGTATTAATGTGACCTGTAGGCGCGTGAGACTGAAGCGTGACAGACGGACAGACAGACGGACAGACAGACAGACCGAAAAGTTCAAAACTATATCCCTCCGTTTCACGGGGATAATTTAACAAATGGTTTTAAGTTTCAATTTCTTTTATGTTACGAGTATGAACTGTTTTTTGCTATATTTCTTCAAATCCATCTCTTCTCCCTCGTAATTGTCGTAGATAGACAAAACTGTGAACCCGATTATTATCCTGATACATCGAGCACCATTTTTATCTCGTAAACAAAGAATGGGGCAAAAGTTGTGTCACGACTCCCTTCTCTTGCATTGCCGTGATGCAGTCTCATCTTGCACACCTTACGTACAAGAAAAAACATGAAATTGAACAGCACGTCGTAATTGGCAAGACTGAAAATATGTTGCTTTAATGTGAAAACAGCGCCTGTGCCGATTATTCCAGGTTTATTTAATAATAATAATAACTATAATAACAATAATAATATAACAACATCAACAATAATAATAATAATAATAATGTTCACTCTAATTTTAAACAATCAATATAAAAGTATATGAGGTTATATATGACCACATTTAAGGAGCAAATAATTTACAAACTACGGTAGAAGCCGCGCAGTTCACCATGATAGTCTTATTATAAGTCATGATAATCTTCTGCAGCTAATAGACCAATCTGTAATTTCACTAATTACAATGTGCTGTTCAATTTGAATGTCCTTTGCCCCGTACGAGTAGTTTTTTAGCTTGCGTTTTATTGGGCAAGGATAATGTCTCGAAAATGTTTCGGAAATCAGAAAATGTTTCTTGGTTTTTCGATAACGTCTCGAAACATTTTCGAGTGTATCGAGCTTTACATCCAGATAATCTTCCCATAATCCTTTTCTGCGCACCTGCGCGCCCAAAAGTGAAACAGTTTTACTTTACTTACGTCGATTAAGAACTGACATACGACAACTGATATTAAAGTCAGTAGAAATACAACTGTTGACAATAGCAATTCGCAATTTGGATTGAGAGAAAAGCACCAAAGCTCCCGGCAGCCATTTTTATTCTCGAAACATTATCTGAAGTGTTTTATTGGGACATTTTCGAAACATTATCTGGATTTATTATTTTTAATAGAACGCGGGTCATAAGAAAAAAAGTTCTATAAATGCGTGAGCGATAATATAGGTTCCGCACGAGCACCAATTGTTGATGAAATATCACGCTTCGTTTTAGTCAGTACTAAACATTTCTGTATTGAATCTTTCTAATTTTATAGCAGCTATAATATTTATGTTAAGAAATGACCCTGATATCAAATGAACAAGAAGTTCGGAACTTTGGAAGAAGCTCTTTGCACAGCAGCTGTGCGTACCTTCATCTTATTCAAAGATGATTAATCTCTGTGCACCACGTTGTTTTTAAATATTTCATTTTTCAGCCCTGGAGTGTTGTATTTCTTTTTTGACAACTCTCTCTGTTTTTCCTTACATTTCCCTGAGCTACTCGAACACATATTTCAGGCAATAATATACAGTGTACTCCGTTATTGTTCTTCCCTGAAATTCCCAAGCATTTTAAATTCATTAATCTACTAATCATCAATTTCAGAAGCCTATTAATTCATGATCTTTCTCTGTTTTTTTTTCGAAGTCATGCTAAATCCGATGTGTGGGATAGGGGGACGGGTAATGGATTGCGGATGAATTATAGTTTATTTTTCTTGAATCCATAGCTTAAGCCTTCTGAACTTTTCAAATATTTTGTTGTTATTTTTGGTACACGGTTGGGACAGAGTCTACTTAATTCATTCCAAAATGCGGTAAAAACTCAAGGAAATAAAAATTGTGTGAATCCACCTGTCGTTTGTTAAGTATATAAGCAGCACCAAAACTTTGCAACATTATTGGTGTTGATGCATTTATCTACACCAACAATCGAAACTACATAAATGGAGAAATCTATTGGAGATGTAGCAGAAGATCACTTTCAATTTTACTGGCAATACGTGTTTAATGTAATAGGGCGATTCTCTAAAAAACATAATGCCTATTCGAATTGTTTATACTATCTGTTTTATAAGACAGTTCAAGAAATTGTAAATATTATGTTGTAATATTTTTTTATGAAGATGTTCTGTTATACAGATGAATAAAACATTAAATTTTTATTATTCATCTATTATTTATTAGGATCTACCAAATTTCTGGAACTTTAAAGGCTACTGCGGATATCTTGGAGCCCAGAAAAGGACACATCATGCCCCGTATTCAGACGGGCAAAGGCGAGCCTTCCAAAGCAGACGCAAGAGTGATCCGCAACACTGATCACCGGTGTGAGGGCCGAACTACTCGATGATGCTGATGTGCCGCGAAGTTGCGCTGAAGAAATCAATCCAGCGCCAGCGCCGCAAAGAAGCTTTACCGATACAGGACTCGGTCCCGGAATTGGTCAATGACAGAGACTGGTGTCAAACAGCCGGTGAAAATCATGTGATCGGACCGGGGGAGAGATTGGCACCATAGCAGAAGAATAGCGATCAATGTTTTCTTCTGAAGAAAATGCATTGAAAGTTGATCAATTTTCAAGTGAATACAATCCCTAGAGGTTTGTGTATATCAAGTGGAGAGTTCACTTTTACAAAAAAATCAATAAAGGTTAATTAATGTGCAATTTTCTATTTAATTAATTTCGCTCACTCCGTAAAATATTACCCAAAAGAAATATACAAAAAATCCAGTTCTGGTGTGCCAACTTTCTGTTCAGCAGAATTACCCATATTTAACTCGGCGGTTTCATATCTAAGTCCTAACTCCTGAACGGGACAATTCGCCAGGATGCAACTGTTTTGCACTGAGGGCTTCATCTTTCATAGAATGCGTGAAAACCGAGCTTCCACTGCTCAGATGACACAGTAACTAACGCAGTACTTCAAAATAAAGATGTTAGCGACAGTGAACTCAAAATGCAGAGCAAAAATTTGAAAAGCTTAAAATTTTGCATAAAACTTTAAATTTAGGTTGACTAAACTGGTTGCAATTAGAAGGAACGAAGTGGAATAAACCTGTTTAAAAATCGCCTCAAAACCAGTCTATCTAAAATCTATCTATCGCTCGATGGATCGATCGTCAGCAAAAGTTTCAACAAAATCGTGAATAATTCTAAAAAGTTGTGGTCTTTGTTTCAAGTCGTCACAACACGTTGTAAAATTGATTCTGAAGTCCAGAATTCAAAAGTGAACCGGTGTGCTTTATGTTCGATTCAATTAAAATAGTTAATGGTTTGGGTTACCTATCTCACAATTCACAATTAGCGCATTTTTAGCCTCTCGGTCAATATAAATGTAAAAATATAAATATAGTAATTTTACAAAAAAATATAAAAAAGAAAGAAAGAAGATAAAAAGAAAAAGAAAGATAAAAAGAAAAAAGAAAGAAATAAAAAGAAAAAAAGAAAGGAAAGAAAAAAGTTGGAAGGAATAAGAAGATATTATATCAGAGACAACATAACACTCGAATTGATATTTTAGTCAGTTTTCAATTTTTATTTCAATATTTAAGGAACTGAGAAAATGGCACATTTCATTAAACCTGATAAAGTTTGACCTGACTGAACACATGCAGATGATTAGTTGCATCCCAATAGAGCCTTAAAAGTTACATGCGATGTAGCTCTTGGCTTTAGCCTACAGTCGTTGCGCAAATACCATTTTCGTAAACAACAGAAGTCTGCAAATAAGAAGTTGCTTATTTCACGCTGTACAGCTTACCACAATGCCCTATGCAAACCAACCAGTTGTTAATATAGCCGAAATTACAGATGAAAATATAAAGTTTTCCCTTGAAGATACAGATTTAAGGTGAACTTGTACTGAAAGAAGTTATATCCTTTATTATCGCCCATTCGAAGCGAGTGCAAGGCCCAACCTATATTGGAAGGGGGGTAGAATGAGACATTTGACGCAGATAGGCTGAAACCTGCTTTACTCATTTTACATTTTGATATACTTAGATCCACATACTTGGGAAAGTGTATCTCATAATATTGTGACATAAAATTGAACGTATCATTTGTACAAGTAGTTCAAGAGAAAAGTTAATAAAACCAGCCAGCTTGATGAGCTGTTTATATGTTGACTTCGCCATCTTGATTCTTGGACATCGGTTGTAACGCTGTTTGTGATTGGTTCATGTTCAGACCGACATTTTATATCCCAAACTTGTCTAGTGTTTATCTTAGAAACACAATTTATACTTTTGTGTATTTAATGTCCGTATACTGGGAAGTTTTGTATTTTGTGTTTTGTATTAGCAATGTTTGGTTAGACCTCTTCTGTCCTTGGTATATATTTGTTCACGTGTATATTCAAGGATATTTCCCTAAAATCATTAAAAACCCATAATTTTGTCCCAATTACTGTCTCGTCTTTGTACAAGTACAGGAGAACCGATGAAGAAATGGAGATGTAACAAATCCAAACCTTTAGAATTAGGACAACCCTAAAGTGTTTGCAAACTTGTATTACCGATTATGTTAAGTAAAGGCCTGCACGCGCTCATTAAGGACCCTGTTGTAAAAAAGCAGGTTCGGTTACAAAGCCTACCAGTAACCTGGGACCGTCCGCCACTTTACAATGGTTTTTACGCAGGAACTCTCGACACAATACCGTTATGCATTGGTGTATAGCAAATGCAGGATTTTGCACATGCTTTCTTGTATGTGCGAAGTAAAATTTGATTATTCACGAAAATGCCAGGCATATATATATATATATATATATATAGGGGAGGGGAGGGGGGATTTTCGAGCATAACTGAAACTCGCCACTTTATTTTATCATCCCGAAATATCAATATACGTATTAAGTGCTACTTGTAAGACACATCAACTCGCTTTTCAAGCTAACAGTTCTAGGGATTACATGTGAGCATAAACCTGACATTTATATGTGTATGCTAATAGTTTACTTATAGCAGCTCAGTATTTTGCATTCGAAAACTAGTTACAGTTGTCGGGAGATTCGGCAAAAATGTCATTTCCGGGATAGTTGTTACTTTCGGGAGGTGGCGGCACCACAGGTACAGACTGGTGGACCGTATAATGGGATGGATGGTAGAATGATAAATTTGACGTAGATAAGCTGACGCCTACTTTAGTCACTTTACTATGGGATATCCTGAGAACCACGTAGTTGGGAAAGTGTGTCTCGTAATATTATAACATCAAATCGAAAGTGTCATTTTTTTTATTCAGGAGTAAAGATTGATGAACTGTTTTTATCCCCCGCCGCCCTAGCGGAGGCGGGGGTTATAGAAACGCCCGTCTGTACGTTATCACTTTTGTCCAGGCCATGTCTCCGTAACCGTTGATCGCAGGCATACCACACCTTAGTGAATGAAAGAATATATAATGTAGTTTTGCAACGTCAGGTAATTTTTGATTTCATCGAAAAATGTCAAAGTTATGGACTTTTGAAATGTTTGGACTTAGTCGTTTACTTAGGGTACCTTGTTCTTCTCTGTGACCATACTGCGCGGCGGGGGATGTGCAATCTACGAGTGAAGCCGACATCTTGGTTCTGTAGCATCGTTTGTTTCGCGTTTGCGGATTGGTGGTCATATTTGTTCTGCTACGTCGTTTGTATGGCTGTTGGTGATTGGTTTATGTGCAGGCCGACATTTTATTTCCCATATCCTGTAGTGTTTACCTTAGAAGTACAGTTTATACTTTTGCACATTGTATTGTTTATATACCAGGAACTTGTGGTTTATGTTGGCAGAATTTGGTTCGACTCCTCTGTCAGTGGTATATATTTGTTCTGTGTAATTTAAGGGACATTTCCCTACAATCATTATAAAACCCTTATTTTATCCTAATTACTGTGTCTTATTTGTACGAAACTTACGCAAAAACAGGACTCAAGTTTTTTTTTTAAAAAAAAGCTAAATCCGGAATAGCCTACCAAAAATATCTGGTTTCTTATTTGCTTCAGAATTCTTATTTTAAATAATGCGGTGTTATTTGTGGTTATTTCAGCAATCTTTTCTTTCAAAGAAAGCGTAACACAGAAGTTGTATGTCATTGCCGTTGTACGTTGAGGGCCTTTAGCAAATGCCAATTAAGACTTGTGGGTGGTTGAACTTGCATAAAATCGCCACAGAGGACCCTCAAAGCGAGCACAGTTGACTTGCATGTTATTATATAATGAGGCATTGAGGCGGTACGCCGAACCTCAGAAGCGAGCTGCTTCTTGGAGCTAGTAAACCGGGAGGAGGTGGGGGGGGGGGGGTTCGATTAGGAATTTATGGCAGTAATTGTGTAGTGTAGAGATTACAGAGCATACTACCGACGGGTGCACTATTCAAATGCCTGGAAAGAAAATCAACAGATATGGCGAAAAAAAAAACAAAGGTGCATTATTGGAAAAGGGGTATAGGACTATCAAGATGAAGATGAACCAAAAGTACTATTAAAACAACAAATAAAAGTTTAAAAATAAAATACATAGGTGACAGATCCGGTAATAGAGATGCCCATTAAATGCGTTGTATAAGTCATCTTTGAATAAAACTTTATCGTAAGTTCAAAACGAACTTACAAGAAGGCGTTCCATTTCTTGGGCAACATATATCACCCTCCCCACACAGGTCACCGTTTCAGTTTTTTTACACAGTGGTAAAATTTTGATTTAAAGTTATGTCTAAATCAATTTAATTAAAGTAAGATGTTAGTTTATTATGGTTGCCTAAAAATAAACCCCAACCACTAACCCCAGCAGATGGAATTGTATGAAATGGAACAAATCTAAACCTTAATTACTTCAATAAAATCTTTAAACGTTTCCAAATTTTCATTATATATAATGATTGTTCATTAAAAATGCACTATCAGACTTTCATCTTTGAAGAAGTGGATTTGATGTGTAAAAGCAACATGTAACACGGCGCTCCTGATCCCCTAGAAAACGTGTTTTTGCGTGAGTGTTAGTATGCTGGTTAAGCAGTCGCTTTGCGGAACTGAACGGTACGTCTTTGCACAAGTATAAAATTTTATGAAAGTGTGTAGAGAGTAGTGACATTTGAAAAAAAATGTTATTTACGCCGCGCAAGGCATTGTGGGAACAAAAAATAGTGCTTATGTATTTTTGGAAGCCGTAGCAGGACCACAGGGAAATGTGTATTATGGTTATATGAAGTAAAATAAAGTGTAATCAGATACTTATTTTTTTCTGTGGCATTACCTCAATAATTTTTCCACGTCAGTATGTGAGGATGTTGGGATCTCGACATCTCATCCGCATTCCAGGATGTTGTCAGAATGGGTTTTCTTGGCTAACTGCTTTTTTCTGTGTCATTACTTCAAGGTTTTGTCTTTATCAGCAACTGTTGGAATTGCATACTGTTTTGTTTATGGCAGCATGCGCATTATTTTCTGTTTGCCAGGCTGATGTTAGAATGTTTTTTTGGTTCCGTTTCTTAGTTATTGCCAGCGTGTCATCAGAATGTTTATCCGGGTTATTGAAATGAAATTGAAATTTTTTTTTTTTTGGCTTTAAATTGCAGAGTTATTTACGTGCTTCTGAGGATCAACATTCAGTGAAAAAAAGTTGGGGAAAAGTTTGCGTGATAATGTTCTGTTCTAAAAATATATTTCATTTATGAGATAGTTTTAGAGGATGAAACAAAGAATATCAAGAAAACTAGTGAAAAATTAAGCTTCTAACATTGATGATATTAATACTTATGCGTGAGTGCTGTATTAAAATAACAGTGAGAGTTGTTGATGTCTCCACTACCGACAAAGAGTGAACAAATATTGTTGGTGTGTGTTATGTGCCGTGTCTTTGTCGTTAGGCTAAACATCAAATATCTCAGCAGGGATGCTTATCTCTGACGTCTCAGGGATGCTCATCTCCACACTTGTCATCAAAGTGTTTTCTCATTATAAATGCAATTTTTAGTTTCCTTAACTGGCTAAAAAATGAAACAACGCATTTATGACGTTATTTTAATTTGATGATCCCGGTAAATATTTTAACTTTTTACCAACGCCGGTTTTCGATGACAGAAATGGCGTCTCTACCAAATGACCACCGGTTGAAACACCACCGGACAATACACCACCGGCCATAAAACCGAGCATATGACCACCGGTTGAAACACCACCGGACAGTACACCACCGGCCATAAAACCGAGCATATGACCACCAGTTTATTTTTTACCTAATTTTTTATTTATTTATTTATTTTTGGTTTGTGAGGGGGGAGGGGGTGGCGGATAAGAGGGGGTCTTCGCCCTTCAACTTGAAACGCCTATTTACCGACTTGAGGAGAGCAACAGCCGTCACGAAAATATCAATCACATCACCGTATGGACAGTGACAGTCGTAAGGAACAGTAATCTCGCTCCGTCCATCGACTGGCGCAGGATATGCAGACAGTCAATTGTTACGTGTATCAAAAGTAGCGGTAAAAACTGGCGTGCTGCTGAATATCCCATACTTTACATCCTGATTTTCGTTAGTGTTCAAAGTGACCAGTTATTACTAGATTTTCCGAAAGGTATTCATCGTTGCTTCAGAGACGTTAATTGAGCATCAGAAAAAGTTGGGTTTTCGGCAATGAAAGAGCGTTTTATCAAATGTATGTTAAATGGATCTTAAAGACATGGAATAGGTATTGACCTATGGACGCCAAAGACTTTTAACGCAAATTTTAAAGAATTCTTAATTTTTAAGTATTCCGAATCGTATTTTTGTGGTCCATGTGTTATTTCGGTGTTCGAACAGTCTAGATTTTGTTTTGTTTTGTACGCTTCGTCAATAGAAGTACACAACACTTTCAGACCTTTGACATGTTTATATATATATATATATATATATATATATATATATATATATATATATATATATATATATATATATATATATATATATAATTTCCTTAAATCAGAGTGTTTGAATGGTGTTACTTTCTATCCCCATATAGACCCATGTTATATAAAAAAAACTACATTTCTTACTGATATCTTACAACATGAATCCCGGACAGTAGCCCCAGTTTTTTGCAAACCCGGACAAAAGCCCCAATGCACGGGTGACAGAAACCGCAGTGGTCAAAAGCCCCAACATTTTTACTTTCAAGAAGCGATGAATGGGTGGGGGGGGGGAGTTATTTATTTATTTTTGTTGCTGACAGGGTGGTGGGGAGGGAGTTGAGGGAACATATCACGTGACAACTTGAGGGTTTAATTTTCTGAAATAATAAACATAATATTAAATGGAGTTTTCAGTATTTTGTTGCATCATATATAGTGTGCAGTGTCCAGACAAATTACATCGTGTAAACCCGCTTTCGTATCTGCCCGGGGAACTTAAATTCTGCCTTTAAATTCTGTGCCCAGAGTCAAAAGTGAACAATCAAAACCTGAATTAATTATTCTGTGTGCTGTTTAAGGATGGCAGTATAAAACAATGGATTTCTCATTATTTATTGTGGTTTCTGTTTTTTTTTCAGTGTAGCGAACTCTATCCGAAGAGTGTTCATTGCAGAAACACCCATCGTTGGTGAGAATAAACCTGAATTCTTAAAGTGATGATGCAAAGATTAAACAGTGTATTATTTAAAATAAGAGTACGTAGTCGTAAAATGCGTTAGTTCACCCATGACAAAAAATATCTGATTTCTTATTTGCTTCATAAATTCTTATTTTAAATAATACTCTGTTATTAATTTTTTGCGGTTAACTATGTTGAATCCTGTTTCCTGGGTTAAGCTATGCATTATGTGATAACCAAACTGATAATGACATTATTGCTAAGACCAAAACCTGTTAATGGTTCGTTACTTCAAAAGAAGTGTTCTCTGTCTTGTTTTCTGATAGCTGTGCATGGCGCTTCACAAATGTTCTCAACTGTGAGAGCTTGTTTATGAAAAGCTTTGGTAGTAGAGACTTGACGAAAAGTACAGCTTACAAAGTTACAAATTTAAACTAAATCTAATTTTAAGTCATGCAATACTTCACTATACCATACCTCTGATAAATTTAGAAAGTCATGGTTAGTAAAAAAGAAGATTAATATTGTGCACAGCAATCGACTGGGTGCAGATAGAAGCGAACTCGACCGTGTTGTGCGATGAGTTTATAGCACAGAGAGTGGGCCTGATTCCGCTGACATCTGATGAAGTTGTTGACAAGATGCAGTATTCCAGGGTAAGTCCGACACAAAATATCCTGCGATCGTTTCTGGGTTTCACAATTGGTTTTCTTACAAATACAACGTGTTGAATTATTTTAACTACTGATGTGTACGAGTCATAAGAGCCTTAAAAATGCATTCATCTAACGAAATTCGGTGGTTAATTTTTTTTTCAAATTTCCTAAAATTAAAAAAAAATCAGTTATGAAAACTTGAGCACAGAGGTACAACATGCATGTTATCTATTCAGTTAAAGCAGTGGGAACAGTCATTTATACATTGAGGCACCATGGTGTGGGGTTCCATTATTTTTCCGTATTGAGGCGGTATGAGTGAACTTGCCCAAAAATCAATGATTCGTGGAATATGATTTGACATTTGTGTTCAGGATCAGTCTGTGGTTATGAAAAGGCGTTCAGAATGTAGAAGTTCAAGAATAGGAAGGGATGCGGTTGTTAGAGAAAGCATGGCTATTTTTTATTTCGAAGAAAGTCTGAGAAGTGAATCAATTTATGTTAATGGTAACAGTTTGAATCAGAAATGTAATAGACGGCCTGTGGATCAGGCCATGTAGGAAATTTGAAGTACTCGCAACAAAGCGTTTTCGAAATGTAATGTCACCGAGCGTTGTGTGTGTGACAGGACTGTACCTGTGACGAGTTCTGTCCGGAGTGCTCTGTCGAGTTCACGCTTGACGTGCGCTGTAACGATGACCAAACGCGCCACGTCACCAGCGCTGACCTCATCTCCAGCAACCCCAAGGTCGTGCCGGTAAGTACGCCGTCTGCCCCCAAACATGTGGTGGAAGGGGAGGGGATGGAAACAACTGGGGGTAAAATATGCCGTAGTGTCTTTCGTAGCGAGTTCAGTTTTAAAGTATGCCATAGAATGGGCAGCTCAACTTCTGTTATACGTCTAATTAATGGTTTTGACAAAAAAAAATGTGCTTTCGGGCCAAGCCCTGGATTTGCGGTTGATAGATTGTCTTGTGCAAAAGTTGCATATTTGATAAAGTTTGGTACTATTTTACTTTATAAAGTATGGAATGGCGAAAACAGTATAATGTGCGTAAAGTGCTTAAACCTCTTAAAGTGGCTCCGTAATAGAAACGAAGTGACGTATTTCAATATTTAAATTAGCAATTGGGGCATGTCAGCATATGCAACATTCGTAACACGGATTGGTTTGAGCCAAAAAAAAAAGAACATTTATCATTTAGAAATATGGATATTTTGCAAGTTTGTTGTTCTGTTATATTGTGAAAATGAAACAAAGGCGTGAAGAAGCAAGCAAAAAGTTCTAATGCAGTATGCTTCTTGAATCAAGTTTCGTGTTGCACTGTCGTTGAATTTCTTCGAGTGTTGGTCTCTCCTCCGGTGACGCTTTCAGGCAACGTTTCACGAGCTGACACAGGTCTCGGGAGTACTTATGTCTGGCCGTGTCGTCTGTAGAACCTGATTCCGCAGCCACCAGCGTGTCGTTTTCGTCCACAGTTGTGCTGGAGAGATCAACAGTTGTCCATGTGTCTGTTTGTACGCTCGAGGTTTCTGAGAAGTCCCGTCTTCGCACCACAATTAAGCTCTGAATAATGCAGCCCAGAGTCCAGAGATGGGCCTGTGTTGTTGGTATCTCCCTGGAGCGCAGTTCAGGGGCTTCGTAATTTCCGCTGATGCCTGCTTCCGGTTTTTCGCGAACTAATACATGGGTTTGCCCTGAAGAATCTACTGCATATTGCTTGTCTAAGATTGCTGCCGAATCCAATTCCTCATACTGTTCGAGTGAATTTCCTGGTCGATACATCAGGCCTGCCTGGCTCAGATGAAGACATCTAGGATGTAGCACTATGTGGGGCGGTATTGTTTTGGCAAGGTCACATAATTGGTTAATTGTTCTCCATACTGAGATCTCGTCAAAGGAAACCCCGCTTTGCAGACAGCGTTGTATAACGTGATCCAGGGACGCTGTTGGGTGGTACACTGCGAAAACTATCTCGCTACAGTTGAATATTGCGATAAGCGTTGGATCTCGTTGTACGGATTGCTCTACGGAAAGAAATACGTACAAGAGTTCAGTGTTCAGTGTTTTTTCTCAGAGTGCGTTTTTGCCGTGATCACGCACTCAGGCTCCAAAATCACGCACTCGACCGACCCCCAGTGCGCGAAAATCACGCATTGGTGCCTCAAAATCACGCACCCGCGTGAGATCAGTGCGTGATTTTTTTCTGAAAATATTTTTTCTTTCATTCCAGTTTTATGTACACTTGCTGATTTTACACACCCCAATTCTATGAGGCCTATTTCATTTCTTTCAAAAGAAGAACTGGCCCTATGGGGTAACGACAAACTAGAAACGCTTGTGTCGCATTATGGTAGCAACAAAACACCTCCCAAGGCACCTAAACATCCCAGTGGTTTCACTTTAATGACATATGCTTATTTCAGTAAGGTATGGACGCTTAAGTGTTACATATAGGCTCATACTCCTGTAAAAAAATCACGCTTCATGTCCAAAAATCACGCACTGAAAATTTTGGAGTGAGTGATTTCACGCACTGGACCCAAAAGCTGGGAAAAACACTGAGTGTTCAACAGTTTTCAAGTTATTTATTAGAGACTGTTCTCAAGGAAAGGTAATTTAAAACAGGGTTAATACTGAAGGAGGGACACTCCTTCTGTTTAAGCACTAACATCTCAATTAATTCAACTGTAATGGACAGGCTAGATTTAATAGGGGGAAAAATGCCGTTAAACCGTTGGTGCGGGATTGTTTAGTCACGTTTTTAATGGTGAGTTGTTCCTTTTGGTTCACCTGTCTCGTGCAGCCGGAGATGAACGTCGCAATCATCGACCAGGCATGTTGCTGGGAAGGTGTTCGTGCGGTGATGTTCCGCTGTCACTTTGGTCGGATCAATGTGAAAATCACCAAGACAGAGCTCACTCAATGCTGATCGCAATGTCTTGGGTAGTGGAAGCGAATCGATCTAAAAAAAAAAAAAAAAAAATGTGATGCTGCAACTGATATTTAATTGGCTCAAAATGAGATTGACTTTGCAGTGAATAAGGCTCTGTTTGGCTACAGTCTTGTGTCTTATAACGACCGAGCTCCGCTCCATCTTAACGTTTGTGTACGATGCAAAAGTGAAGAAAATGGTGCAAAAAATGAGTTCATCTTTATCCACAACCATTAAACCTAGGGAACTCAAATTTGCAGCATAGATGGATCTTGCAAGTATGTATTGGCCTGCTAACTTGTAGGCAAATGGGGTCACGTGATTAATATTTTACCCTTAATTTTTTTTTTTCGGGGTTTTTGTCCACTTTCTGGGCATTTTTTTACGAAATGACTCACTTTTTCGGAACCCACCGAGTCTTTCTGGACCCAACTGAGTCACACTTTCCATTTTTTGACTCACTTTCCTGAGAACATTCCTCTATTGCCACTGGCCGGAACGTAATTGAGCTCAAACACCACCTTTGTATTTGGAACGCCACAAATTCAACAAGGCGATTTTATATCGTGTTGCGCAGCCAATGGTTTTGAAAGAAAGTTTCGCTTTCAAGCTCCGGAGTCAATTTATTGCTACAAGACAGCGAAAAACGGTCTAGTTTTAGTCATCTTCTCGACACCTTACCATTTATTAAACAAATTGGTCCAGTCGTTTTATATGCATGTTGAAAAAAGTACGTGAAATATGACAGAAAATCTGGACAATCCGATCATTGTGTCCGTCTGAACACGTGTTACACCAAAAGCAAAATAACTTTATATTTCACAAATTTTAAATCAGACAAAAGTGCCGACGCGCAATATTTTTTTGCCTTAGTTTTTGATTGAATTGTTTTTTTGAAACCGAAAAGGAAAAGGCGTCAGCGAAATGGTTCAGACAGACCTGCGGAAATCGCAAAATCCCGACGTGTCTCCGTATGATCTGCGAACAAACTAATTGTAAAGATGGTACGATGTACATGAATCGTGTTCCGAGATCTGCCCCGGTTGATAAAGGGTGTAAATATCGAAGTAATCGCCTTCCAGTTGGACAAAATATTACAGCCCTATCCATTTCGCATTACAGTTTTGTCATTTTAATGTTGCATAAATTAATGTTTCAAACAAAACACTTGTATATAACAATCTTGTGGCAAAAGATAGACAGTTATAGTTATAGATGTTATAGTCGCAGTTTTTGATGACTTTGTCTCATAAAATTGGAAGATCAGTTGTAAATTGCGCATTAATGCTCCATGACGACCGCAGTAAGAGCTGTTCCTGCTCATTATATCTTCAGAGAGAGCTTCAGGCGGCATTGTGACGTCACAATCGCGATTGCATAACACTGTATTTCGTGACAATTGCATTCGTCACAGTTGCGCTTTTAAAGGGAAATGCAGGTATCTCGCCTACAATTGACATTTCCCTCATACTTTCACAGTTGAATGCCGCGAGGGTATACATTCAAAAATTAAAAAAGAAAAAAGGGGGACGGGGTCACCGATGTTATAAGAGAAATAAAGACACTGACAGGTCGCGTACTTCAACTATAGAAACCATTGGGAAAAACCAAGAAATTTCAATCAAAATGCAAAATTAACACATAATCACAATTGACAATTGCCTCATTTTTTCCTGTTTTAAGAACACGTCATACGAAATGTTTTAAGCGAATAAAAAATAGATGTCACCGTATCAATAAGAGAATTATACAATCTTTTTGACAAAATCCCATTGAATCAATGGATAAATGGTGAAAACAGTGTAATATGATTTTAATGGACAACATATCAACACAGGCCCTTCTAGGAACAAAATATCAATACAGACCGTTTCTTTCATTTTTTTGGTAAAATTAATAGTGTATCGACGTTTTGGTGAAAAAGGGGAGTTTTCAGATTTGCATTCTGCGTTAAGGAGTTGTTTTAAGAAGTCATGGACACGCACGCGAACCCATATGTAAGTGAGTGAGTGTGTGTTGGGGGTAGGGGGTGTTGCTGCAACAAGAAATTTACGGACAACTTTTAAGTTGTACATTTTAACCAATAACCAGAGATTCGAAAAAATTGACCTTCCCTGCTTGAAAATGTGAAACTTGGGGTGCTGGGCAGGTCGACTTACAACAGCTTCCTCAGGAGATCTTATGTTGTTAGGTGACGTCGCGACCGAGGGAGGACGAGGGCGATTACGGGGAGTCAGACGGTGAGTGGATGTTTGTAACATGCTTTTATCACGTAGTATGTGCTGGTTAAATATATTAACTGCCACATAAATTTTTTACTGTCCGTTAATTGTGATTCAGAAAGTTCTGCGTTTTAACTGCGGTAATAGCTTTGGAAGAAATAAAAAACGCAAAAGAAATTATGAAAATTATATAAGAGTATGTATATGTATATCTATAAATATGATAAGCAAGTAGATAAATCAAAGAATAATAAGTAAGAATAATAATAGAATATGGAGTAATAAAAATCACAGTAATTTCGTGATGCGGCGTGTACAACGAGGTTTAAAAGTGTTATCGAGTTGACATTCTGTAAAATTTTGAAACTTTCATTTTAACACTGGGTTTTACAGATATTGTCATTGTCAAATTGCGGAAAGGCCAAGAGTTAAAGTTGCGAGCATTTGCAAGGAAGGGCTTCGCAAAAGAGCATGCCAAGTGGAATCCGACATGTGGGGTGTCCTTTGAATACGACCCCGATAATGCACTCCGCCATACACTCTTTCCCAAACCCGAAGAATGGTGAGTTGATCTGTTTATTGAACTGCTAATTCTTTCAACTCAATTCCTGCTACGGAAAAGAATGATCAGGCATAAGTGCAACGTAATACAATGTTTGGTATGTTGTCTTTTTACAAAAAGCTAAGAACACATAATAATATAATTAATAAGTGAACAAAGCATCGAATCATTAAAAAACTAAGTAACTACATTAAAAAAAAAAACAAACAAAAAAACAAGTGGTTGTAATCTTAAGAACTAAAAAATGACGAAATTAAATTTTGGATGTGTTATAATTTTTGAGTTTGAGCTTTTACGACGCTACGGTATAACATTTTCAGGCCAAAGAGTGAACACTCAGAACTAGAAGAAGATCAGTGTAAGTTGTTCATGTTTCATATAAAATAACCAAACCTGAGGGTCGAGATAAAAAGAATTTTACACTTAATTTAAGGCACGTGATATTATAACTGAAAAAAAGCCGAAAATGCAATAAGGCAGTAAACTAAAAACAAATGGAACTGAAAAATAAGAAAACAAAAATTACCTTCATTTGGCTAGTTTTGAACTGAACACTAGTAAATAGGGAGACTGAGTCTCCGATCCCTACCTCCTGAGCTTATACCAGCTGTCATTATGCTGTGACTTAGTCGTAAATATAGTAGTGTATTGTAATAGACACACTAGTCCAGAAATAATTGTTACAGTTGACTCAAAATTCTTTGAAATGAGGGAAAATATTGAAATTTATGACAAAAAAAGTGAAATTACTCGTGTAATTTATAAGAAAAGCATCTTTTGAATTGTTCAGTGGGAATATTTGCTTTCTCGTTTTCAGATGAAGCTCCGTTTGATGCCAGTGGCAAGCCAAATAAATTTTTCTTCAACGTCGAGTCTTGCGGGGCGTTAAAGCCCGAGAACATTGTCCTGTCAGGGCTATCCCAGCTCAAGAAAAAACTAAGTGATCTTCAAACACAGCTCAGCCAAGAAATTCAAAGCGATGTGTTAACAATTCAGTGACTTTTGTTTACACACACGTGTATGTGCCTTTTAAATGCAAAATAAATTTTATGAAAAAAGACACCATAGCAGTGCAAGATGTGTGACGTCACCATGTCTAAATCCAGCGTTGGAGTTTATGCAGCAGAGATCTGGTTTCAAAACCAAGTTTAAAAATCAATTTAAACTGAATTGATCTGTTCCAAGAAGAATAAAAAATAAGCAAGTTAACAATTATGTTTTCAAGTTTGCACCTTCCTAATTATGAAGCGGGATGGGATATTTTAAGCGCTTGGCTTGACTCAAAGATCATAAGATTATATTAAGTGCCGAAAAAGCAATACTAAAATAATAAATAAATAAATAAAAATTAAATTAATAAAAAATATGTTACCTGAGGTCAATGGTATTAAATGTTGTATTCGCCAATGCAAATTATGGGTCAATAAAGAAAAGAAAAAACACCGGTGACACTTTCCAGGCGGAGGGGAGGGGGTTGGCGGAACGGGGTGGATAAGAATTGTCTTTTTGTAAAGCAAAAACTCATTCATTTCATGATAGTTTTTCATGCATATAATTCTTGCGCTTCTCAAAATAACCAGTTCCTGCATTTACAAAAATTGTACTGTTTGTATTGTTATTATTATTTTTTTTTTTTTAGGGGGGGGGGGGGGGAGGTGGTTGTAGATAGCGGGGTCTAAGCCGTTGTAACTACCCATCCTACTCTCTAAATATGTCTAGCGATAAAACTAGCAACAAAAGTATTTCCACGTTCCAGGGGATATGGCGCTAATATCTACGAACATTCGTTATGGAACAATCACTGGCAGGAAGACAGATTTTTTGTGTTTAGTGTGTTGCTCAAATGTCGGGTGGGACGGGAGGGGGTGGGAACTTGGTTTTTCTCCAGGAAAATTTTATTAAAACTATTGACATTAACCATGTTCTGTTTCTTTTCATACTTCGCAGATAAATTTAAGGTTCGATCAATGAAATTCAGGAGTTCCTGAGAACAAGAAGGTTGCAGCATTTGACCAGATACAACACAGATTACCACACTTAGTTGTTACAATAAATGGTGTCTATTTGCGGAGGTTTTCATCCTACTCTGTACGTTTCAGTTCATGAGAATTCAAACTTCATATTATTTTGTGACAAGAACAGATTTTAAAAATAAATTTGTCCATAAAAAAGTCATGAATGGTTTGTGTTTTTAGTTTTAAGCCATTTGCTTCCAGACTTCTATAGTTTGGAGAAAGGCGTGAACAGCAGGTTCTCGTTGTGCATCCCTTAATCCCCCGCAATCTTAACTCCCCACGGTAGGTGATGCGTAATGGAAAGGGTCCCAAAATATGCTGTGCAAAGCGCAGAGCTAGTTCATGCAAAGGTGCGCTCCAAACGGTTAAACCTCGTTGTCTATAACTGATCCAGAGGTCTAAAGTGACCATAATCACGATTCAGATAACAGTGAAATTGACGCACTCGAAGCGAAGCTGGAAATCAAGCGGGCAACCGCTATTAGCAGGGAGAATCATGGACACATTATTAACTCCGAACACACAAATTCCTGCAATCGCGCGCGGTCTGTTAATTGGATAAAATAGAAATTTAGATGAATAGTCGTATCCATCACTTTTAGATGAATTGTTGCCAGATGAACTGGCGGATAACAAAAAAGTGGAAAAATAATTGAACACCCAATACCAATATTACTTAAATAAAACAGATATAAACAAGTCAACATAGGTAAATAAAACGGAAACGAATCAATACACGCCTTCAAACGGTCCGCGAAAAAAAAAACTAGGACAAACTAGGAACCTGTTTTGAAAAAAAACTAGGAAAACCTAGGAAAAAATTTTAGGGGTTGTCCTCGCTTTTTTCAATTTCCAGAGTTATCATTTTCAACTTTACATGTAATTTACATGTAAATTACATGTAATTTAAGAGAGAAAAGTGTTATTTCTGTTAAGAAACTCAAACCCCTTGTTTTTCATACGGCAACTTTATTTCATAGGACATGTTTCCCAATATTTCTTAATGATGTCTCATCCAGCATTGATTTTTCGCTTCAAGAAGAGTTGTGTTTAGATCAAACGCCGGATGAGACACCATCGAGAAAACTTCACTGAAACGGAAAAAATACACAGAAAATGATAGATTCTGATAACCCCTTTTTGGTTCTAATAAAAAAACTAGGCAAGGCTAGAAAAAACTGGGAAGTTCGAAAAAAAAACTAGGAAACTAGGAATCGCCATAAAAATAGGAATGCTAGGAAAAGCTAGGAACGTTTGAAGGCCTGATCAATTAAGAGATGAAAGTAAACAACACATGAGCAACAAATATATAAAGGTAAACAAATAATTTGAGATGAGCAAATCAGTAATGAAAAATTCAAAATAATCAATAATAGTAGTGAGATAATGACAGTTCTGGATCATCCTATGACGTCATGAGTTACGTGATAATGAGGTCATGAGTCACATAGGTTTATTTCGTATCGTATGAAGTAGCCGGCCCAGGTCGGATACTCTTTCTCTTCTAGCGGAGATGGGACTGCTTCCCCCAGCACTGCTGAATGGACATAGGCTTCGTGAAATCTTCCCTCTTCAATATTTCTGAGGCTCCTGCCGATCGTTACTTCCGGATTGAAGAGGACCGGCAAACAGATGGCAGCAGCACGAGCCGGGTCCGGGAGCACCTGTAGAAAGTACAATCTGACCTCTCGCTGTGTTGGAGGTTGGCAGTGTAAGTTAACCTCCAAAATGTCGCGAATGACAAGCGAATGATTCAAGCCAAAATTGCATTCCATGATTGCGTTTTGTGAAATGCAGTTGTGAAGAGAACACATTTATATATGTTGGGAAATGAGGACACGCGGGGAGGCAGCTTCTCAGAAAGACCCCCCCCCCCGAAAAGTAAGGTATGTCCGACCCCCCCCCCCCCCAAGAGAGTTAGGTATGTCCGAACCCCCCTCCCAGGAGAGTAATGTATGTCCCACCGCCCAGGAGAGTAAGGTATGCTCGACCACCCCCCTCCCCCGCCGTGGAGAGCAAAAATTTAGCCAAATCAGCACCAAAAAGTCATATATAAGTGCCGCTTGGTCTCGGGAACAGCAATGACATCGTCAGAACATCATGGATACGTCGCTTAACACACCTCAGGACACGCTGACTCCAGCTATTGATGACCTAACTGCTTTTCATGCTGATGAATCAGTTTATATCTTATTAAACGTGGAAGATAAAACTGAAACGGCTGCAATACCATACGCCTTGGAGGAAGCATTAGGCTTTCCATCTATGATCGCTCCAGTACAGTAAAAATAAGAAAAAAAGACTGACAGACGCCTAATATTTAGCTTTTGTTTGCAACGAAAATGACTTCAACTAACAAGACCATCACAGTGATGAGGAACGGCCGTCCAGTAACACTAACAACGGAGTGTTACATGTGTTGGATGTGGTTAGAATATGTGGAGCAACCTCACAACTGTCCCGTACACCACGTCGATTCTGCTGTAAGACCTGTGGCGGCCTGCTGTGGTACAAGTTTGCGGCGACGTTGTCTGTGCCGGAACATGTGTGCACAGACTGTTGGTGGTGTGGCGCAACACTTAAACCATAAAATATTACAACTTCCACCCCTTCAAGTGTGCAGGAAGGCCGCACACCATGCAGCAGTTCTACAGATACCAATGCGATTGCGGGAACCCATCATGCTGGTGAAGAGTTAACTACTCAAACTTTCGGTCCTTTTAAGGACCACATTCTCTTACGAAATGATGCTAATCAGTCTGTGCAGGTGTATATCAGTTCCAGCGATTGATGTGGCAATAACAACAATGACAACTAATTCAGACACATCAGTCTTCTGCCATGATTGTGATGTGACAGAAACGTGCTCGTGAAGCGCTTGTTCGGGAGATTGAAGCCAAGAGACGAAAGACGGAATAAGATGGCACTGACAGACCTGATCCAGTTATCTGCTATAGATGTACTAAAATATTTCAATATCTGGAATTCTATGAGGCACATCCATGTGTGAAGATGGAAAATGTGGTTCACGAAGAACAAGCTGCAAAGAGATAAAACATTAAGAATAAAGACAACAAGTGTTTCTTATGGTCAGTATTGGCTCATCTTCACCCTTCTGAGATTAACTCAACTCGCGTGAGTCATTACAAACGATTTGAGAACGAATTTAAGGTAGATGGCATGACATTTCCAACACCGATTACGGACATTTCAAAGTTTGAAAAGGAGAACGATGTATCCATCAACGTGTTTGGATATGAGCAAGATGTAGTTGTTCCGATACGACTTAGTCGAAACGTCAGTGCTAGAGAAATCAACTTACTTCTGATTAGCAATGACAAGAAAAGGCACTACTGCTTGATCAAGAATTTCAGCCGACTTATGGCCTATCGATCAAAATATGATGGAGCAGCTTTTTATTGTTTCAATTGTCTTCACGGGTTTATACGACAGGATCTTTTAGACAAGCATGGTGAATTGTGTGGTAAACATGGAGCGCAACGTTTGTCATTCCCAAAGGAACCTTTCATCAAGTTTAAGAATTTGGCCAAATAACAGCGAGCACCTTTTGTGATTTATGCTGACGCAAAAGCATGAAGAAGGAGACAAGTATCAACATCATCGTCCAAACAGCTTTGCCTATGTAGTTGTTAGCCAGTATGACACACGTGCAGCAGTCGTGTATCGAGGAGACAATGCTGTGAAAGTCTTTTTAGACCATATGGTGAATGAGCGTGATCGTATTGTGCGTGGTTTGGAGCAGCCAAAGGATATGGTGCTGGCTCGTGAAGATGAAGAGAATTTCAAGAACGCTGCCGATTGCTACATTTGTCATGAGCCTCTAGGAGCCGATCGTGTGAGAGATCATGATCATATCAATGGCAAATACCGCGGAGCTGCACATAATGAATGCAACTTGCAATTCCGATTTAGAAAAGATCAGCACTACGATAAAGATTCTTTTATCGTCCCTGTGTTTTTCGACAATTTGCGAGGCTATGACAGTCATTTGATCATGGAGGAAATTGGAAAATTTAAAAATGAAAATTGCAGTCATTGCCAACACCATTGAGAAATATATTGCATTCACCATGAACAATCTAAAATTTACAGATAGCTTTCAGTTTATGAGTACCTCTCTACAGAAGCTGGTAACCAACCTTGTTGCAGAAGGGAAAGATAACTTCTACAACATGACTTCCCACATTCACGATGGTGACCAACAAGATTTGCTGCTGAGAAAGGGAGTGTACCCTTATGATTAAGTGGACGAGCCATCCAAATTTGCTGAAACACCACTACCGTCAAAGGACAAGTTTTACAGTCAGCTTAGTGAAGAGGACATTAGCAATGAGGATTATGCAGAAGGTATGGGATACATTCAACTGTACTACATAGAGTGAATACCATGACCCATACCTGAAAATCAGATGTGCTCCTACTGGCTGATGTGTTTGAAAATTTTCATCAAGTATGTCTTAACACGTATGAATTGGATCCTGCCTACTACTAAACAGCACCAGGACTGTCGTGGGATGCTATGTTAAAAGCGACAAAGTTGAAGTTGGAATTACTCAATGACATTGACATGTATCAAATGGTTGAACAAGGTCTACGTGGAGGAATATCTGTGATCACGCACAAGTATGCGAAAGCGAATAACCCCTATGTAGCAGATTACAATTCCAACATGCCGAACAACTACCTGATGTACCTAGATGCAAACAACCTATATGGCTGGGCCATGTCACAAAGCATGCCAGAAAGTGGATTTATGTGGGTGAGCGAGTCAGAATCCCTCGACTTCATGAATGTGGATGAAGATGATGACATTGGATAAATTTTCGAAGTGATTTAGAATACCCACACACAAGCCATGATCGTCATAATCACTACCCAGTGGCTCCAGAAGGGAAAACTATCGAAGTTGGAGAATTGTCAGAGCACAGTCAGAAGCTACGAAAAGATCTGAACACAAAAGGCAAACCTAGTGAAAAGCTCATTCCCAACTTGTGTGACAAGAAGAAATATGTGCTTCATTATAGGAATTTGCAGCAGTATGTCTCACTGGGGTTGAAAGTCACTAAGATGCACCGTGCCACCATGTTTGCACAGAGCAAATGGATGGAGAAATACATTACCTTAAACACGGAAAAGAGTAAATTGGCTAAGAATCCGTTTGAGAAAGACTTCTTCAAACTGATGAACAACTCTGTGTTTGGTAAAACCATGGAAAATGTGAGAAAGCGAATCAATGTTGAACTCGTCCACAAGGAAAAGCGGTTCAAGAAACTTGTGGCCAAGCCTTCATTCCACAAATTCAAAACTTTCAACGAAGATTTAACCGCTGTACATTTACTCAAAGTGGATTTGCTTCTGGATAAACCTATTCAAGTCGGCTTCACCATATTCGACCTCAGCAAAGTGCTGATGTTTCACTTTCATTGCAATTACATCATAGCTAAGTATCTCAATGCCAAATTGTTGTTCAGCGACACCGACAGTCTATGTTATGACATAGAAAAGGAAGATATCTACAAGGATATGCAACAAGATGCTGACTTGTTCGACACAAGTGAGTATCCGCCAGATCATTTCCTGCGTTCCAACGCGAACAAAAAAGTGCTTGGGAAAATGAAGGCTGAGACGCCTTTGAAGAGTTTGTTGGACTCAGACCGAAAATGTACAAACAAGCTATTATTTAAAATAAGAATATGTCAAGCAAATAAGAAAGATTATTATTTTTAGCGCAATTACTTGTTTGCTGTGTTATGATAAATTGTTTAAACGTAACACCTTGAGTGAAAGTGATGTGTCAGAATAGCCTACTCCATTTTGTAGTCGTATATACACGGAATATACGACATTTCAATGTTCGGTCGTATATGCACGGAATATACGACTTTTCAAATTGCCGTCGTATATACACGGAATATACGACTTTGAGTGCTCGATAGTATATACACGGAATATACAACTTTCAATGTTTAGCAGTATATATACATGGAATATGCGACTTTTCAAATTGCGGTCGTATATACACGGAATATACAACTTTTCAAATTTATAACATCACTTTTTTTAATTTGAGGAAGTGAGTATACTCATAAGAAAGGTTATAAGATTTATAACCTTTAAAAAATATGAAGAAATCAATTTTTCTAAACTTTATCAGCAAACAAAGTCAAATTGATAGGTTGATTATATACTAATCGGTTTATCGTGTTTGTGGTGTGTAAAATGATGTTAAGTGTAATTTTAAAAAATTATTGCACAAACACTGGAGTAAATAATTCCACACTTAAATGATCTTGAAGTAAGCGCCTAATACGTTCTGGACTTTTTTTTTGCGCTGGTGTCAACATAAACAACGCTAGCAACACAGTCCTAACTCTCCACGACCCGAACTAGTTAACTTCGTTACCAGTACTTTTACCACTAAACACTGCTTTGAAATATATAAAACTTTAACAATTATTTTTATACCAACTTTCTGATATTTCACCAATAACTACATTCAAAACGCTAAAAATTAGCCATTTCCCCCTATTTTTGTGAATAAATTCCTACGCATCTGCCAAGGCAACATGTAAACAACCGCCATTTTCAAATACGAACATTAAATATGCATTTGATTCTTAAAGGTTTTGGGACGTTGTTCAAACCTCCCACAGCTGAAAACGACAATATTATTAAATTTAGTAACTATATTCGTACCATAAAAAGGTAATTTTGCAAATTAAACGAGAAATTAAGATAAACATTAGAACCTCAGCTGGTCACGAATCCCAGCTATCACGAATTATCACCCATAATTTTAACTTAAAATTTCCCCCTTAAAACGGTCTTAATTTCTAAAATAAATGTCGTGTAATATTTTTCAATACCCATTTTAGTTATTCCCGGCATATGAAATACAAAAACACGTATTTAACAATCTTAAAATGGAATTTAAAATAGTCTATAATTACTTCTGGTTTTCACAGAACCGCCAAAACACACGTTTTAAATAGCCGTTTAATCGTGAAAATACTGTTTATATGCCTAAAAATTTAATAAATACCAAAACTACAAAGCATGATGCGCCTGATTTATAAACAAAATCATTTTTTAAATAGTTTTCTACGAGTTTCATGAGTTTCGAACATGGCTTTCCCAGTCAAAATGGCAAAATTTTAACGTTCGAGTAAAAGTCTCGATGGGACTTGAACCCCAGACCAAACGATTTGAAGTCCCACGCCTTATCAACCACGCCACTGGACCAGTTGTACGACTGAGACCTGTCATTGTAATACACGTAAAAAATCAATATTTCAGTCCTGGACGAAATTCACATTACATTGCGTCCTTACCACAACCGCAATTTGGAAAGTCGTATATTCCTTGTATATACGACTGAACATTGAAAGTCGTATATTCCTTGTATATACGACTGAACATTAAAAGTCGTATATTCCGTGTATATACGACCGAACATATATAAGACCACTAAATAAAGTAGAAAAATTTTACACACCACTTTCACTTATGGTTTTACGTTTATATAATTTACTATAACGCCAGTTACTAATTGCCAGTAAGCAATTGCTCTGAAAAAAAACAGGGTTTCTTATTTACTTGACATATTCTTATTTTAAATAATAGCTTGTTTACAGTTTATTGTATGGTGGGAAAGAAAAACATACGGCTAAAGGTATCACTAGAGCTTGTCAGAGACGTATGAAACATAAGCAGTATAAAGACGGTTTGTTCAACCAAACTCAAACGCTGGCTACAGGACATATCATTCGAAGTCATGACCACCAACTTTTCTCGGAGAAGTTGAAGAAAGTAGCCCTCTCCCCATATGACGACAGGCGATATATGTTAAATGATGGCTATTCCACCTTGGTGCCTGGACATTACAAGGCAACATTATAAAAGGGGGAGACTCTCCAACTTCAGAGTTATTTAAGGTGTAAACACTGAAGCGTTAACATGGATCATAATCGTAAGAGATCTACAACTGATATTGGTACTCTTGCTGATACAGTCAAAGACTTAAAGATTAAAAATCCCACCACCATCAATAAATTAAAAGTGGAGAGGACACCAACACCACAGTCGTAGGAGGGAATGCTTTCTCTAGGAAATGGAAAGTATATTAAAATTATGAAACAAAGCAATGAAGGAGTGGTGATTTTTTTCGCAAGTACCTCAGAGATGAGGGGTCTGGAAGAAACCGTCCTACGAAAAATTGTATTTTGCTGACAATACCTGAATAGAAAATGTTGAAGAAGCAGGTGGAAGAAGTGGATAAAAGGCTCCGAAGACAAGAAGACACCTCATAAAAGGGTATGTACTATCATCATGAATGCATTAGTGTTTAACGGTGGTGCTTACCTCGCTGTAAATGACATGAATGAAGTGATGATAAATTCTACTTATCGGTTTAAACCTGAAGTGCGGAAAGACTTTAAAAACATACCGCTTAAACCTGGCTTTAAAATTAAACTTGAAAATAAAGTTGAAGTGTTAGTGGTTGGACATGATTCTGATATACGTGTTAGATTCTGAAAAAATCTTTTACAGGATTATCCAGAGGATTATGATGGGGTTGTGCCAGATACTCCATTTTCATCATTAATTGGCTTTGATGTGAAGAATTGGCGCACAGTCTTACGATACCTAGAGGTTATACAACACCCACTCTTCACCATCATCCAAGCATAAATACCCCCTTCACAGACAATAAAAGCTCAAAGTTGATCTGACTGTTGAATGAGATGGAGGACTTTTTATCAGATTATGAATTCATTACATATGGATTCTCATATATGAGAAACGCATGTGATGACATTGTGCTAAGACATTTAGGAAAGTATATCATACTATCGCCTGAAAAACAATCCGTGCTGAAGAACCATCTAGAGAAGATGGGGATACCTGGCTTTCTCCTTGTACTCTCAAATGATTTAGAAGTGCGTGTGACTAAAAACTGTCTAGACGTGTTTGTACAATTTCGCCAGCATGATGAGCTTACAGAACACTACAACTTCATCACCCTAAGCACAGTGGAATGGAACGCGCTGTTACAAGCATTGGACTGGGAAGAACCTGACGCTTGAATTCAAAGAGGAACGAGATCAACTCATGCAGGGTACCAAGTTCATTGAGCTCACACATCCTATGTGGGTTATGGTGATGGACATAGACATGAATGAAGATAGATATGATTTGAAACTGTCTAAACATCAAACTGTTAAAGTTATAAAGTTTGGTGATGTGAGTTATGTGAGTTTTCATATATTTACGAATGTGGTTGTAATGTTTATGATACATATATTAATTTAGAATGTGGTTGAAAAATAATTGTTCAACATATATTGAATGTGTTTGCAAATAAAGTTTGTAGAAATAATTGTTGAATATGTATTGAATGCGTTTGTAAATAAAATTTGTAAGATAATTGTTTGACATGTAAATAGATTTGTAACACAATAAAAAGAAAGTTGTATAAAACTGTCTTTTATTTATCATAAATGAAATTTATCAATTACCAACTTAACTGATATAACTCTACATACAACATTAACAAAGCAAATGGTTTATAATGTCTATATACAAAATCCATTACAATAAAATCACCATCACTTCTTTTAAATATATTTACAATATCAAACATACTATGATCTCTAGCTCTATACAATATATAATATACACAATAAAAACCACATGTAGATGATATCGGACTTTGTATTGGTATGGAATTATACATATAGTCATTACTTAAAAACTTTTCTAAACGATTATCTATAGGTAAAAGTCCATAAGAGTCAAAATATTCTACAGGGTCTTTGTCAAAATACACTGCCACCCAGTGCTCTCCTGGTTCATCATGATCGTCTGTGTTGATGACATAGGCACCGCGTTGTAAAGATGGTAGCTGGTCCATGGAAAACACACCTTGAAACAAGTCTTTTGTCATGACATCATGGGTCGATACAGCATTGTTCTGCTTCGTGTTCATGACTGGTAGTCGAATTGAATGCTGCGATTTGCACTTATTTCAATAATGTTATCAATGCATCATGGACTATAACATTGACTGTATTTTGCAAGGGCTCAGCAAAATTCATCTCCAGCCGCAAATTCCCATGTCTGATAAGAGCATAATGATCATCACCATCATAATCAGGTGTTAAGCCGAAAGAAAATAAAGCATAACCTCTATGCCAATCTTCCCGTTTTATGATGGAACTTTTCTCATCATTCAATTTATCAAAAGATTTGTTAACACTTTTCAAAAGCGGAAAGATATTTGTTCCGCGTAATGTCAAGCTTGAGGGGTTTGGATGGGACTGGTTCAACATCTGTACAGTTGCATGAAGTTTAGATTAAAATGTTCGAAATTGTATGGATTTATTAATGCTGTTCCACCAAAGGATTCATTATGAACCAGTCCAATAACAATGCGTTTTGGTTATTGACCTAAAAAAGATGTTATATTTCACAAAAGATTGAAATCCTGCTGGAATGGCCAAAATTTTAGATTCTTTTCTCGTAATAAGAAACTTGGCAGGACTTTTCATCAATGCATCTGTATGTCCTAACTGAATACCTGGACTAACCCTCACAATGGTTAAAAACGCCTCTTTCACTGCTACCTTAAAGGTATTATTTACAGTCATTAATACATATTCATCTTTTTGTCTATGTAAACGTAATTTCAAACTAATGCCATTGGGAAGATAGCGATCCTGCTCAAACAAATCTACCCTTAAACCACCTGTCAGCATAAACTCACGGCTGAGACGTGTATGCAAATAACGATTGTGCAAACCATTATTTCCTTGCTCAGCTAGGCCACCACCGTCAGGATTTACATGAAACCCTGATGCATATCTTTCATGATTAGCTCTTTTCACCTCATAACTATTCATTGACCCGGCAGTATCGTTATACGTTAGAGGCATAGAGCGCTCAGAATTGAGACTTTCTTCCGAGTCATGAACGAGGTGAGAAATAATGCCGATATAACCATGAGTTTTGTTACTATGTGATATCAATCGATCACTTAGAAATAATTCAATATTGGACCATAACCCATTAAACAAATCATTGATACATGATGCGTTATCATCTGCACCACACCCTTTAAAATACAGGATACAATATGAAGTTTAGTGTTTTTTAAATCTAAATATTCTTCTGTACTTGCAGGAACATAAATTCTATTGGAGCACTCTCTCTAATGCTATTCAGTGGTTGATAGTCTACATTATAACTTTTTTCTACAGCAGTTTGCGTTGTTGGTATGTGAAACCATTCCAATGGAGAAAGACTACATTCACGAGATAATAATGAATTAAAGACATTTTTTATGTGTTTAAATGTCTTTTTTATGTTTTTTGATGTTATCCGTCTGGCTGTTTTTCGTCTTCTGATACGTTTCGTCGGTTGCACTCTCTTTTGTCCTCCTAACACATCACCAATCACATGCTGTGCAACTCGGTCCGTAACATCTTTCGCGACATTTTTTGCAGCCTTTTTAAGATGTGGCGAAACGATCTTAGCCCCTGCCTTAAGTAGTGGAATAGCTTTGCGAGCCAATGATCCCGGTATTGAACCAATACCGTAGCCATATTGGATTCGCGCTCCTTTGAATCCTGGTAACTCCCCGCCCATTTGACGAAGAAAATGGTTGCGATATGCAGAAGGACTGTGTGTGTAGGCTTTCATAATGCTTTTGGTAGAAAATAAAGTTTACAGATCACCTTTCCAGTTTGAAATGTGACATTTTGACCTATGTCATCTTTAATATTCATTTCTATCTTGTCAAATTTAGATGTGTTTACGGGAACATAATGAGGTTCTTCATAAGTTTTCATGATGATTTCACCATCAGCACCTTTAATGGGAACAGAAAGTAGCAAAGGAACATAATAATCTCCAACAACCTGTGGCTCACAATTACTGCAGTACACATAGAGTGTATAAAATCCATGTTTAATATCAAGCATATGCGGCGCCTCACTTTGATTAATATAAACTATACGTGGTGTAAATCCTAAAAATTCTCCTAAACCCGTGAAAAATGATAAGGAAAAATTATCTTTTAAGATCAGAGAGACTTTCCTTGTAACTTTAAAGGCTTGATTTATCGCTTGAATGACTTCACTAGGGGTTTTGTAATAATCATGGGCAATATACACTGTTTTAAAGACACCATCAGATTATAATCCGATATGTATTTCACATAATAGTCTAAGTTAGGCCTCATCGTAGACCATGCCTGTGGGTAATGAATTTCAGTTAAGGCCACTTCATATTTTCCTTTCAGATAGATGGTTCGAGGCATACGAATTTGGTAATTGGAAGCCTTGTTGTTGGGATAATAATTCATGCTAGTATTGCTAGGTAAGGTAATGTAAAAACTTGTTGACTCCCTGATGACTAAAATGTATATGCATGTTGACAGAATGGATGCCTATGTACATGACTTTGTGCATAGCGCCCGCCATTCTCACAACTACGTGCAGGATGTTTCACCTGATGTTTCACATGATGTTTCACACGGTCTACAGTGTTGCTGTCTATTACCTCTCCTTCACAACAAGCACTTGCACATCTTATTTTTACAGGAATATGATTTGCAGTTTTCGTTTCATTTTCTTGACAACAACATAACTCCTTAAGCCATGTTAAACATTTTCCCATCTTTCAGGAAACTGTCTTTGTTGACGCTGTTTCATTTCTTTTGTAATGCCTTCACGAGTTGTCTTTTTACTAAACATAGTTTTTGGAATATTAGCATCTACAATTTCCTGGATAAACTGATTCCAACCATATGGTGATTCTCCTCGTTCTTTTCTTCTTGTAGCAACCAATGCTTCTTTCAACAAATCAATGATATTGGAATTTGTGATAACATCACCCGTTTTCAAAACAATTTCATTCTTCTCTGTCCATTTTGTATCATATTTCTTAAATTCTGCTAAAGTTGTATTACTTTTCCATGATAGATAGGTTGAAAATGGCTTAGAAATAACTTTCTGGTTTTTCTGATGATGATAGAACATACTTTTGTTGTTGCTGTTGTTGTTGTGATTGACCTGTTCGTAAATGACGACCAAGAAGTTGAGACATTTCCATTGCCTTTTCACGAGTTCATTTCCCACGAGAACATTAGCAATAGCTCCAATGAATCCTCCTTTCTGATAAATCAACTTCTTTTTTCTTCGAAGTGATATCTTCTTATTTGCTAGAATGCGTCGTGTATGACGCTCACGCTTGAATTCCTTACACCTTTTTGAGCTTAAGGGTCCTCGCATGTCCTCGCAATATATTCAAACAAATTTCAAACAAGCTAGTTAATTCCTCCTTAGTAGCTTGCTGTAGCAATAATTTAGGCCCACTGCGTGCAAGCAAGTGAAGAAAAGGTTGGTTCGCTCGATGAGTTTAGACATCTTGACTGCGAATGCTTAAATGAGTTGGTTCTTGTTCATACACCGCTTTATCAAAAAATACATAATGTGTATCTTTTGGTAAAATGCCTGTGCGAATACGCAGTGGATCATTTGTCTTTGGTTTTAAATCAATGAATAAATAGCCGTGAGGTTTGCTAGTAGCATCTTGATAGGCTTCTATGAGAAATTGAGATCTTCCAGGACACATTTACCGCGCTAATGTACTGATTTGTTGACTGTCTCTAGGATTTTTAAACAGAATGATGTAATGTGTATTCAAACTAATATTTCACATTTCTTTACCATGGTGGAATAAATTATGTACAATAAAAATGATGCTTTGGTTTTGATGACTGCTGCCAACACTAAAGAGACGTGTCACACGCTCATCACTATGACATTTAGTCATTAAGCTATCAATTATGAGTAAGTTTGGTTTTTCGGGTTAAAGCGCTCTTCAATGTTGTCTGGAATGCTTTGGTAAAATTCCACACCTTTCATTCCCTTGTACAATGGCGGATCTGCTACATAGAGCCATGAAATGCTTTCCGGAGAGGGTTTAATTAACTTTTGTTGTAAAATTTCCTTCACCAGAGAAGTTTTACCACTACCTGTGGATCTAGAGACCTAACATGTAAATGGATGCTTCATTTTTGAAGGTCTGTTTCTTTCACCCAACTGCTAAACTTGCTTGGCCAACCTAGCCACTTAACAAATAATTCTTTAACACATTTTTCGTGTTTTCAAGACTTTTTCAATTCTGTACATAGATTCAATATCTTTGGTCACTTTCTGCAGTTCTTCCTCATAGAAATGTCCATCAATATCGTCATCCAAAAAGTCTTTCATACGATACATATGTATTCCTTGCTTCTTACAACGATGTGTGACAATGAAGACTTCTTGCGTCTACTTTATATGATAATCCCGTTGAAACACATATTTTATGAGACAAATGGGAACATGGTCACCAATTTTAAATTTGTAGGTTTTCTTCTTCTTCGGTTTCAATTTCAATTTGTCTATACACATATACTTCCACACTTGAGATCGTTTTCTTTACGAATATCTGCAGGAGCATACTTATCAGGGAGAGAACCATGAGGTCTATGGTTGTAATTATACACCAGGTCTGGAAGGATGTCTACATAACGGTAAGTTTGATTATGTAGGAAATACCGATACATCATTCCCTTTAGAGTACGAGTGACTCTCTCAGCAAAGTTGGCTTTGGTTTCATTCTTTGTGGTATAAGCATGAATTCCCTCCTTCTTCAAAAATGCTTTTACCCATCTGTTTGTAAATTCAGTTCCTTTATCTGACCTTAGAGCTCGTGGCCTTCGATGTGTTTCATGAAAAATCTTCTGGAATGCTTGTATGACGCTGGGATGTGATTTTTTAGGTATTGGCTGCACCCACAAATATTTGGAAAACACATCAATGACAATGAGTAAAAAGCGGCCCATATCAGCTAAATCAATATCTCACATGTCATTAATACCACGTGTAATGACGAGTTGTCTTTTGAACCTGTATTTTGCAGGTTGTAGTAAGCTGAATGGATCTTGATCCTGTAGCCATTTCTTCACTTGTGAGTGAGTGAATGTTTTCTTAAGATGTGATAAAGTTTGTAAGGACCAGCAAATACCCCGGATTGTCCAGGTTTGAAGAAAATGTTGGTTAAGTTGTCTTTCCACGTCGACATGTTAACACTAAATGATAAGTACCTTTTAACATATCATTTTTATTTTTATAACACAACCAACATATCTTACATTTTATAACTTAACCAACATATCTTAACAGGGTTTTTACAAATCAAGTATAGATACAATGGTGTGGATAATTGAAGACCATTGATCTTCAATGTACACTATCCAACTACTTAATTCAAATGTAATAGCATCTACACCATATTTCTCACAAGGTATATTTGCATTATCTAACACTTTATCTAAATGATTATAATATTTAGCTTCATTCCAATATGTATAGACACATGTAGCATGACAAGTATGTTCTTGACACTCTTCATGTTAACAAGCAGGATATAGTAGGCACATAAATTGTTTTACAGCTGATAACATTTCTTCGCAATATACTTTTTACACAATATATTGCCTCAATGTAATGTCTGCCATTATACTGTAATATAGACTAACCACTCTCTAACTTCCTCAAACAGTCTTGGATCAAATCGAGCAAAGTGACATTCTGCTTCCACATCAAACTCCTCAGCTCCGTCAATGTCTGAAAACACACACTCTTTGATGAAATCCTCACGCAAGTTTCCCAAGTCCAGCGTGAAATGAGCAAGTTCCCAATAGATGTTGATGTGTTCCAGTTGTTGTTGAACGGACCCAAAACGCGCCAGATCACTTATCATATAGTCCACATACTTGTTCTTAAAACATGTTTCTACATCCATCCTTGCTTTACATGTCCACACGTCTTGACGGTCTTTAGTCACACACTTGTTGTAGAAATATTTCACACCACTTTTATACCTCCTCACACAATTTTCTAACAACTTTCTCACGATATTCTTTCCAGGATATGATGGAGATGACAATTGTTTAACACCAGCTCCCTACCAGCGATTATAAGTTGCTTCAAATAAAGTCTTATCTTTACATTCTTTTAACTTTTTGTGAAATGATACGCACTGATTCAATTCTACATGCAAAACATCTTGCATTTTGCTCATCTTCACTGTATGCCACAAAGGACATGGTTTTATCACTTTGGCGATACGTTTCGCTTGATATCCATTTCTACATGAAACAGTAGCTGAAACAATATCTTGACGGTGATGAAAAACTGCTTTTTCATATTAGTATAAAGCTTCACTCGAGTTGAACGTATGTCCATACTTTTCAAGTCATGCTGGAAAAATGTTTGAAAGAACATCCTTATGGCCGCTAAATAATAGCACATTCTCCATGTTGTCTGGTTCCATGATAATGTTCACTAAGACTTTGTTTCTTCGTTTATTCCGTCGCTGACATGGTTGTTTCTTCCTGTAATAGGATAATGATGAACATGGTAAGCTTCTGTTAAAATATCTGTCACCTCTTCTATCATTTTCTTTCTTTGTTCACTTTGAAACAACTCACGTAAGATTAAATATGTTAGAAAGAAAAACATTGTTGCTAGTATGTTCTAAGTTAACTAGACCGAATTTCGCTACACGTAGCGAAATGACACCCACTTGCAATGGTACAATCTGTCTGGTCAAAGACACATTTTTCAGTCTTTCCACATAGTTGTCACCTTCCGAATTATTATCATGAACAAGGACATCGAAGTAAATATAATGTAATCTCAAATAATCAAATTCAGTTTTCTAACCTTTTTTCAGATAATGGACAACTTCCGGTTTTTGACCTTGACATTGACGGAAGAGGTCAAGGTCACCGAGGTACCTCTTATATAACGTCTTTTAGGCTCAAAGGGTCGAAAATAAGCTCAAAATCGCTCTATCTCTGACCGTTTTCGAGATAATGGGCAATTTTTCTCTAACGGAATTCAATATACAAAAGTCACATTACCTTGACCTTGACACTGAATGTCGAGATTCCGTCCATGATGCTACTGCCTACTGACACCGTACACGTGTTGAAACAAGGATTTGAGCGCTATTTCCAGCAATTTTTCGAGATGGAATAGGTTTTTGAAAAAATATTTTGACCTCAATTTGACCTTGATCTTGAAGGTCAAGGTAAAAAATTTTACGGATTTCACGAAATCTCGTCACCCTCTATTTCTGTGCCAAATTTCATCGTCCTACGTCAAATAGCCTAGGAGGAGTTTTCTGGAAACCACTTTGAGGTAAAAAAACCTTGACCTCAATTTGACCTTGACCTTGAAGGTGAAGGTAAAAAATTGCGGATTTCACGACATCTTATCACCCTCTATCCCTGTGCCAAATTTCATCGTCCTACGTCAAATAGCGCAGGAGGAGTTTTCTGGAAACCTCCGTGACGGAAAAAAAACCCCAAAAAAAACCCAAAAAAAGGAAGGAATAAACGCCGGAATTCTTTGCAAAGCATACCCATTTGCAAACTAAGTGTGGAAGTGGGAATAAAAAGTTGTTGTTTTTGTGCTGATTCCTAAATTTTGCTCTCCACGGGGGGGGGGGGGGGGGGAGGAGGAGTCGGACATACCTTACTCTCCTGGTGGGTCAAAAAACCAAAAATGTCCAGAATTGTCTGAAACGTGTAAATATGCAAAAATCTAAAATTGGCCCCCGGGGGGGGGGGGTCCAAAAACCAAAATTGTTCAGAATTGTCTGAAACGTGTAAATATGCAAAAATCTGAAATTGGCCCCCCGGGGGGTCCAAAAACCAAAAATGTTCAGAATTGTCCGAAACGTGTAAATATGCAAAAATCTGAAACAACCGAGGTCTTTTTTTTCTTTTTTTTTTTGGTTGAAAAAAAAGGTTGGATTTTAGTGAAACGACTTCACAACCTTTTTCTGAATAAAATAAGGTTGTAAAATGGGTAGAATTACGTCACGACCTATTTCCCCAAAACCCGAATTTATTCCGAAGTCGAAGCGAGGTCGGTTTTCTGACGTCATTCCGATGTTGCAAAAACGACCAGAAAGCGATGAACATTTATTATCACTCACCGGAAATGGAAGTCATTTTGATACCTGGCTGCGTTTGAACCGGAAACCTCTAGCATCCAAGGCGACGAACTTACCTCTATGCCACGACGCATTGAAATGTGCGTCTAAGACAATTCTCCTGAACCAACTCCAACCTCCCCTACTCTTCCCACTTCCAATTCCCCCCCCCCCCCCCCCCACCGAACAATTCTCCGTACGGAAATTCCCCCAAGGTCTCTCCCCTCCCTTTTTTATCAGCACATTTAATGCTTATAGATTACAGGAATTTGAAGTATCGCATGTAAAATGTAATTCCCACTTGCAAACACAGTTTGCAAATGGGTATGCTTTGCAAAGAATTCTGGCCGTTTATTCCTTCCTTTTTTTTTTAGTTTTTTTTTCCGTCACGGAGGTTTCCAGAAAACTCCTCCTACGCTATTTGACGTAGGACGATGAAATTTGGCACAGAGATAGAAGGTGATGAGATGTCGTGAAATCCGCATTTTTTTTTACCTTGACCTTCAAGGTCAAGGTCAAATTGAGGTCAAAGTTTTTTTACCTCAAAATGGTTTCCAGAAAACTCCTCCTACACGGTTTGTAGTAGAAAGACGGCATTTGGCCGAAACATAGAGGATAATGAGTTGTCGTGAAATCCGCAAAATTTTTTTACCTTGACCTTCAAGGTCAAGGTCAAATTGAGGTCAAAATATTGTTTCAAAAACCTATTCAATCACGAAAACTTGCTGGAAATAGCGCTCAAATCCTTGTATCAACACGTGTACAGTGTCAGTAGGCAGTAACATCATTGATGTAATCTCGACATTCAGTGTCAAGGTCAAGGTCATGTGACTTTTGTATATTGAAATCCCTTAGAGACAAATTGTCCATTATCTCGAATAGGTTAGAGATAGAGCGATTTTGAGCTTATTTTCGACCCTTTGGGCCTAAAAGACGTTCTATAAGACGTACCTCCTTGACCTTGACCTCCTCCGTCATGGTCAAGGTCAAAAGCCGGAAGTTGACCATTATCTCGAAAACGGTTAGAGATAGAGCGATTTTGAGCTTATTTTCGACCCTTTGGGCCTAAAAGACGCTCTATAAGACGTACCTCCTTGACCTTGACCTCCTCCGTCATGGTCAAGGTGAAAAACCGGAAGTTGACATTATCTCGAAAACGGTTAGAGATAGGGCGATTTTGAGCTTATTTTCGACCCTTTGGGCCTAAAAGACCATATCTAAGAGGTACTTCGGTGACCTTGACCTCCTCCGTCATGGTCAAGGTCAAAAACCGGAAGTTGACCATTATCTCGAAAACGGTTAGAGATAGAGCGATTTTGAGCTTATTTTCGACCCTTTGGGCCTAAAAGACGTTATATAAGAGGTAGCTCGGTGACCTAGACCTCCATCATGGTCAAGGTCAAAAACCGGAATTTGATCATTATCTCGAAAACGGTTAGAGATAGAGCGATTTTGAGCTTATTTTCGACCCTTTGGGCCTAAAAGGCGTTCTATAAGACGTACCTCCTTGACCTTGACCTCCTCCGTCATGGTCAAGGTGAAAAACCGGAAGTTGACATTATCTCGAAAACGGTTAGAGAGAGAGAGCGATTTTGAGCTTATTTTCGACCCTTTGGGCCTAAAAGACCATATCAAAGAGGTACATCGGTGACCTTGACCTCCTCCGTCATGGTCAAGGTGAAAAACCGGAAGTTGACCATTATCTCGAAAACGGTTAGAGATAGAGCGATTTTGAGCTTATTTTCGACCCTTTGGGCCTGAAAGACGTTATATAAGAGGTACCTCGGTGATCTTGACCTCCTCCGTCATGGTCAAGGTCAAAAGCCGGAAGTTGACCATTATCTCGAAAACGGTTAGAGATGGAGCGATTTTGAGCTTATTTCCGACCCTTTGGGCCTAAAAGACGTTCTATAAGACGTACCTCGTTGACCTTGACCTCCTCCGTCATGGTCAAGGTGAAAAACCGGAAGTTGACCATTATTTCGAAAACGGTCAGAGATAGAGCGATTTTGAGCTTATTTTCGACCCTTTGGGCCTAAAAGACGTTATATAAGAGGTAAGTCGGTGACCTTGACCTCCTCCGTCATGGTCAAGGTAAAAAACCGGAAGTTGACCATTATCTCGAAAACGGTTAGAGATAGAGCGATTTTGAGCTTATTTTCGACCCTTTGGGCCTAAAAGACGTTCTTTAAGACGTACCTCCTTGACCTTGACCTCCTCCGTCATGGTCCAGGTCAAAAACCGGAAGTTGACCATTATCTCGAAAACGGTTAGAGATAGAGCGATTTTGAGCTTATTTTCGACCCTTTGGGCCTAAAAGACGTTATATAAGAGGTACCTCGTTGACCTTGACCTCCTCCGTCATGGTCATGGTCAAAAGCCGGAAGTTGACCAATATCTCGAAAACGGTTAGAGATAGAGCGATTTTTAGCTTATTTTCGACCCTTTGGGCCTAAAAGACGTTATATAAGATTTACCTCGGTGACCTTGGCCTCCTCAGTCAAGGTCAAGGTGAAAAACGGGAAGTTGACCATTATCTCGAAAACGGTGAGAGATTGAGCGATTTTGAGCTTATTTTCGACCCTTTGGGCCTAAAAGACGTTATATAAGAGGTATCTCGGTGACCTTGACCTCCATCATGGTCAAGGTCAAAAACCGAAAGTTGATCATTATCTCGAAAACGGTTAGGGATAGAGCGATTGTGAGCTTATTTTCGACCCTTTGGGCCTAAAAAAAGTTATATAAGACGTATCTCGGTGACCTTGACCTCCTCCGTCATGGTCAAGGTCAAAAGCCGGAAGTTGACCATTATCTCGAAAACGGTTAGAGATAGGGCGATTTTGAGCTTATTTTCGACCCTTTGGGCCTAAAAGACGTTCTATAAGACGTACCTCCTTGACCTTGACCTCCTCCGTCATGGTCAAGGTGAAAAACCGGAAGTTGACCATTATCTCGAAAACGGTTAGAGATAGAGCGATTTTGAGCTTATTATCGGCCCTTTGGGCCTAAAAGACGTCATATAAGAGGTACCTCGTTGACCTTGACCTCCTCCGTCATGGTCAAGGTCTAAAGCCGGAAGTTGACCATTATCTCGAAAACGGTTAGAAAACTGAATTTGATTATTTGAGATTACATTATACTTACTTCGATGTCCTTGTTCATGATAATAAGTAGGAAACTGACAATTTTTTTTTATGTGGAAAGACTGAAAATGTGTCTTTAACCAAAGAGATTATACCATTGCAAGTGGGTGTCATTTCGCTACGTTTAGCGAAATTCGGTCTAGTTCTTGAAATTGCGAATATATCATTCGTATCTAAAATTACTTTTAAAAGTATTAAAATGCCTATAAAATTTCTTTGACGTTCCAATATAAGACATTCTTTAAAATCGCTATAATAACGTTCTTATACAAAACGTTTGTTTTTGGTTCTTTAAAAATCAATTTCAATAACGTTCTAATACCATCCATTTCGTTTTGGTTTGTTTTTGGTTGTTTTATAAATCAAAACGTTCTTATGTTTAGCTTGCGGGAGGGGTGGTGGGTCCAAAAACCAAAAATGTTCAGAATTGTCTGAAACGTGTAAATATGCAAAAATCTGAAATTGGCCCCCGGGGGTGGGTGGGTGGGTGAGTGGTCGTTATGTATGTTAATATAAATTTTGCTCTCCTGTGGGGGGGGGGGGGGCGGGGAGGGGGGTGAGGGGGGTGATTCATGGTCACTTAATTTAGACTTCAGAAACCGCTGCCTCAATAAGCCAGACACTGCTGCCTCAAAAAGCCAGACACCGCTGTCTGATTACGTTGTTGATGACGCAGTCTGATTACGCTGCTATAGATTACGCAACGGTGCTGATGACGATTACAGGCTGCGCACGCCATCTTGATACACTGTCTCAAAGTGATCACATGCAAGAATGGAGTTTAAAGATCGTTTTTTTTTTTTTTTTACTCCTGAACGGATGCAATACCGTCTGATATCTGAACGAGATATTTCGCTTATAGAAGAAATATACGAAGATTCTGAGATGTTTAGACTTGAAATTATGAAGGAGGAATGCCAAAATAGACCAAGGCAACAACATATCGCTTCCAGAGGGCTGGGTTTTCACAGCGAGTGACTGAGGCAGTCGCTGCTCCCAGCCAGAAACCGATAGCGACAATTAGTCGGCCGCCGCCATCGCCACAGCAGCCGACACCACAGCAGTCGTCGCCACAGCAGCCGTCACTACAGCTGCCATCACCACAGCTGCCGTCACTACCTCCGGTGCTGTAGTCGCCGATTTCAACTGGCGATCCCGTCGCCGCCGCCGCAGCCGAAGAAGCGGAAGGCACCGGCCAAGGTCTCCTCACCCGCGCACAATTCCACTGAACGCTTGCAGTGCTCTTCTGCCGCTGCTAGCAATTCTAGCACCGTCATAACATTACAGGATCCAGATAAGAACTCCATTTAAGCAATAATGCAAATTTTGCGTATAGTGTCAATGATGGAGGAATCCACCAACTCTTGTAGAATGTGTAAAATCATGCTGCCTACCAATATGAGTATATAGCAACATGTTTTGCACTGTACAGAAGCTGGGTGGATCCAAACATATTTCTGTCCAGTGGCTAACGACAAATTTATATCAACCGTGGCCACCATTGCAAAGCACAGGCGGAAGTGCTCTTGCAAAGCTAGTCAGTGGAATCTGCCCGAGTGAGGAGGCACCTAACACAGTGAGGAGCTTCGTCTCCTGGCCGCTCTTTTCAGAGCGGCCGCCACATATTATGAAATGAGCTAATTCTGTCATGGTGTTGGTGTGTGCGTGTGCATGTATGTGTGGGCGGGGGGGGGGGGGGGGGAAGAGAGAGAAAAAAAAACAAAAAAAACAACTTACCTCCCAACATCACTCATAATACACTTTTATGTGTCTTAAACTCATGTTTTTTTTTTATTAAAAACCTCACAAGTCCCCGTCTCAATAAACATTTTCTCCGTTTCCCTTTTTTTTTGCAGTCCAGCGGAAGTAACTTATTTCAGCTCAAATGACTAAAACAAATGCATAAATGACGTTTCCTTTACGTACACTCTGCTGTGAATGACGTTTCGTTTATACACTCTGCTGTAAATGTAGCCAATATCGCAATATTAAAAAAAAAAAAACGCTAAAAATTTGGCGTGCATCAAGCTACGACCTCCTGTAAGCTATCAGACCAAATGGCCTACACCTCTAAGAGGAATGAGTGGTAACGGACGGACCGACAGACAGACGGACAGAGCCCAATCCATAAGCCCCCCCCCCCTCCTGCCGGGCATAAAGCCCCGGTTGGGGGCTAATAAACACTAAAGCAAACGTGAATAAAAAGTAAATTTTAATAGAGGAGGGTCATTATTTCAAGTCTGCTTACTTAACTGCGTGATAATCAGATTGACTGTGACGTCAGAGTTCCTGCGGCCAATTGTGACATCATAAAACGTTCACAGAAGCCCCAGGAAAAGAAGGGAGTCGGTCCTGATTCTTTGATTATTCTAATGTCGCCCGCTTGGGCGAATATTTTAGGTGTACTGCCTCTTGATTTATGTGTCAATACTGAATTGTTTCAAGCATGACAAAACAATAATGAAGTCACGCACTTCCTTTTTACCCACTTTATATGCTTTCGACAGAAAGTGGCGTTACATTTCCTCTTACAACTTATTCCTCTTTGTAAGAGCGCCTTACTTTGTATAGAAAACCCTTCAGCTTTTATCTACTGCCGTATTTCTTTGACTAATTTCCTGTTCATAATTTGTGCCAATCAAGAATTTTCTGACCATGATTTCACACTGAAAAAAAAAAAACTACGGACACTTCTGTGATCAAAGCAGGTGTATTACACAATGATTCCGCAATAAGAATATTGGTTAATAACTGCAGGGAATTTGATAAAAAAAATCCTTAAAATTCGGATCAAAGTGGTCTTAAGCGTTTTCTGTCTTTCACAAGAATTAATAATTTCAGTTCTATCACTGCAAATTCTCAAATAACAACAACCAGTCGTCGGCATAGTATTGTGGATCGCGTTCGATTGAAGATTTAACGTGTTTTGGTGGATCCAAGGGTGGGTGAGGGGATAAGGGTTTAAGGCATAGGTTTTCAACATCCTGTTGGGTTCATTTCTCCAGCCATATAATTTTAAATAAAAACTTTAAAAACCAAAGGCTCAAACCCTCAATGCCCGTTTCCCCCAAAAAGAGACTATAAAATTTATAAATACGATGCCACCCCAAAAATAGGACCACCTAACCTTAAGTCGTCCGATTTTGGGTATGATCTTATTTGTGAGGTTTTTGATAACGGAAGGTATTTAGAAAAGAGAATATTGAAAAGTGGTCCTATTTGTTTCAGTGAAAGGAACAAACATACACAAAATCTCAAAAAGCTCTCATGTAGCCCCCTCCCCACCCCCCCCACCCCCAGCCCCACCCCACACCTTTCCTGACGCCATTACCTACATGTTTCTGAATCAAGGACAGAGACAGCAAAGATTTTTTAATCTTGCTTTTTCACGCCATCCATTCTAGACTTTCTTTTTAAACTGACGAGAGACCAAATATAAGTGAGCTTCAGTTTCAATCTGTTGCAAAATATTATAAATGTGACCTAAGGATAAGACAATGGGTCACGGGGGTGTTATCCCGAAATCTAGGTCTGCTAACATGCCTTGTCTGAGTTGCTTGGAGATATAATATAGTGGTCTATTGCAGGATTCTTCTTGCGATTCGCATTAGCAGGGTGGCGTACTGCGCCCGGGGAAGGGATGGAGGCACTTGGTATCACATCTGTTACCATGCGTATCCAAAGAAAGTGGGGAAGGGAAAAGGTAGTAAATTTGAGGCCAGACGCGGTCCCCGCGCAGTGCCATGTTTCGTTAAAAGAGGTGGTAATGATCATTCAGTACTCCACGTTTTTCACAAAAAGGGTGTTCTTTCAAAAAACGAACTCCCCGTTTGGTTAAATAGGGATTACTTTTTCAAAATTAGCACTCAGCGTTTAGGAGTCGTGGAAACCAGTTGATACATGAGTAGCCACCTCCCCCTCTCCCCGCTACCCCCTCCTGGGGCACTGCGTTTACATGCAGGAGACATAAAGCTTGTTCAGCAAAGTAGCGCCACAAATAGTCCTCGTGGAAATCGTTCTTAAAATTATCTATAAGAAAAATTTATTGGGTAAAAAAAAGAAATAGATCAAAGAGCTTGAGTAGTTTTACTGGATTGGAGTGCGTTATTTGAGTAGCAAATGAATAAACACACACAATTGTTTTATAATCCTCTTATTGGGCCAAGACTTACTGGTGGGCAATTAAATAAATTACTGTAACTGAGCGCTATAACAATTTCTTTTATCGCCACGGTCTTGACATTTGGGCCAAATAACAGTGCTTTTTTTTTTTTTTAGAAACCAGAAAGTTGTCACAGCGTGGAAGTATGCAGACTATTTAGTCTTAGTCACGGAACGATTGCAGGAGCCTCCTACATGAGCTGTAACAACACAATCTGTGCCATATCCGATCTGTATTGTTTGACTACGAATGATTTAATATCCGTAGATACATTGTCAAAAAACTGATTGCAAAGCCCTTTTGTGTTTTATCAAGTCCAGTGTAACATTCTTTTCTACGGAGCCATCAATGCGGCATATATTTTTTTTTCAAACACCCAGTTTGAAACTCCAAGTTCCAAACTATGAGTCAACTTTGGTGAGGTAGCATGCGCTAACTCACGAGTGAAAAATATGACGTTAATATCTTCTACACGGTTTATGTCAATGTCAAATGTCAAAAAGAAAAAAAAATCGAGTCCAGCTAACGCCAAGATGTAGTGATTATATTTTAGAAATCCCAACGGAACTCTCCTGAATAATAGGACTGGGCATTCGTGGGATGTAATCTGACACCGGTATATCTTTTTTTTTTTTAAATGGATGACCAGGAGACTCAGTTTCGAGTTCCGTGAGAGGTGATCCAACTCGTTGTATTCATGCTACAATCACGTATTCTATTTGAACCTGAGACCTTGAAATTGAAAAGTAACGTCCTGAGCCATGACGATTCCCAGTAAACATTGCGACATTAGATCAACGTTGGAGAGACGTCGCACCCGACGAAGATCAAAGTCAGGTTTTAGTTCTTCATGGGAATCGAAACAACGCCTGCCTTTCAACGTGGTTATCCAACATATAATCAACGTTGGTTAATGGCTGCAAATGGGAGTCGAACCAACGTCGTTTTGTAGTCGTCGGGAAAACATTAATATCGAGTAGCCATACAGACGATTCCCGACAATCATAATATAGTCACCCTTCCATTCATATACCCTCACCCTTTGGTCACCAGGAAACGCACGATATGTACGGAGTCGATTTCCATGAATATGTTTCAAAAGTAGGTGGGGGAAACCTTGCACGCTCTTGAAATTCTCATATTTTACGTTCTCCGTTTGGCCGTTTTTTTTTTTAAGTGAGCTGTCATGGCTACCATTTCTGGTGAGCCATAACATAACCAAAGACGTTGATTAGACGTCGGAGAAAGTTGCTTTTTGATTGTTATCAAAAGCAACGTCTAAACAACGTTGCTCACTCAATGGCTATTCAACGTTGTCTCAAACACGTTGGTAACACCTTGATCTGAGGTCACGATCAAACACAACCAAAGTATAACCAGAGTTAGTGTTGTGGTTTGGTCGGATCGACGTCGCTACCTCTAATTAGACTTTAGAATGCTTGCTGGGTACCAGTCAAACGCTTAAATATTATTATATCTTTCAAGTCATTTTTTATCAGCACCCTGGGAACAAGAAAGTTTTTGTTTGGGTATCAGAACGTGGTTATCATGATAAAAATATCATTGGTGCAAGAAATAAAAGAAGTAATAATTTGTGTTAAATGCCGGTGTTCGCAATAAAAACACATTTTTCTTCGCTATAAAAAATATTTTTAGTTCCGTGTGGGGGAGAAGAACATATCAAAAGCTCTGGCCCCCATGCTGCACAATGGACATTTTGGTTGACAGAAAGAAAAATGTTTTCAAATTCATTGGAGCAGCAGCCAAAAATATGGTTTCTGGTAACCTCAATGGACCGATATTGAGAAAGTCTAGAGCAGTGTTTGTGGTAGTAAATGAGTTGTCTCTGCGCGACATCACAAATTTACAACTACCTTAATAATAAAAACAACAACAATAATAATAATAATAATGCTTAGAATTTCGACTACAACATCAGTATTTCATATGTGTGTGTAAATATGATGATGTCAGTGCAATAAAAAGTGGATATTAACCTGTAAATTCCTAATGAACACAAGAATTTTTGAATGTGAAATTCAAGGAGACTTAAATCAAATGTTTTTACGTCGAATCTCCTGTTAACGAATCTCCTGGGACTAATAAGTGCGCCAGTAAAATATCTTGCGTCGGAACTTAATGAATATTTGGAGTGTCACAAAGCAATAATACACAGAAAAGAACAGCCTTCAAAGATGCCAATTATATTTATTGTCCCCGGCGAGTAACACATAGTGTTATCAGTAAGTGATGCAGCATATGTGTCAGCCATGGATGTGGGAAATTTCATGAACAACAACGTTTTAAATATCAGTACTGGCATGTTCATATCATGTTTGTCTAACTAAAAATACTCCATGGAAGACTGGCTTCAATGCTGAGAACAATTTGCTGACAACAACAGTGACAGCAAAGTTAGTAATAGTAAACTATAGTTATATATTATTATTATTATATTTTTGTTATTATCATCATTTTTGTTATTATCGCTTTTAGCACGACTGAGTTATTGGCACTTGGATAATGCCATATTCTGACTTTATGCGGATGAATCAACTGCTTTCTAACCACTAAGGAGGTCCACAACCGTTAAGTGCCCTAATGGTTCGACGCGTGCAGATTATATACTAAAGTATAGCAATAACTCATTCAGCAGTCGATATTTCTTCCTAAAAACGTGGATAAAAATGTTACGTGTAAAGCAGTTTTTTGTCAGGAGTGGACTTTTCATGGCTATGAATGAAGTCACAAATATATTTTTAGTTGAAACAGCATTCTAAAATCTACAAAAGAACATAGATTAAAAGAAAATATATATTTTTAATATCTCAAAACAAAAAAAAACAAAAAACAAAAAAAGGAAACTACTTGGAGTATCATTTCTGAAAATGTGTTAAAATGTATTGGAACTCAGTGCTCAAAAAGAATGGGTAATATGATCTTCCTTGTGCTTTGACGTCATAGCATTCACTTGGAATAAGAGCCTTCGGAATTTCGAAAGAGTGTCGCACATATGAATAACAGTAGACAAGTCATGTTCATACAATGAAATGCCCTGTGTAAGGCAGGTATGGGGGAAATGTTAACCGTTTTCAGAGGGAGTCATTATTTACCCGAGTTGGAGCTTTCCACATTAGGGCCAGGCTTTAGTGATAACGTAAGCTCGACAGCCTGTGAGGGTAGTGACGCTGTAGTGTTAATCAATACCGGAAGCGAGATTCGATTCTGGATTAATATTTTCATTGTACCGGTTTTAGTGGTGTTTGGAATAACAGGAAATGTGCTATCATTTATTGTGATTGATAAAATCAATTTTGGATTACCGTCGTCCAAAACACTAATCAAGGCTCTGGCTACGTGTGACGTCATGTATTTAATCGGCAGTCTTTTCTTTCAAACACTACGGACGCTACAGTACGACACTGACTGGCTGGGTGATGCGTATATTTATCCGTATATCCATCCAATTGTATGGCCATACATGACAACAACACAGACCATAACAACGTGGATAACCGTTGCTATAGCTACTGATCGTTATATAGCAATTGAATTCCCATTCCAAGCGCTTTCAATATGCACTTCAAAGAAAGCAAGTTTAACAGTTAAAATTATCGTTCTTTTTTCCGTTATTTTCAACTTTCCACATTGCCTGGAATACAAATGGGAGACTCACCATCATCCATGCTCAGAAGAAAGTACCGTCGTCATTGCTCCCACCGATCTCTTTAAAAACAGAACATACCAAATAGTGTATTGGAGTATACTTACACTTCTTTTGAGATTTATTCTTCCCCTCACGGCCTTGTTCATACTTACTGTGAGCTTGCTTTGCTCTATAAACAGGGCCAGGAGACGCCGTAGGGATATGAACGGCGTTGCAGAGACACCAGGGAAACATAAGAAAGATTTGGTCACTCCAGTTCTTGTTGCTGTCGTTATATGCTTTATTCTAAGCCAGTCAACAGAATTTGTGATGCATGTTTTGACAACGTTGCGCTGGACGGATTCTAAGTATCGTGACAACGAAAACAAACAGGCACAGCAGACGGCCAACACCATTGGCAACCTGTTGCTTGTAGTGGGGGCATCCATCAATTTCATTCTTTACCTTGCATTTGCAAAATCCTTTCAATCTGCAGTTAAAAAACTGCTATGCGTTAAGAGGAGATGTTTCAATACGGTTTCAACTACACCCCCTATTACGGATATTGGAGACAACGTGGGAAATCTTACCAACAGGCGCCTAGATCGTGTTCGGGAAATGGTCGTTTCCTCACTTCCGCACGCCTCTGTCCATTCCACTGGTTCCTCAGATGTAATGCTATAGACCGGGGAAGCCAATGTAGCCTTTGATACTTTAATAAATTATATATACACCCTTTAAAGAATTAAACTATATTTTTGCATTTTGGCAGGTTAGCTAGTTTAGTTTTCTGCTCTTTACGGGGGAAACCTGAACAGATACAAACCTGTAAAGGAAATCCTTATGCTTGGAAAACATACGTAATTGCGTCGTTTCATTTGCAAGCAAATTCAAAATAGAATTATATTAGAAATAACCTTATAAAATATTGCTTCAGATATGCACTGAACACTCTATTAAATTTTGATACCCGTAATTGATTAAGAGATCTAAACCTTATTGAGATATGTCTAAACGAATTGCAGCCCAAATCTCTCCTCGGAAAGTCCCCCCTCCCATCTGCCCTTTTTTGCAAAGTAAAAACAAAACGCAAACGGTATAAAAGACCCCCTCCCCCCCGGTATAAAGCGCCAATAAACAGATATAAATATATATTTAGAGGTTCTATGCCATTTTAAATAGATCATTTGCCCAAAAAATACTGAAAATAAACAGGTAATAAAAGAGGGAGCTTATAGCCGGGTGGGGGCGCGGAATTTTATACCGGGATGCTTTGTTGCTACTTTGCAAAAATGGGGTTGGAGGCAATTTCCTGGGGAGAGGGGTGGGGGTGGTTGTTCCGAGAGGGGCGCTTTGAGCGGGACATAGTCTAACAATATGTCTAATACTCAATTAAAACATACAAAGTTCATTTAAAGTTATCCATAATTCAATGGAGATATCTGAAGTTGCACAATATTGTATTTCTATAGTACTGGCAACTTGCCAGGAGATTTATCTTCAACTCTTTGTGACGCAAAAGTTAGAATCGGTATCAGAACTGAAAAAAAAATAAACAAAAGACGTCATAATGACGTCACAGCCGAAAGAGATAGTTTACCATTCCTTTCGAAAACGAATCTAATATTGTTTCTCGCTCGGGAGCTGAAACTGCAACCGGTTTCAAATATATTTATATATATTCATTAAAACTTCAGCACGTCGTAAGAAGCCATAGGTCAAACATTTTATTGGTTGGAAGAAAATCTCATGATCAACGATACGTGTACCAAATTTCATTTGCCTCGCTCTCGCCGTTTCGGAGGATTTGTGTGGAAACAGATGAAAAACGGCTTGAAAGAAGAAAAGTAAATAAATAAAAATTAGAACATTACGCTCGGTGCCACAAAAATGCGATTCTGAATGCTTTTCAGATTTTAAAAATAAATTCTTTGTTAAAAGTCATTCCAAGTGTCCATTTGCATGAAAACGCTACGTATCTTTTGAACTGCTATATCCTGGGGTCGGGAAAACGTTTGAGGTTGCAAAAAGTGACCCGTCCACGTTGATAGACGTTGGAGAAGCAACGCTGCAAAGACGTTGATTTTGGTCGCAAAACACCTCTTTAACAACATTAAATCTAATTGTAATCAAGCAATGTTTACTCAGCGTCTTCAACATCCATTGAACAGACGTTTGATAAAAAAATTTAGACGTCACGTTGCTTTTCGTCAACGAAAACCCAACTTTTCCCACGCTTAATTAACGTCTTTAATACAATATTGAATACATTAAGCAAAAACCGACGATTTGCATATGATCACAACCCAAAACTCCTAGTCATGATTAACGCTCACATAAAATATAAGCTACTGCTGATGGTGATAATGACTCGTCCCTTTTAAAATTGACGAAAATCAGGGCATAAAGTATTGGATATTCAGTAGAGTGCCAGTTTTTACCTCCTACTTGAAGAAATTCATGCATATATATGCTGTGTTACTGGATGACCCGCGTGGACGTACACGATCCACAATCCACGAAAACCAGACGTCGTATTTACTGAGATGAATAAGTTATAATAACCTTATAAGCATTAATGGCGTCATATTGTAGCAACCTTGTAACAAATGGACAGATCATGCCTCGCGTACACAAAGTTTTTTAGCGAGTTTTCTTTTCCTTATTTTTGGCAGTTAACAAAACCCGAAATGACAAAATTAAAGAAATAAAAAGAAGTATAGAATTCGTGTTTAGAAATACGTATTAAACACTTTTGAAAGTAAAGTAAAGGCAAAAATAATAATAAATAAAAAACTAGAACGGTATTTCGCTAGCGAAATATTTAACACTTGACAAAAATTAAAACGCAAAAATACTTCCTTCATTGGGTTATTTCTTGAATAATATAAAGTATTTTACAACATGCATAGAGTGTGTTATACAACTGTGTACAGAGCTTATGGCACAGCATGTATGCGAGTTATAATATTCTAAAAATCGGACCACTGTCAAGAAAAAACTCCATAGGTTGATAACTTAATACCAGCTAAATATATTGGCAAACAACACAGCTTGAATACGTCTTATAAGCCGAGTAGTGTTTTGTTTTTGTTGACTTAAGGTTTTATTGACTGACCAGGCATACGCTTTGTTATCTGTTTACGCAGTGAGAGCTCGCACAAAGCTGAGCAACTGTGTGGTGTTCTGTGCTGTACGTTAAATGCTAGGCATTTACTTGCAAAAAAATATACTCTTTTCACTTGGCGTTTTAAGGAAACGAAATCGAAAGCGAAAATAAAAAGTGACATGCACACGTTCAGATCAAGCTCTTCATAAGTCCCAAGTTTCATGGTCCTACGGCCCATAATATCAGAGATGAAGAAGACACAAAAATCGGAAAACTGTCAAGAAGAATAAAGGACGAACGGCTGCTCGCACAACTTTATATAACTCTAACTCTAAGCTAACAGCTTTTCAAGTGTTAAAAATACGCGAGACAAAAACGTGTAGAACTTTGGTGACACATTGGTGTTTTTTCTGTGTGAAAATTTCACATCGGCTTAAATTCGTAGGTCATTTTTTTCGCATCAAAAAATGCTATAGGAGATAGCAAGCGTCGAAATACGAGTACAAAAATTTTAGAATAACTTTTCCTCTAAAAGGCCATTTTAATACTTTTTCTGCTTTTTGGGGGTATCTTTTACTTCGCAGGTTTACACCCCTGGCAGATTAATACTTTTTTACTCGAAAGCTTTAAATCTGGGCAAGTTACATCACATTATTTGCGATTTTAGTGTCTCGTCCGGGGGTTGATAAACAAGGTGTTTTTCCCCGCCTAAGGTTAGTAGTTTATTTGATCTGTCAAGCGAGTAAGCTGTATTGAAGTGTTCATTCTGAAGTATGAAATGCTACGATCATTCTGGTGGTTATATTGCTTAATAATTACCTTCTGGCCGCTGTAAAAGCTTGAAGAAGGAACACTGAGTATATAGTGGGGGTGACTTAGCATCAGCTAGACCGATTTCGCTACTGGGTAGCGAAACTTATATTTGGGAGCACAAAGTCATCTTAAAAGAGAAATATGTAACTTTGCCAAAAGTAATGTCAACATGTCAGCCGCATGAGCAAATATACGAGACTAACCAAATTTGAAAAGTACTTTTTCCAGGACCTTTTGCAAAATTTCAAGAATTTATTGGAGGAAGCGTGTTGTTTGGAGATGACGTTTCGCTTCGCCTTTGAGAATTGCCGAATGGCACAAAGAAAATACAGTAAAATCTCAAGTCCTGATGCCCGTGATGAAGCATACAACTAGAAATACAGGCAAGTTTTTTCAATCCTTTTTGTTATTCATTGATTCAATCATAAAGAAACCTCAATAAACAGGAAAACTCACTATTCCGGGCACTGGATACCCAGGTTTTCTTCTAAATATCACTAAAATACTGAACGCTTTAGATGAGACCCTGGTATTATGTACCTGACTGAACAAGCATTGTTTGCTGCTTTGTAGTGGTAGCAACATGCATACATTATATAATAATCCCGCTGATTCAGGATACAGGCATTCACAGCGAAAATCACAAAACAGCCCTGTTGGGACCTTTATTGCAGGAAAATGTTAAGAGTTGACAATCTAATAAGGGTTAATGATTGATATCTAATAGGTATCCAATAAATATCTAAAAGATGGTTGGATAGTTTTTGAAAACTATACATCGTCAGGTTTCTTTCATTGTTTGATAGGCATTAATTTTACTGTGAAAGTTTCACTTTAAAAAGATAGCTCTGTGTGCTGTCTTGTGCACACTTTAATATCACTTTAAAGGAAAATTATCGAAAATTGATACAGATGGTTGTTTAATTTATTAAACCGGTTTAATGTTGAAATTCTGTTATAATCCAACCACTCTATGGCATTACAGTTTCTAACCGATTTTCACCCCTCCCTTCACTTTTCGGCTGGATTAGGAAGGTTTGAATCAGTTTGCCTACAAATAGTTTCTTAGCTAAAAATTACATCGAACTTGATGAACTTTTTATTATCCTCGACCATCCTTTCATATAAATTGAATTTAAGACACAATGCTTATAAATAACTTTTTTGAGAGATCTGTGTTTTGCGCAGTCTTCAGTGGAAAATTTGAAGTCCAAGAGCCCAACTTCCTGTTCCCCTTCTCAGCTGGTTTGATTCAGTGCACAGAAATATTAACTGTGTTGATCCGTTAAAAGTTTTCTTTATGTAAATATTAACAGTACAGAAAAGTTTATTCCTAGTCTGAAATTCGGTTGCGCTTTCTAGCACTTCAAAAGTCCTGCGAAAAAGTTTATTTAAAGGAATTAGTTTGGGTTCACCGGAAAAATATTTTTGGGTTCAGTCCGAGACCAGAAACAACTGCTATCAGCTTTGGCGATAAGACACCCCCTACCGAAAATCAATATCTTCTACAAGGCGTTGTCCAAAGATTCATAAGAGACAGCAGTCAATAATTCTGGAATTTCACAGTTTACACTACTGTAATTTCTTGCCAAACTTAAGTACTGAATTATTCTAAATTTGTTTGGTTCTTTTTAGGGACTCAACCTATGAGCGAACGTGAAAATTTTGGAATGGTGACTTGTAGAAAGGACAGGCTATCCTGTTTAAATCACATTCTTTCTTAAGTTTTGCGGCGATTACAGAGGAATTTTCTTCAACTGATTCATGTTTTTTGTGTTTAATTTAGTAAAGCATTTCTGGAATAAAGCTTTAAGCCGTGTTGTAAACCCATAATAAGGAACCTTTTCCTCACCTCGTCGTACCCCGACAACAGTTGTTGCAACAACTCAACGTTAAGGTCACAGAGTTTATTTTGCATTGTCCTTCTTTTGGTAGGTGAGTGACTCGGGTTGGATTGGCGGATGCTTTTACATGTCCTCAGGGCATGCTGGCTGTGGCAGTTTGGGCAACTGTTGCTGAATCCACACGAGGTATTTTGCAGCTTCTGGTGTGGAAATTGAAGCAGAATCCTTTGGGTACGGACTTGTTTGGCCTACGCTGATCAAGAAATGCACCCCGTTCGGGCATGAAAGGCACTTGAAATGTTATCATCAATGAACCGATGTATTGATTTATCAAGGGTTCATTCCAAGCCAAAGGTGTAGTTTCGCGTGCGAGGAGAACGGTTTCATCATAAATTCTCCATCCCGGAGGTACGAATTTTGAACGCCATATTTCGGATAACTGATATATAAGTTAGTAAATAGTGTAAGAAACGTGCATGGCATCTCTGTTTGAAATTTGCTGTGGATGATGGCGCTTCAGATTGATGGAGTTATCGGGAGCAATAAACAATTTTTTTATGGTCCGTCTCAGGAATTACAAGCGAACTGCGGTCAATAAAATATCTGGCTTTCAGACACATTTGTTCCAATTGCTATATGCAGCCGGGCCGCGTTTGTCACAGATGTCCGTATCGTACCGTGACAGGACGTGTCATCAGCAAGCATGTCCAGAATATTGTCCGATGTTGTAGCCAGTTGAACCACTGCGAGCCGACTTGCCGGCATCTCCAGTTACACCGCAGTCGATCCCGCGTCTCTAATTTCATCTGGACGGCGTAAATATTCCTGACGCTTGACGAAGAAGGACTGCAACTGGTTCTATACCGTTTGCATTAACTCTTTCCTCAGCTTCTCTTACGCAACGAAAGCGTCCATGGCCTGAGTTGAAGCATCCTCCAAAGAGTTGTTGGTATTGGTGGCCCGTTTTCTCTGATGCTTGGTCTTTTGAGAGCGTTTTGAATGCGAATGTTTGCCTGGCAATGCTGACATGTGATTGAGTGCATTCAGATGTACCGTCCTTACGAAATATAAACGTAAACGTATAAACGTAATAATTTTACGTAATTACGTAAAAAAATCGGTATATTTCCAACCACGACAAAAACCGATCACAATAAAGAAAACATAATGCGCCATCATAAAAGCCAGATCAACGTATTCTTCAATAGGTTGATCTTATATTATGGAACCATTTTTAAAAAAAAATATTTATGTCTTTCTTTACAAAAAGCAGATTTTTGCATTATATGCATATATATATATATATATATATATATATGTATATATATATATATATATATATATATATATATATATATATATATATATATATATATATATATATATATATATATATATATATATATGCATATAATGCAAAAATCTGCTTTTTGTAAAGAAAGACATAAATATTTTTTATATATATATATATATATATATATATATATATATATATATATATATATATATATATATATATATATATATATATATATATATATATTACAAAACCGTGCAAAAACGTCACTCACGTATTATTTAATATTTTTTACTCAGTTGAATTTTTATCTATATCGTAAAAGACCTGTGAATATATCCCGATGTACTTAGTGGCTTTCTCTAATTATTGTCAAAAATAACTGAAATCTAAACACAGCGATCACTATTTATGAACTAAAAGTTTGGAAAACGGTAATCCTTAATTTCTCAGTTATAATAGAGCGTTGATTTGGCGCAACCTGACTGATTAGATGAGAAATACCCTTATAAATTAGCGTCGGCAATTTCTTGAAACAAAGAGATTGACAGAAGAAGGGATAAATATGCACATAGGGTTATTACAAGAACTCAGTGACTCAGGGCCTGGATTGGTTAAACAATTCCCGCTGTGAGAAATAAAAGCCGAGCCAATAATGTTTTTCAGCTTGTCAGCTTGTCAGCATAACTGACAACTCAGAATATTTCCTTTTTCTTTCCTCTTTTTCTTTCTCTCTTTCTTTCTTTCTTTTTTTCTGAGTGGCGGTGGTGGAGGGCCAAGCCACTGCACACATATAACAGAAAAATAACAGGTGCAACCCAGTGCACACATACATACAGAAGTAGAAGGTGCAACCCAGTGTACTCATACAATATAGCATAGCGGGTGCAACCCAGTGCACCCATACAAACACATACACAGGCGCAACCCAATGCACTCCTACAACAAAGACTAGCGGGTGCAACCCAGTTCACCATATATGTTGTGCGTGAAATGCATCTAAATTCTCTTCTGATTATACAAAAAATCTCATTTCTCGCGTTTATTTTTAGTTCTGGCTGCAAGGGGCAGTTTGTGAGATAAATTGCATCGTTGTAGTCCTCCATACTTCGATTATTTTCTCGACGCCACTTATTTTCTAAGCGGAATCACATTTTTCAAAGCACAACTTTACGCACGCCACATTACAACAGTTGATGTGTTAGATCTTTCAGTGTTGACACAAATAGGCGGAACGTCTTTATCATACAATTCGTTAGATCCAATTTCCAGAACGACATCATCAACAATGGATGCATCTGTTCTATCCGTTTTAATTCCGCGAAAAGATCGTTTAAATGCGCACCAGGCAAACTGCGAAAAATCAGACACCTGTAATCTGCACCCAAGTTCATCCAGTACTCGGAACGACCATAACAAAACGATTGTAACCGGGATGCACAAAAGAGAGATCGAGCAAAACTATCTCTTTTCAAAACTCCTTTTCAAACCAGTAATAAATAAGCCCTTTTTAAACTAGCAATTAATTAACAAATTTTGCTGAAAAAATGGGTTATTTCACCTCAAATGAAATAACCAGCAAAAATTAACGAAAAAAGGAAATTATTAAAACTAAGTGTTGCTAAAACACGTCTGATCAGTAGCGAGCTCAGCTAAATGAATGAAAACAATTTATAATTAAAAACGCCACAATTACGAAACAGCTTATGACTTGGATCAACCTCACTGTGTTATTTACCTTACAGCTTTGTAGATACGCAACATGGGAAAACCCTTCAGTTATTAAATAACCTTCAACCCCGGCATCAGACGTATCAAAAATATTCTAAGCCAGGAGTCTTAAAATTTTATTTTTTGAAGTGATAATTGAGTGGGGAGGTTTAACAAGTTTTTAGTCATTTAATGAGGTTATGACTGTGCAGGTCAGAAGACAGCATAGATTTTAAAGTATTGCGTGGAGGATTAACTATTCTAGAGTGAGTAATAACAGAAGATAACGTCTTAAGACCGGGCATAAATGTCTGCATAGACTGTGTGTATTTGCGTAGGGAAATTGACTCTTAGTTGGCAAAAATCGACGGTGGAGGGAGGAGGAAAGTTACAAAAAAGGGAGAATTTTCTCCTGGGACTGTTTCTACAACAGATCAGTCTCGCTAAATCGGACAAATCAGCTCTATTCCGTTGGTTTCCAATTTGTTAAAGTTTTATTATAACAGCACCCCCTAAGAGAAAACACACACATATGCACACTTCAATTGGCCATACATGCTAAACTCTATTGCGGTGTAATGGAAACTGTAAAAGCGCTAGCATAGAATCAAATTTTACAGACGAATAGACATACGTAAAAAGTGGTCACTAGGAGTACTCTTTACTTTGTACCGTTTTTGTTTAAATTAGACACATCTCCTTAGCAGGCAGGATATATGTTTTCCTGTCACCCTTCCCCTTGTCTCCTCCTCACGTACGGCATGGCCCACCTTCTATTCCCAAGACCTAACAAATGCTAGTTGAGAAATTTTCGCAACGTCTTTTAAGACAATAGCTCCTTGGGATCTAAAGTTGCAAGTTTTGCTTTGCTTCTAATTATAATTTTGATTATAAATGAAAACTGATGCGATTTTGTTTGCTTACTTTACGAGCTTAGCGGCAATCAATTCCGTATCAACGTTAGCGCTAAGGTTATGTACACAAACTCCAACAGCAGCAAGGCAGTTCAACTCAATAGTTATACGGTGGTGTAAGTATATTGTTATTTGCGCACTGCATACTGAACAGATGTATAAAAGTTTTCTTTGATGTCATGTTTTTTCCAGGAAACTTTGTGGCGCTATTGATTACAGTTTGGTAGTATTAGAAACTTGCTAGGACATTTACTTACATTCCTTGTAATTTACAAATTTCTCATCAAATAAACATAAATTCAGCATTACCAAAGCAATAAAATTCGATGAATTAACGTCACAATAACGTCAAAGCTGAAAAATTAGGTCACCAACTTATTCATTCCGAAAAAGGTTTTGAAAAATGTCAAGTCAAGATTTTACCACAAAAATAGTTTATCGCTGCTATTTCTACCAATATTCGACGAACCGCCAAAGCATAATATTCGCAAAATATGCAGGTGGATACCTTCCTTCAATTAGAATTTCTAGACGTTATGACTTGGGTTTTGAGAGAAGTTTTTAAAAAAGAAGTAGGATTTTGGTTAATATTTCTGCTCACGTGATCTTATGTCTGCTAGCTTTACTAAAATACCAAGGCAATCAGGCACTGATACTCGATGCCTAGAAGGAGATATATTTTTGAGAAAATATTTTACAAATTTTATTTCGACCTTCCAAACAAAAGTAATAGCTAGGTAAATTCCCATGTGCTTCCGTTAAGCACACTTTTGAGTGAGATTATGCCCCTAAAGTTAAGATTAGAATAATATCTTTTTGATGTTTCCACAAATTCTATGCGAATAGCGACAAAATAAGAGCTAGGTAAGTATAAATAACAGGTATCCTTGACCAAATTTTAAAGGTAGTAAGGTCAGATATAAGAAGAAAAATTTCTAAAATTGATTAATTCCGGTACTTTAACCATCGTACTTAATATATGATTTTTCTCAGTATTAAGTACTGCGAAATGACATTGCTGTCTATCAATACACATTAACGAAATGAAATTACTGTCTAACAGTACACAATATTTTAAATTAACTGGTGCGATGGTCACCTTATTTTCACTCTTATAGCATACGTCTATTTTTGTTCTAGGTAAACGCAAAATCAATTGCAGTTAACAAAACTGCAACAGAAAATGTAAAGGAATAGCAAAAATAAAAGATGGCAAGCAATTGGTATACTTCATACAGGCGTGCCACAAGAGGCAGTCGCGGAAACGAAACGCCAGCTGTGCCTGTATCAGCTATCTGTCGTCTTCCGCAGCGTCACCACGGGGACATCGTAAGAGACCGCCCACGGCCTAACTAACCAATGGTGACAACCTCAGATCAAAACCGAACTATCAAAACGATGCAACTTTGCGTTCGCTTCCTGTTTGTAGCGGCAATTCTGTGCTATACTGGCTGAGTGAGCACGGAAAATGCTACATCGGAGCACTGTCAAACCAACAAAAAGACGAGATAAGGGGACAAACCATTTGGGAACTGATGGCTATGGTGGCTTCTGTTTTTTTAGAAATCACCAACTATCATACATACAGCGAGCAGGGTAATTCGCACAAACATGTGCTAGTGAAGTCAACAGATTATATGAAGGGGGTATGATGGTTTGGGTGTTGTTTGATGTGGTTAGAAATCACCCCTATTAGTCAACAATAGCTACATTATAAGAAAGGTAATAAATAAACTATATTAAATAGTTACTTATGACACGCTTCTTGTTCTGTAGGACATCATTTCATTTTTACGAACCCTGACAGCAGCTATATCAGAAAGCTTTACATGAGGCAAAACATCTTAAAACGGCTGTTGTGATTAACAAATACGTAACTCTTTGTCCCAAACACATAACTCTTAGTCCCACGCAACAGATTATAGAAGCTATAAAATTACAAAACTTTTTCGTTCACTCTACAATTCAATTTTGATTACCTTAAAATACTCATTAAATCAGACAAAATATAAGGTAATTTTGACCAGTTTGAAGGATTAAATCTATGACTAACGCAAGTTTAAATGAGCTGCGGAAAAGAGAACTAGAATTAAAATATTTAAATTGACATTCTTAATGATCAAGTTTCGCACTAAACTTTGACACATGTACTATACAAGTTGAACAAACAAATACCACACATAAGTATTATTTTCTGCATTGTATGATTCACAAAGAATTGAAGGAATCGCTTTTAAATGAGAGTAAATGTCAAAAACACTACTATCAATTTTGAGCTGAAGAACAGGTACTCTTGTTCTTTATGCCACGATTCAGTGGCATCCACTAAAATTATGACTGCAGTTTTAAGTACGCAACAGCCAATGCCTAATACTTAACACTGGCATCAAACAGACTCTTTATCATATGTGTCAAACAAACACAATGTATACGTCAAACCTACAAATAACTTTGAAGTGTTTATCTAGATGCAGAAGTGATGAAAATAAAATTGTTCAAAACACGGGAAAAATTGCATTTGGGAATAACGTGATGGCAATATCTGGTTGGAGTATCTCAAACTGCGTCATTAACAATCTTATAAAAGTTTTCATTAGAACAGTTAAAAATTACGTATAAATATGAATTGGAAATGTTAACACATTATTTTATTTCATGGCGATATCGTTATTGCACAATGAATGTGTTACAAATATGGTAGGATTTGACTATTTCAATAATAAAGGACACAATTGCATTGAACAGAACACTAGATTTACAGGGTCTACATTGGAATACATATGATTTTACTTGTGATTAGTTTCGTGATTTTTTTCTTAGTTTCTGAGCTCAAAACTTGTACACATCTATGGTAATAACAACTTTCATTGTATAAATTTTAGACGATTGTGTCTTATAGTTTCAAGAGCTTGAATGGAATAACTCCCGAAGTTTCGATACCAAACTTGCATAATTAATTAGTTTTAGAAATTGTCTCAGTCCATCAATTTTTAGGGTATCGAACACTACTGCTTTAACTGCTGCTGTGTGTATTTTCACTGTGTGAAGTCTTAGAAGTATGGTAATTATAGTTTCTGAGAACTTGATAAAAAGCATGACAGTTTGCTAAGCTTTTGGACAAAGTATTTTCAGAAAAATAGCCTAGATAAAACAGAATTGCTCAATGATTACATATGGACGAATGGACAGACACGCTATATGCCTCCGTAAAGATATATAAATATGTTCAAATAAAAGCATAATATATTGCACGTTTTTGCCTTCCACTAGAAAGATAAGGGTAGATAAAACGCTGATGGGACTATAAAAACAAAAATACTGTTTGAGAATGAAGAGAATCAACAAGAAAAAGACTTCATCGTAATATTGAAGGACTACTTAGGAAAGCTCATTATCATTAATATTTAACATGATGATTATATTACTTCTCATGCTGTTTATTTCACAAAGTTTTACTTAGATGACGCAGCGGGATAGGAACAATGTTGCACAAAGACTGAATTCTCTTGAAGCCATCAGTAACAGTCAGCAAACAATAATAATCAACCAACAGTTTACGATCAACAACCAGCAAACTACTATAACCAGTCAACAACAAGCTATACAAAATGCAAAATCTCGTTCCGATACCCTGGAAGATAAGCTACAAGAGCTTGAAAATAAAACTGGAAACAGCGAAGGTGGGACAATGCATATGAGATGGGGTCGTACTGTATGTCTCGACACTGCTGAGCTAGTTTATAAAGGTGAGTGTGTTCACTTGCTTAATTGGCATTCGGCATTTAAAAATTGTCTTTTTAAATAAATTGGAATTGTAATTCTGTCAAACAGGAAAGAGAATATGATTTAAATATAAAGTTAGTATAGTACCGTGGGTTTCCAAAAAAAGTCCAGGGCTTCTATTTGGAAACTGGCTAATTTCAGGCGCTCATTTAGAAACCAAATAGCAGCCCCGGGGCTTCTATTAGGAAACAGTTTCCTAATTAGAGCCCCGGGCTTAAATTTTTTTAGATGGGGGGGCGGGTTGTAGATAAGTTTTTATTGGAAAAAAAGAAATTTTACCATCAATCTCTTATTAAAGCGCTACATGCTGCTGATATCCGCACAAAAAATAACAAAACACACAAAAACAACAGTAACTAAAAAAGTCTGGTAAAGTTGGGGGGTTGCCTTGTGCTAAACACAGGACTAAGCAACGAGGCAGAACGTGTTTAGGGGTTTTCCTCACATCAAAGGATTAAGTGCACCGTGTCTACATTGCGAGTAAACACGAGTTCTAAAAAGATTGCAGGGAAGGAGGAGCAACACCATGCCGCCCGTTTCAGTACTCGGCCAATTATATTTGCAGTAATACGCCGGAGTAAAGGTGGCAGTGGGGAGGGGGTGTCTGTTCGCCTTGTGCAAAGCACAGGATTAAGCAACGGCGCAGAACATGTCTAGCGGCTGAATCATATCAAAGGATTAAGTGCGAGTAAACACGAGTTCGAAAAAACTTGCAGGGAAGGAGGGGGCTTTTATTATGAAACGATTTTTTCAGGTCTTTATTTTAACTCCAAATAGAAGCCCCGGTGCTTCTATTGGGAAACAGTTTCCTAATAAAGTCTCCGGGGCTTTTATATGGCGAGAGCTTCTTTTCGGAAACTCCCGGTAATCAAAGTAGATCACACTTTAAGAGCTAAATATCAAAATATTAATCGGTTATGCGGGAAAGTCGTGGTATAACCATGGTAACGGAGGCGGTATAAGGTATCAATGCCTCCCACGGGATCCAGAATGACCGCTGAAAGCAGCAGGCTAAACTATAGATACATTAGAAACGCAAGGCATTTGTCCGAAAAATCTGTGATTTACAGGTGGTAGTGGTTATACTCTGGTTATGAATTTCTCGGAAATTCAAGAACCCTTTTATTGTGTTTCTTATGAAAAACATTCTCAGGCATATTTGGTGGCCTGCGCATATAATTTGCATATTTGATTTTTTTCCGAGACGCCAGAATAAAATACGACCATTATTATAGAACAAATACGCTTCTCGGAGAAAAAATACGCGCAATCAAATGCAGCTCAAGAATTGGAGCAAATAATGTTTAAAATTACACAGTTTTGAGCTTTTGGATAACAAAACAATGCGAAAGCAATGACCAAGAAATAGTTGTAAAATTCTTTGAGACGTGATTTTCACTATAGGTGAGAAAACCGTTAAAAATGGAAGACTTTATATTATCGCCCGGGTACTCGAAAATAAGCCATTTCGCACTTTCGGGCCTTTCCGGAATGATGTTTCGACTGCAATTTTTTTTAAGATAAATTATAAAGAAACGATAAGTGAAAAACATCAAAATTCGAATTTTCTTTCAACATGCACATTCAAATTTATAAAGCTATCATATGATCTTTTAAAAACTATTTTACATACCAGTAACCTACGAGTAGATCGAATCCGCCTGTGCCTGTAGCATCGCCACCTCCCGAAAACAACAATTATCCCGGAAACGATATTTTTTGCCGAACCTCCCGGCAACTGCCACTGGTTCTCGAATGCAAAATGCTGAGCTGCTATAAGAAAACTGTTACCAGTAACCTAGGTCAAATCGCCATGTACCTGTACCGTCGCCACCTCCCGAAAACAACAATTATCCCGGAAATGATATTTTTTGCCGAACTTCCCGGCTACTGCCACTGGTTCTCGAATGCAAAATACTGAGCTGCTATAAGTAAACCGTAAGTATGACACATAAGAAGTCGGGTTTGTGTTCGTGTATAATCATTATAGCTCGTAGCAGTCATTTTGAAAAGCGAGTTGATAGTCTTGCAGTTTGCACTTAAAATTTATATTTCGGGATGATAGAAGAAAGTGGCGAGTTACAGCTGGAAAATCCTGCCCGAAAAAAAATACATCGGCCTGGCATTTTCATAAATCATGACATTTTACTTCGCACATAACACAAAACTTGTGTAAAATTCTGTATTTGCTACATACAAGAGCATATCCGGATCGCGTCCGAAACATGAGAGTTATTGCGCAAAAACCATTGAAAAGTGGCGACTGGTCCTAGGTTACTGGTAGTATACATATTTGAAGTCAGGTTTATGCTCACATGTAATCCTTATAGCTCTTAGAAGTCATTTTGAAAAGCAAATTGATAGTCTTACAGTTTGCGCTTAAAATTTATATATCTGGATGCCAGAATAAAGTGGCGAGTTACACCTCGAAAATCCTGCCCGAAAAATATACATCAGCCTGGCATTTTCCAGGGTTCGTACAAGTGCTTAGAAGTGCTTAGGAGTGCTTATTTTTGGAAATAAAAAATAAAACTGCTTAGAAGTGCTTATTTTCATGACAAAGTGCTTAGAAGTGCTTATTTTTGGTTTTCTAATTAATTATTCTTATTTTTTATATATATTTATTATATATGCATATTTATTTTTCAATAACCTTATTTTTTGTCATGATTACATAATAATATGGTGAAGGTAAGATTTCATTTTACCATGTACATATAGTTCGTTTGGATGCATACAGTGTGCGTTCGTCACTCATAAATAAAGAGTATAGTTTTTTGGGCCTTGTCTTTGTATCCCCTGTGGGCCGGGGATGATAGAATAAGCCTACTGCGTTTGCTTTATGCATGTCGTAAGAGTCGACTTATTAAAGCTACTGTGCGTTTGATGTTTGGGTGGCACAGTTTTTCTTCGGTGGTGCCAAAAAGAAAGATTTAAAAAAAATGACAATAAACATCACTTGAATAAAAAAATAATAGCAACTGAATGATATTATACATTGAACTTACGTACCATTCTAATTTCAAAGGGCAGTTATTACCTACCGCCATTCCATCGCAGCAAAGAATCTGGGAATATCTCATGTCCAACCATCTTTGCGTCCATCGTAATCCTCTTGTCCAGAACCTATTTTCAGAGTACCTTGTCCAGGCCTGTTGTCTTTAAATATTATTCGGATTCTATTCTCCTACATAGTAAGAGGGGAAGGAAAGGTAAACCTTATCCAGTAACGAAAGACTGCATATCCTATAAAGGAAGTGTGTTGGAATATCATGAAAGGATATTTTTAAGGATTGTCTCACTCGTTTCCTTGCTGATTTTTGATAACACTGGCCACATTTTACAGTGGAAAGCGCCGTGGTAGCTTCCATGTATCGGCAAATGGAAAAGAAAAACGTTCCTAGAAAACAGTTTCTCCTCAGAAATATAATCTCGTGAAAAGTGCTATGTGCCTGAGTCCGAAAGAATTGGCTTCTAGGCCTGAGGTTTGCCGTCAAGAATTCGTTGAAGTTCTCAGCATCTTAGATGATGCAGGAAAAGTAAGCGGTGAGGATTGTGAAAAAGTGAAGACCCAATTTGACATTGATGTTGTCGTTTCGAGATGTATCAAGGAGTTCAGGAAATTCGATTACACCAATGATAGATTGGACTGTTTTCTCAAGAAAGACGTAGAATCCAAAGCGAATGAGCCGTTGTGGCATGTTGTGCAACTTGTACTTATGCTCTCACATGGACAGGCTACCTTGGAGGGAGGCTTTTCGGTGAATAAAGAAGTTGCGGTAACCAATTTATCTGAAAAATCGTTTGTTGCGCAGAGAACTATTTTAGATCATACTAGAGCAAGTGGTGGTTGTTTGGGCGTCGATATAACAAAAAGGATGATTTATATGTGCAATAGTGCTCGCAGCAGATACTCCCAGTATCTTGAAGATTAACGTAGACTCAAATGTGCTGAGGCAAAACAGTCGAAAAGAAAGTCGATCGAACGGGACATACGGGCACTCAAAGAGAAAAAAAGCAAGATTGAAAAGTGACGCTGAAGGTTTGCGAAGATCGACAGAGGACCTTCTAGACAACGTAGAAACTGCTAAAGGGGTCAAAATTCAACTCATGGTTGCCGAGACAAACAGCCTCAGGCGATCAAAGAACCAAAAGCTTCAGGAGGCACGGCTTATTGAAGAAAAAATGTCAAAGAAAATGGAGGTACTTAAGGATTCCATTTGGTTTCAAAGACGAAATTCCTGTAAAGTGTTCACACACACAAAAATTGTGACTTTTGAAACTATCGTACTTTTTGTACGATTTTTGTGATCATAGGTAGTATTTGATCTCTCTCGAGTATTGATCTCTCGTTTGATATTGTCATAATGGGTATACTCTGATTATTAAGTATCTTTTATTTCTCCAGAATCAGTTATTTTTTATGCGTTTATCTACTTTTTGCAATTTAAAAATTGTAGTTCCATTCTACATGGTTGAGAGTTTGATATTATCACTGTGAATTTGCTTGAAATTTGAATGCATTGATTTGTAGATGAAGAAACGATAAACTAAGTAGAAATTCTTTTCTTGGGTAACTGCGCTCGTTTAACTGTAGTTTTGTTTCATTAAAGTGTGTAAGTTTGCCATCTCAAATGTATAATTTACTGCTATATTTATTTATTATTGACAGTTTATTTCATATATTGCGAAGGGTTATTTTTATTGTTCAGGTGACACCGAAATTTGTTTTTTTTTTTGCGTACGCGTGTAATCATTATGATAGAATTTATAAAATGTGAAAATAAGTGGTATTAAAACATAGCAAAGAACTTAGGACTAGTTCATCTGCAGATTTATGGATTTGCTCTAAGTTTATAGTTTTGTGTAGTTAAGACCGGATTCGATCACTACATAAGATAGTTCAGGTATTTTGCTTTTTCAGTTTTAAATTTTGTTATTTTTAGAGATTGCTGTGAGTTGAGTTCTTTTTATGCTACAACGCCTACCTACTTATGAAAACAATTTTCTTGTGGCATAAAATGTCGTAAGCAATTAATCACCTAGTGTGATATTATTGAAATTAGGTAGGGCACGGAATAACAGTAATAAGTGGTTATTGATGGTATGTTTGCCACTGCTTTCAATATTTGTAAAAATGTGTGTAGTATGATTGATAACTTTTTTTGAAAAATTTTAGACTTTAATATTTTAAAATCGTTATCTATACTAAGCTTTTTATAGTTCCTAAATTTGGTTCTAATCAAAAAGTTTTATTTTCCAGATGATTCAAGTCTAGAATGTTTATTATTTAAGATGTTCTGGTATTTCAATAAATTGAATGAAGATTAAAAGGGTCATATTGGAATCAAATCGTATTTCTAGTCAAGTTCTTATGAAACTTGCTAAGCTTTCTGCACTCAAAACCGTTGTATAGTTTGACTAAATGCTTCCTGAAATCCCGTAGCATCGCCCTTAATTTCGAAGGTATAAGTCCACTTCAAAAGAGATAAATAAACCGGTTTCCGAAATGACACCTTTAAATAAATATATATATATATTATATATATATATATATATATATATATATATATATATATATATATATCAGGGCTTAGAAAGTGCTTAGTTTTTGAAGCGAGAAGTGCTTAGAAAGTGCTTAGTTTTGGTTAAAAATTGCTTAGAAGTGCTTATTTTTTTACGTCAAGTATCTGTACGAACCCTGATTTTCGTAAATCATGACATTTTACTTCGCACATAGCAGAAAACTTGTGTAAAATCCTGTATTTGCTACATACAAAAGCATATCCGGATCGCGTCTAAAACACGAAAGTTATTGCGCAAAAACCATTGAAAAGTGGCGAACGACCCTAGGTTACTGGTATTTTTCAGTCCCTTTAATAACCAACATGTGAATATGTTTCTGGTAAAATGAAATTTTGTTGATTTTCACCGGTTTTTTTCTATTATTCCTTTATATCCTTATCCCAACTGAATTCAGCCGAAACGCAAAACCTTTTCGGCAAAAGTCAAAGTGCGTATTGGCATATAAGCGAATTCGCTCTTCCGGGTCTTTCCGTGGATGTGTTGTTTCAACTGCAAATTTTTGGGAAAAAGTATAAAGGAATGATGAGGTTAAAACATAAAAATTCTAATTTTCTTTCAATATGCACACTTTCAAATTTGTAAAGCCCATCATAGGATCTTTTAAAAACTACCATTAACCTGGGTCTTTCGCCAGTGTTCATGCAAGCTCGCCATCCCGGAAAACAACATTTATCCCGAAAATGTCATTTTTCTCTCGCCAGTTATCACCCGAGAGGTCGGCTAAATAAAACAATACTCCTTTAAATGATAGGACTACCTAAACCAGTTGATTTTGGTATACCTTTTCTTTTAATATTAGTTGTTTATGTTGTTATCTAATAAATTAATTCGCAAAATTCTTTGATTTCGGGATGACAAAATAATATGGCGGAGTAAGGTTGTCCAAAGATATTTTATTTGTAAATATATTCAACTCTCCTGTAACTCTACACAAACACTACAATTGGCTTTGTAATTCTCCGAAAACATGTCTAAAATAGTAAAATTCAACACTTTCGACATTCCAAAGGGGAACTCACTTACACCGAAAACAAAGTAATCGTTGAAAAACCACCCAGAAGTGGCGGACGGTCGTAGGTCACTGGTATTTTACGTATTATTCAGTTGTTTTAATAACCAACATGTGAATATGTTTCTTGCAAAATGGAATTTTGTTTATTTTTTACCGTTTTTTCTCCATCACTTTATATCCTTATCCCAACTGAATTCAGCTGAATCGCAAAAAGCCAAAGTGCGAATTGGCTTATGGTATGTAAACACCATTTTAAAGATCTCGGGCCACACTATCAGTATACTAGGACCGTTTTTTCAGTTTTTTAGCCCTCAGCCAATATTGGCTGAAGGCTATTGCTATGGCCGTGTCCGTCTGTCCGTCCGTTAACACTTACCTTGTGAACACGCTCTAGCCTACAATGTTTTTGCCAATCGCTTAGATATTTGAAATATAGCTTGTATATAGACCAATGAAGATCCCTATTGTTTTTGAGCTATATCCGACCGAGGACAGTGGCTCATCTGGACTTGGACATTTTCTTATTTGTACCATTATCAAGTTTGCTTAACATGTGGCTTGTGAACACTCTCTAGCCTACAGTTATTTACCAATTACTACGATATTGCGGATATAGCTACTATATAGAGCAATTAAGATCCCTATTGTATAGGAGCCATATCCGACCAAGGACAGTGGCTCAGCTGAACTTTGAAATTTGCACATTTCTACCAATATCAGGTTTGGTGACATGTGGCTTGTGAACACTCGCTAGCCTACAATTCTTTATCAATTAGTAAGATATTTTAGATATAGCTAGTATATAGACTAATAAAGATCCCTATTGTTTGTGAACTATATCCGACTAAGGACAACGGCTCAGCTGGACTTGGAAATTTTCATATTTGTACCATTATCAAGTTTGCTTATCATGTGGCTTGTGAACACTCTCTAGCCTACAATTATTTACCAATTACTAAAATATTTCGGATATAGCTACTGTATGGAGCAGTGAAGATCCCTATTGTTAATGAGTCATATCGGACCAAGAAAAGTGGGCTCAGCTGGACTTGGAAATTTTTTATTTGTACCATTATCAAGTTTGCTTAACATGTGGCTTGTGAACACTCTCTAGCCTACAGTTGTTTACCAATTACTAAGATATTTCGGATATAGCTACTGTATGGAGCAGTAAAGATCCCTATTGTTAATGAGTCATATCGGACCAAGAACAGTGGGCTCAGCTGGACTTGGAAAATTTTTATTTGTACCATTATCAAGTTTGCTTAACATGTGGCTTGTGAACACTCTCTAGCCTACAATTCTTTACCAATTACTAAGATATTTCGGATATAGCTACTGTATGGAACAGTGAAGATCCCTATTGTATATGAGCCATATCCAACCAAGGACAGTGGCTCAGCTGGACTTTGAAATTTGCACATTTCTACCAATATCAGGTCTGGTGACATGTGGCTTGTGAACACTCGCTAGCCTACAATTCTTTACCAATTACTAAGATATTTCGGATATAGCTACTGTATGGAGCAGTGAAGATCCCTATTGTTAATGAGTCATATCGGACCAAGAACAGTGGGCTCAGCTGGACTTTGAAATTTCATCCTAAAGCACTGCTACCCTTTTTTTCTTTTCGGTGCTAAGGATTGAAATGAGCCTGTGACCTGCCTCAAACCTACTATTTTCCTTGTTTCGAATGTTCCAGCTGGCTGAGGGCTATGCATCTCTGATGCCTATGTTTTGTTTTGTTTTTGTTAATGTTTTTTTTTTTTTTTTTTTGGTGTTTTTATCATAAATTCAAATTTCAGGTTGCCAGGTGGTGCCGCTTTGTATGATAAAAATGTGCGATTTTAGACACTTCCAACTACGAATAATAAAACAAATCACACTTTGGGTGTTTCGAATAAAATGCGCAAGAATTTTGAATTTCGACTGCGAGGGAACCAGGTAAAAAAAATAAAGAAATGATGGAAAAATATGGAAGAAATATCGCAAAAACAGCTCATGCTCGGAACATAAAAGAAATTGAAACTATTTGTTAAAACTTTTAATAAATTAAAAAAACAATAGCATAAGGGTTGTTAAAAATCTGATTGCTCATTGGTGCACTTCTTTCATTTTTTACCCAGCTATTTTTGTTTGAAACGCAACATTTTGCACATTTTTATTGCGAACACCCAAAGTTTAATTTGGCTTATCTGAAGCTACGAGTACTCGTATCACAAAATAGATCAATTCGTACCCAAGATCTTTAAGATGGAGGTGAAAAACATCAAAATTCTGCTTTTCTTTCAACATGCGCTCTTTTGAATTTAAAAAGACATCATACGATGTTTTAAAAGCTATTTTACATGTTACCCTGTCCCTTTAATAGCCAGCATGTGAACTTTTGCGAGTTTTTGTATCATTTGTTTATACCGTTATCCCAACTAAATTCAGTCGAAACACAAAAACTTTTCGGCAAAAGTTTAGGTACGAATCCGCTTATTCTTTCCCACAAACTGCGTCACAAGAGAACGAGGCAAGAAACCTTAAAATTGACCAGTATATTCGTTTACAAGCACTGGGGGGGGGGGGGGCTGTGTTCTCTGTATATATATATGTTACAGCGGATCTCTAGAATCATCGGATCTGTTCAATTAGCGCATCTGTAGATTCACTGAAATTTTCAGTAGGATTCCTAAAGTAGGATTCCTAACGGTGTCTTCTATTTGTGAGTACATTTTTTCATAGAAATATCAATCAGAGACTACTCATCTACAATTAAAGGAAAAAAAGAAAAAATATTAAAACTATTATTACAGATTTTTACGGAAAAGTCATAAATTGCAATTGTTTATCACAACTTTAACTCTCAAAGTCTCAGTTATGGATTTATCATTAAAATATTCAAAATGTTTTGTTTGCAATTATAAATCCACTATGATCGGCAGCCTAAAATTCACTTAATGTTAATCAGTCACGAATAGCAACTACCATTATTCTTCATATGTTGTTCCCACAAGCAAGACTGGAATGACATCGAGAGTTGCGTTTCACTTTTGCTTTGAAAGAGTGCCCCCATGGGTTCAATGTGAGTAAAAAATGCAGTTTAAACTAATAAATTCCTCTAAAATAGATTGCAAAAATGTTATTGGATATTTCCGGAGAAAAAGGTGTACTCCGGGGAACCAGGAAGAATTATAAGAGGGTGGAGAGTTGAATTTCAAAATTGCAATTGCGGTACATAAACTTACTGCAATTTAGATCACGCGATGAAAGATAAACTTTGAAATGCAATTATACCTGTGATTTCAATGAGATTACACAGTTTTAAATGACGTCTGTGATTATGGTAATTGAAAAGAGTAATCCATTTTCCACAATTCACAGTTCAGTGAAAAATACAGTCTTTAATTGTAGATCACAAAAACATTGCGTACTTAGGAATTGCAATTAATTTGGGCAACTGACATCACATTCAGAAACCATTCCTTTGATTTAGATCACACGAATGACCATTTTTGCCTATTATAACAATTTCAGCGGATCTGTAGAATTTTCTTAGCCCAAAACCAGCGGTCCGCTGAAAATTTCAGCGAATCTTCACAGATGCGCTAATTGAACCAGTGGATCTGTAGATTCGCTGAAAATTTCAGTACAGATCCGCTGATTCCAGAGATCCGCTTTGACACAAACATATATATATATATATATATATATATATATATATATATATATATATATATATATATATATATATATATATATATATATACGGGTTTTTTTGCATTTTTTTCACTTTGGCAGGCTATATCCCCAAAACAGTTTGTTGGATTAGGCTGAAACGTGGCAAGAACATACACATATAGTGCAAATATTCACTGCGAAGTTTTTCCGCTGAAAATGTATTTTTGGCGAATTTTTAAATTTTTGATTTTGAACTTTTGTGGCCATATTGTTGCGATATCTCCGAAACGGTTTGTTGGATTAGGCTGAAACTTGGCAGGAACTCACAAAACGTGTAAATGTTTGCTGCGAAGTTTTTTTGGCGAATTTTTAAAGTTTTGATTTTTAACTTTTTTGGCCATATTGTTGCGATATCTCCGAAACAGTTTGTTGGATTAGGCTGAAACGTGGCAAAAAGAACCCACATACAGTGCAAATGTTTACTGCGAAGTTTTTCTTCATTTCCGTTGAAAATGTATTTTTAGCGATTTTTTGAATTTTTGAATTTTAACCTTTTTGGCCATATTGTTGCGATATCTCCGAAACGGTTTCTTGGATTAGGCTGAAACTTGGCAAGAAGAACTCACAAAACGTGTAAATGTTTACTGTGAAGTTTTTTTTTTCATTTCCGTTGAAAATGTATTTTTGGCGAATTTTTTAATTTTTGATTTTTAACTTTTTTGGCCATATTGTTGCGATATCTCCGAAACAGTTTGTTCCATTAGGCTGAAAAATGGCAAGAAGAACCCATATGTAGTGAAAATGTTTACTGCGAAGTTTTTCTTCATTTTCTGTAAAAATGTATTTTTGGCGATTTTTTTTCAATTTTTGGGGCTCGCCAATGTTGTACTTTTAAGCAAGGAATTTTTTTTCACGTGACTGATTGGGGGGCGGGGGAGATATATCCGTTTTTGTTTTAGCAAAAACACTAGCCAGTCTAGTCATTTTACATGTGATTCAATCACAATAGCGAGTTGTCTGAATTTCCACAAATATTCTTTTTATATCCATAATATATACTATCAAAAATTCATTTCATAGACTAAAAATAGTTTTGTTACATAAACAAAAGCCGAATCTGTCTTTTATAATCCTATTGGGTGACAAATACGATGTTCAGTTCTTCATTAATTACATGGCATCCTATTTGATTACACAAAGCATACCAAGATCAGAGGATAAGCACACAGCTGGCACCTGAATTTGTAACCACAAACCTGTATTTTTCCGATTCGAGTAAAATAATCTGGGTCAACTGGGACAGCTTTGCGGAGTTTTACAAGAAAATTACCTGACGTTCAATCACTGCGATATTCGATAAGAACTGATACCATATTATTTAAAATAAGAATTAACAAGCAAATAAGAAACCAGATATGTTTTGGTAGGCCTCTGAATTAGACTGTCGATAATTCGATTGTTAGATAGAATCAATAGTGCTTCATTCTTTTTATTTCAATGGGTGAAAATGAATTAAAACAATGTCATTTCTTATCTTTTTGGGAAAAGAAAATGAAAACATTAGAAAATTTAATTTATATTGACTGTTTATTGAAATGTCGGTTGAATAACTTCATTTCAAATCATTTGTATTTTCAATGTTTTCGATTTTTGTCTATTTTTAAGGCAAGAAAGTAAGTTCTTTATTTAGTCTACAACGAATATTACGAAATAATGAAAAAAAATCTATTTATGTGACATTCGGCATGTTGGTACTCTCTTCCTATCCTATATCCTACCAAAAAATCTGTGGTTTCTTATTTGCTTCATTGTTCTTAATATTAAATAATGCAATGTCAATTGGTGCAAATGAATATCATGAATAACAAATACTAATACTGAGATTTACAAAAAAAAACAAACTATTTTTTAATGTGAATATCCATATTTTCTTTTTACAGCCAGAGAGATTTGATCTAAAAATGTTGGAGAACTGAGTTAGCTGGTTTGTGCAGACAGCCAAGGATGAATGTAGTCACTATCATTTGCAGTCTCCCAACAAGAGTATTCACTCTTTTGAGAAGAAGGTACTTATTTACAATTATAATAACAATGTTATGCTGCTTCACCGCAACTGAGTCATTGATCGCAAATGCGTGAATATTTGTGATGCAACTGAATATCGTGGACTAACTCAAAGCAAATTGTAGCATTTAGTTTTGTTAGTCACCATACGGGGCTTTATGCCCCGAATTTCTGGTAGTAATTCGCTGCCAAAGGTTTGCGTGTTGTCTTCCTGTCCATAGCCGTAACTGTCACATTGATGATCAGTTCTTTGTGATATTGGGTACATAGTACACTTATAGTGGATAGGTGCACGTCATTTTTTTTTAATTTGACCAAGTGTTACATTTTTCATCTTTTCGTCTGCAATTTTATTTGACACGATATCATAAAAAGTGTTTGGCGAGTCATCACTGAATTTTAAACATGGCTTGATGTTGGGATTGATCGGGAAATTAAAGATAGCCGCCAATCGCCATCTCGGATTATTCTAAAAATTTCTATGCGTCAGGCAATTTCATGTTTCGTCACCAAATTTTAGGTAAGGTAAACCATCTAAAAGTGACGCTTGGGACTAGTTTTTGGATGGATAGGAACCTTTGAAACGACCGTCTGAAGCCGCCTTGCATTTTCATTTGCATTTCTTGTCAACGCGGTAACACAAAACTACTTGACTCATCGCCACCAAGTTTTAGACACGTCCTTATCATTTTAAAAACACGCTTCGGGTTGGTTTCGATCGTTTTGGTTTCGATCGTTGTATCTGAACTTTTGAATCAAGGTTACAAATTTTCCATTGAAACAAGAGATAATAAAAAGTCAAAACTAACATAAGGTAAAGGCCCTGTGAGCCTCCGTGATTGAGGTTCGGTCTGATTGAGGCCTGTGCCGTCGGCATATTGGAAGATTTGTAAAGTAACATTGTAATTTGAAATTTATCGATTCATTTTATTCTGCACCTTACAATTGCTCTATTGACTAAAGATATACAGGATAAAATGAAGAAAGAGTATGTGAAAGGCTGACAAAATGACGGTTGCATTTATATTTTTTAACAGGTTGCGAATTACTCGAGTGTCATGGGTGCAAGTAGCCTTGCTGCTGCTAATATTGTTCATCATTACGTGGAGAACACGACGCTCTATGGATTCATACAAGCTCATCATGGGACAAGAGGGCGACGTGTTTACAAACATCGTCGATGACGTCACATGGCAAGTTGAAAAAGAGGCTCGATTTGAGATACGTAACCATGGTAATGTGATTTTGGTTGCGAATCTAGGCCAGGGTTTTGAGTCTGGTGGTGCCATTGAGTGTGATGCGGGTGTGGTTAGCCAGAAATGCCTGCAGTGGGGCCAGATTGGCAAGGTCACAGTGACTGAATACAGCGACAAGACCGCCAAGTGTTTTGACGTTCACAGTATAAGTTTAGATAGGGCACACAACCCTATGGATTGTTTCGAGCTTGAAAGTAGTTCCCTGGCGCGAACCTTTTGGTATGGTGGCGCGGAAACGTACCAAGACAGGTGGCCCATTAATCTGAGAATCAAAGAAAGACCTCATGCATCTGACACAGGAGGTTATGGGTCGGTGTTAGAACGCTACTGGTTCTCAAGCAATGGCATAGGAATATTTGTGAACGATCTAGTGCCCTTACATGTCAAAGCCGATGGAAGATCGTTGTGCCTGATTGGAAAATACGATGGTGAAACGTACAGGAATTTTCAAAACGAGGCTCCGTTTTTGAAGTACACAATCTGCGCTAAGGGAAATGTACTGGATGTTCATAAGTATATGTCAGAGCGATACTTAAAGAAACCGAAAGGCATACCGGATGAAAAGATGATCAAATTTCCCGTGTGGTCAACATGGGCTAAATTCAAATCTGCTATAACACAGCAGTTGACTGTGCAGTTTACGGATGAAATCGTTAACCATGGTTTTCCTGCTTGTCAAATCGAAGTTGATGACCGATACTCGATTAGTTACGGCGACTACATCTTTGATTCGGAGAAATTTCCAAAGCCTAAGCAAATGATTGATTATATTCACGGCAAAGGCTTTCGAGTTACGGTTTGGACTCATCCATTTTCAAACTTAGAAACTAGGTCCTACATTGAAGGCAAAGAACTAGGTTACTGGGTGAAGGACGAAAGCGGGGACAAAGCGGGACTGGCGAGATGGTGGAGGGGTCAGGGAGGATGTCTTGACGTCACAAATCCGGACGCAGTCACCTGGTTCTTCGGCAGGCTCTCGCACATTCGGGATCTGGGCGTGGACGGCCACAAGTATGACGCCGGCGAAATTGGCTTTTTGCCAAAACGATTCAAAACTAAAAAGCAACTTCAGAACCCATGTCATTATTCCATGATTTACGCGGAAGCCATGCACAATAATACAAATACATTTATGCAAGTTCGCGTTGGCTACAAGTCCCAGCATTTGCCTATTTTTGTCAGTATGATGGATAGAAATTCAGACTGGGGCTATAATATGGGATTACGGTCTTTAATTACTACGTCACTGGTATTCGGCAGTATCGGATACTTCTTCATAATGCCTGATATGATTGGAGGAAATGCGTATTGCCATGGAAACATGGACTGTAATGACATTAAACCGGAAAGAGAGCTTTTCATTCGTTGGATAGAACTGAATGCGTTTTTACCCATGATGCAATTTTCAATCACCCCCTGGCAATATGACAACGAGGTCGTGGAAATCGCCAGAAAGTACGTCACTCTCCATGCCGATTACGTGGCACCGAAAATCATCAGACTTGGGAAAGCCGCCATGACAACGGGAGACCCGATGATACGTCCAATGTGGTGGTTGGCGCCAGATGACCCCGTGACCTTTGAAATGGATTCGCAGTTCATGGTGGGCAACGATTTGCTGGTGGCTCCCGTGCTAGACAAAGGGGCCGTGAGTCGTGAGGTGTATTTACCCAAAGGTATCTGGAAAGACATGAACACGGGAAAAGAATACGTTGTTGAAAAGTCGGGCTATTTTATTGACTCATACTCAGTGAAACTAGAGCAGATCCCTTATTTTGAACGGGCACTGGTACCCTGAGATGATCTGAACAAAACGAGTGCTGGTTTCAGCTTCATCTTGTGATAAAACTTTTTTTTTTCTATTTGGCATTGCCTATGTATTCTCCATGCTGACTGAAGTGGGATATACTTGTTTGGTCTCTTTGAAGGTAATATGTAAATTATGCGATGGTATGCATGTGAGACCTTTTTTTCAACCTTAGTTTTTGGCCCCAACCTGGGGTTTTAGACTTTCGGTTTGCGTGTTGTCCGTCCGTCCGTCATCGCCTGATACTCTCACACGATATTTGTTATATAGATGACCTATACTAGTTGGTTGGTGCATGATGTTATGATTTTAGTATTTTCACCGTATATTTTTAAGTCCGGTTGCGGCTGTGTTCTCTACGATGCCTTATTAAAATTTAATTAAGTACTCCTTTAACATGCAAATTAGTTTCCCTTAGGATTCAACCTAACCCGAGACTTTGGTTACACTGGACGTAATGATATGCTGGCAATCCTTAAGAGTTTGGATGGACTCGTGTTAATGCTGTGCCTAAATGCCTGTCGATGTCTTGGTTTGGAGATCTCGCGAGAAAACTACGATAAATAGTGAACTGGACGTGAAGGAGAAAGGTTGTTGTTAAATGTAATAGTTAAAAAGCTTAGATCAAATCATTCCAATGCTAGTTTGTGGTTGTTGGTGCCCGTCGCCACGTGGCGTGAAGCGCGGGACAGTGATATTCTGACCTGTTTGTCTGTCCGTCTGTTTGTCGACATTTTTAATTGTGCGCGCCATATATCAGTAACAATTCATGAGATTCAGTTACTCACTTGCGTATAGAAGACGTTGTGGTGGAGCTGTGCCATGGTTGGTTGTTTTTTCTCTACTTGTGGCTCAGATAATGTAAAAATGCTAAATTTTGAAATTTTTCAGTTCTACTTACGAGTTGGTACGTTTGTGAGTTTGTACGCGCCATATCTCAGAAAGCGTATCTCAATTTCAAGGGGAAATTACTCCAGTACTTTGGCCTATCCAAATCACGCGAAACCATAAGATTGCCCCCCCCTACCCCCCCCCCCCCCCACCTGTCTCCTTGCCCCCGGGGATTCACCGACATGTTGTTTGCTTTCTAACGCATTGTTCTGCTCTTGTTCTGCTACAGCGCTGTGCCAAAAAAAAAAAAAAAAAAAAAAGAAAGAAGAGAAAATAAGAAAGGTAAGTCTTTGGTGTGGCCATTTTTGTGTAACAGCGGGGTGTCAAAAAGTAGGACTTCAGTAGGGTCTTTCGTAATCTTCCCCAACATTCTTTTTCCTTCCTTATTTTTTGTATTATACAGATGCTTCTAGAATTAGGGGTGAAATCATGAATGTACATACAAGCACATTATAATACACGATTCCCGAATAAGGTATGGAATATCGGGAATGTACTAAGGTGGTGTTGCGGTGTATGTTTGTTTCAGAATTGTAGGGCGAAAACTTATTTTTGTACACGGGGAGGGTTTGAAAAAGGGGAAAAAAAGAAGAAAAAGAAAAAAAAAACCGGTGCCGTTGGCAAATATGGAGCCAACATTTGGTAAATCCCCGAAACCCTAAATTAAAAAAAATGGCGGTATTTTCCAACTTTGCATTTCTTCGAATAGTGTCACATTATAGTTTGACAACCATGTAATCGATGTGAGCACTGTGCCTCATGCTGTAAGCATTGGCTTGCTGTGCACAAGTACCGTAGCTGTGGATTACGGAGCAGCGAGTGTTTGTGCAGAGATATTTCCTGTTTTTTTTTTTTTTTGTTTTTTTCGTTTTTTTTTTTTTTTTTTTTTTTTTTTGTTTTTTTTTTTTTGGCGCAACCATCAAAATTCACAGGACCCGATCACGAGATTCTATCGCCTTCGATGGTAAATTCCGCCCTCTAAGGAGACCCTATGTCGGCCATGTCTCGGACTGGTGGAGGAAGGGGGGGGGGGGTGATCCCGGACGGCGGCCTTGCGGCATTTCTGTTATGAGCCAGGGTGAACACTAATGTGTACATTTTCCAATTTGTTTTTTTTTCTTCAAGATCCCGAGCCATGTTGTTATTTCGTAATGAAGTTGTTTAGTTTAAATTTATGAACGTTTATGTTTCAGAGTCTTCGTATTTTCTTATCACTATTAGGAATTCTGTGGTCCATTAAGTCGTTATATTCATATTGTTGATATATATTTATTTATGTTCAGTGCTCAAAAATTCTTAATGCTACAATAGTTATATGTACTTTGCTTGACTCTAAAATATAGGAGGTTTGGTCAGTGTTGAAATTAAGTTTTAGACTTGTAAAGAATTTTGGAAAAAAAAGTTGGTTCTGCTTTGCCAGTCGGGTAGACAGCTGAAATTGCGAAGGAAAAAGGTGGACGGATCACGTGTGAAAATATGCTGCTGATGGAAAAAGGAAAAGAAATAAAGATAAGAAAGAAGTAAGAAAGAAATAGGCCGAAATTTATGGTCCGAAATACTCAACACTTGGCAAGTCCAAGACTTGCAAAGAATATATGAAAGTTGTATGGGGTCAGTGTCTTTTTCCCCCTCTTTACTTGTTCGTCATTTTGTCTTTGGCGTTGGGGCTCCCAAATTGGTCTGAAGTTGTGCACTGTGAATCAGCTGAATTTTTTTTTAAATTCTACTCTAAGGGAGAAAGTGATTTTAAAAAATATTATTATTTGGCCAAGTGTTTAATTTTTCGCCGTTGAAAAATAGGTTCTCGTTCTTTTTAATTTTTTGCCTTTTCTGAGCCGATGTCGATGTATTTTCAGTTCGGTTTGATTTGATTTCGAGCCGGATGCTTTTGCAGTCATGTATTCTGTTTCTTGTTTCATGTACTTTCAGATGTGGAGTGCAGGTTACAAGTTTATGAAGATGTTTCCGCAAATACAGTGTGTTTTTAAACAAGATGTTTGTTTGTTTTTCCGCAGATTTCATGAATATTGATTGTTTATCATAATCGGACACAATCTCGATTACTAGTCAGAAAAACAATTTACGTGCAAATTGCGTGCTTGAATTCATGTCTGTTCAATGTGTTTAGATGTATAGCAGTTTATATTCTGTAGTTAAAATAAATATATTCTTCATGCTCTTTGCGTGTTTTTTTTTTTTTTTTTTTTTTGGTGTTAATAACATAAAAAGGGATACTGCTACCCGCAAGATCTGCGCAGAAAATCTGTTAAGCCTTAAAAAATTGGGCCAATTGAATGCGTGCATGGGGTGATTCCTGGCGATCCTACCATATCTTGCTCTAAAACTCGTCGACCTTTCCGATTTGATTAAAATGTGGCAGGAAGGTAATCGAAGAGGCCAACTGCAAAAGTGATTTTATACTGACGATCAGACAACAAATTGATCAAAAACTAATATTTCAACAAAAGCAACCAAAATATTAATTCAGCAGGTCTTTTTGTGAGCACTTTAATTTCTGAAAATTTGTCCATCATTAGTCTGAACATTATTAATATTACTTTTATTATTCTCATACTATTTTTATTTTAAATAATTTAAAATTATTAATATTTAAAAAACGCCTTTTCTCAGTCACCGTATTTTTTTCGCCCTTCTCCCGTTAATTTAAATATGCGGCAGTTTATATGTCAAAGGAAATGTCGGGATCTGGACAGAAGGACAATCAAATGTCTGGTCATCAAGCTGTCTAGGGAGCCGAGGACCACGTAGCCGCATAGACCAGGATTCACCACTACAAAACTGGGCGTTACTTTTTGAATTAGCTGATTATGGGATATGCGATAGAAAGGGTGGGGTGGGGGGCGTGGGGGCTCAGCTGTTGTTCCCATGTCTGTATATGTGCATGTGTGTTATTAGGCTATTACGTTTTTTTGACGATCCGACAACAACTGGTGGAATAGCGAAACTTCCCTTTTAAATTTTTTAAACTCAATTTTGGACATCACCACGACTTTAAAACAGAATTGTTTTGGTTCAAAGCCTTTATAACAAATAGTAATGAACCAGGCCACAACGATCGATTGTTGCGGATTTTTTCAGGATCGAATATCGTACAAGTAAATTTTGGACTTAAAGTATCAGTTGCTACAGTTTTTATTGAATCGTTTTGAAATTTAACATGTTTTCTATGTACAGAACGGGCTGTACTTTAGATTTAAAGTGGTCGACATAGGGATTTTTTCGACATTTCATCTGAAGCAGTGAAAAATTTGGGTATCATTTTTAAAAGGCAAGACCCCATTTAGTTTTTCGAAGGTCTGTGTTTTCCAGCTTTGTAGAAAATTGTTTCAGGGCGTACCAAAATGGCTTATGCTGTACTTTGATAATTCCAAAAATATCGATTTGCTGCGAATTTTTATCGATTTTTTATATGGTAGAATACATACATAAATTAATTTGAAACTTAAATATATATATGTACTCCTATACTTACAATTGGATAATTTTGAACGTCACATAATTTTTTTCTATGTTCACAAGAATGCTTGTTGTTCTTTATGTTGAAATTCATCGCTTTCGAAATCTTCGGAGAGTGAAAGCTATCACTTCAATGATGTATCTCCTCATTTCATTTTTTTTTTTTGGTTCAAACTTGGTACCAAGTTGCCCATTGAGGTTCTCAAATTGGTTTATGCCTTTTTCAGAGTCTCAAAAATGTCGTTTATACTGACCACATTCCGCATTGCTATACCTACACGTGGATGAATATAGAAATTGAGTATTAAGGTACCCACAACTCGTACGCCCTCCCCCTTCAGATAACGGATAAAGGTGGGCACATCAGAAGTATATTTCCAAATATATGGGGGTGGGGGAGAGGAGATTGGGCGAGCGGGCCGTCGGGGGAAATAGTTGTTTTTGTTTGAAACAAAACGAGAATGGGTGACTGATAAATATGTTTGTCATTTTCGGGAAAAGTGATGTGGGCCCGCGCTAGTCGCTCTAGTTGTTATGTTTTATGAGAGAAAAACACCCGTTCCGAAAGGGTCTCGAACCCTTAATCTTCCGATTTCATCAAAGTTAAAGAGAGCCGAAATCAGGCGCCTTATACGTTATGCCACACACGTTTATACCGGTGTATATGCTGAATATCAACAGATGGCAATCTTGACTGACTGTGTGACTGTCGCATGACTGGATATTTTAAAAGTCTATCGACTTGGAATCCGGCAAACATTTGTGATGAAGCCCATTTTAAACTTTTAAAATGAGGGAAATTTTAGGGGGACGTTGTGTTGTTTAGCACTTGTTGAGCCATGTGTCCACGTATAAACCATTTAAAATTGTCAGTTAACCCGTTTTTTTTTTTTTGTTTGTTTTTTTTTTTTTTTTTTTCTCACAAACATCCTTTACGGCGATTCAGACTGTTGTGTATTTGATCTTTTTACCTTCTTGTTCAGCCGAATAACCGGAAATTCCGCGAAAATAGTACTCAGCCTGCTAATTGTGTCTACAAAACAGACAGATCTGTCTTGAGGCTAGCTCTTTTGTGAGAACGCGAGTAAACCTGAAAAATAACTGGAACAACTAATACAGAACCACGTACACCAGTGTGAAATAGGCTCCTGAAGCTGGGCCAAAGTACATTTTTTCCTACCATTTCTTCTTATGTTGCCCTTAAATCGTTTCCAAAAAAGGCTTACTTTTTTTCCGCCGAGCAGGGGCACTTACGTGCCAACTAGTTGCCATGCGTATCTATGACTTTCTAAAAAAAAAAAACAAACCCAAACGCAGGTGCTAAATTAAGTTTGAAAAATACGCCCTTGTTTAGCGAACCGCGGAATGAAGTTCCAAAAACCCCCTTTTCTCCGAAACGCTTAGTACTGAATGAAAATTACCCTCTTTCTTAACGAAATAAGCATTCCTCGCGGACCGCTTCTAGTCTCAAAATTATCCCCTTTCTCCGAGTTTTTTTTGTACACCCATAGTAACACACATGATACCAAGCCCTCCCATCCCAGGTGCCCCGTGTTTTCATAAAATACATGTCACCAGCACCCACCTTCAAAAATTTTAAAATTAATAATCATTAACCGTCTTCCCCATATGAATTTAAGCTAATGAGTTCGATTACATTCGTTGAAAAGGGAATAGCTGGGATATATAGCGCATTACTTTGACTGGAAATTAATCGCATGGAGCGTTTGAAAACTAGGGGAAAACTAAATATTTTATTGACTACCATAATTTAACATCCGATACGCATTGCCCCCCTTTATTTTTTTTTAATTGAAACAATTATGAAAATAAGTTTACCAAATATTATTTAGAAAAAAAAAAAAAAAGATTTAGAATCGAGTTTTGGGGAGGGGTGGGTGAGGGGGGGGGGGGGGTCAAGGATAACTTGGACTCTTTGTTCAGTCTGTAGACAAATCCATTGGCAGCATTTGCTTCCTCTCTCAGATCCTTTTTCCAGCAAAACCATTGAATTGGGCAAGATTTCAAGGCAAGTCATGGACGAAAAAAATATTTTTTAAGGTCTCTACAGGAAGGTGACAGCGGCAAACTGTTTTCTACCAATCAGTTATTTCCGCTGATAGGAAGTTGATATTGCTGCCATCGTCATCAATTCACTGATCGTAATAGCCGAAATTTTTCCAAGGGACTTGTTACCTGATGATACGTAAAGTGAGGACCAGGTCCAGCAGGATATCTTGCCCCCTCCCCCACCCAATCCCTCCAAGATCTATTGGCCTGCATTGGAAAAGTTGTACTGTTTCACCTGTCCGTCTCCAGGATGTAGGGGAAAACTTTTCATTTTGCTTCACATTGTTTTGATTGAGTAAGATAACAAATGTGGAATATCCACAGCTTTGTTAGTCTCTGTTATGCAATTGATTTTTTATTATTTTTTTTTCTCTTGTTTTGGGGCAGGGAGGTATCTCTTAGACAGGAAGCTAGTTCACCTGTTAGACTGTTACACTTTGACCAGGATATACCATACTAACTTGTCGGGCTGAGATGCAAGATACGCATGGGGCACTGGCGGGCTAACTGACTGGGATGTTTTATACCGATTGGGCTACATCAAAGGGCTCAGTTTTGCTCTTCACTGTAATGCGCGGTTATGATAAAAATATTGTTAAGGTGGGGCAAGAGGCCCCCCTTAAGCGCGATTTGCTATAAAATTTTATTGAGTTGAGATATGTTCCTTATCTTTTGGTTGGTATTCAACCTCAAATCCCTCTACCTCCACAATAGTGAATCAGTTATTAAAACTTTTTATTTTTCATGAAAAACTGAATAATTTTTTTTTTGCCCTTAGTGGGCCTTTTGCCCCATACCTGGGGCAAAAGGCCCAAGGGTGCCCCCGAAGGGTACAATGTGAATATCATCTCAAAAAATTACTATCGCCTATCATCGGTTACACTCTGTTATGTTTTTAGTAACAGCAAGGCCACTTACTAATTTCATGATATTACCCTAAAATCTGTAACCTATAAAAACTTCTATGGCTTCTCAAAAAAATTCTGATTCTTATGAAATTGACCCCCGAAAAAATTAAAATAATGCATTTACTTGCAACACAGTGCCACTGTTGTGGTTTTATTTAGATTACGTGTGCTTTCGCCATGTGGCGCTTCAATCAGTTTTGATTTTGAGTGAAAAAAGTAACACATTCCAAAATAACGTTGAGTGGGCCTTTAACTCCGCATGGGCGTCTTGCCCCACCTTACAAAGTGTGAAAGCTGTTATATCTGCGCCTTTGCTTTTTAGTCTTTAAAATACAATGCCTGCACAATTACACTAGTTATTTATGCCTAAATATCAAACTTTTTTGTAACCGAATTAAAATAACCAAAAACAAAATCTGCGCTATCACATTCTCCTCTCTTCCTTTCTCCCTGATTTCTGCCCGTTTCTCTTGTCTCTCGTCTCGTCTTTCTCTCTCTCTCTCTCTCTTTCTCTCTCTCTCTCTCTCTCTCTCTCTCTCTCTCTCTCTCTCTCTCCCCCTCTCTCTCTCTCTCTCCCTCTCTCTCACACTCTCACTCTCTCTCTCCCTCTCTCTCACACTCTCACTCTCTCTCCCCCCCCCCCTCTCTCTCTCTCTCTCTCTCTCTCTCTCTCTCTCTCTCTCTCTCTCTCACTCTCTCCCTCTCTCTCTCTCTCTCTCTCTCTCTCTCTCTCTCTCTCTCTCTCTCTCTCTGTCCGGAATATAAATCCGAAGACAGATGAATAAAACTATGATCTGACGCCACTTGCATTACGGAAGCTGCACTTTCACATTGGTACTAAAATCGTTGATCGATAATAATTTTTAGTGTTATGATTTTTAGCTTATAATGGTTGAAAATCTTTTATTACTCTGTACAGTTCCACAGAGGGCAGCTAGATTATGCTCCTAATTTTTAAATTTAAAGCTTCAGTCATTACAAGGATTTCCCAGATTTTTCACTGACTGTCGAATAATAAAAATCCCGTGCTACAAAGATACTGTGTCCTGTATCTAGTTTTCACAAAAGTTTGCTGGGGCATTAGGGACCAAATATTTTCTTTAGAAATCAAAATAATTTTTATTTAAATCCAAATGTTTGACAGGAGAATGATATTAAAATAAGAATCATATTCAACAATTTTGAAAGCAAAATGAACAGTTGCACATTGGCAACAAAACGTTGAAAACTGATACGGCGAAATTACACTTTTCACGTATCTCACTTCTTTTTCACAATGCACAAGTATAAAAAAACGTTTAATTCGTTACGACACATCTGAAAAGAGAATAAATATGTCTTGACACACGGAATAAGAAGATGGTGTTCATATTTCAGCTTAAATTTTTATCTCAACTTATATCTATGTTTTACTAATAATGCAACAATGTTGTACAATTGTAAGGCCTTATCTCTAGCTCGATTTTGCCTAAAGGGCACATAACATAATTTTACACCCAGAAACAAACTTTTAAAAGCGCTTGCATTGACACAAGCGTGGTAAATGATGTAAAAAGATAAACCTGTAACTTTAGATAGACAACTTTGCTGTGGGGGTGTCCGTAAAACGGCAGTTAACATTGTGTTAAAGAGAGGGTTATTCTTTAAGATTTGAGGATGCGCAATTTAGTAAATTTGATCTTGAGGTTCGCCTCCTTGCACGAAATACGCTGTGATCTAACTGCTGGGCTACAGGTGACAATACCACAACGTGTGTTCTCACCATGACTGCTAAGTACGTGGAATGTTAGGGGGCGGGGCTTGATTAAAGCGCTCTCTGTCATGTGACGACTCATCTGGAAAATCAAAAATGACAGGTTGTGTCATATACATGTGTTTAGATTTCCAAAGCCCTTCCGTCCGCTCGCTGTGGGGTCTCATTTTCGACCCTGTTCAGTAGAATAAAAGAAAACAATAACTACTGTTTAATTTATTTCTTTCAAACTTAACCTCATTTTCAGACGTTTAAAAGTGACAATTAACACCAGACAATGGTAAATAAATACCTTCACACAAACAATCAAAAGAAAAACGAATGTCCAGTGGCAGTGTACAAAACATGAAATATATTTTATATCCTGCCAGGCCTTTTTAACTTCTATTCTGTATACACTCGGGTTAATACTGAGAAGAAATTCATGCGGACGCCATGACAAGTGAAAGCTACAATATGTTTTTTTATTATATTGTATTATATTATATTATATATTATTTTTTTAATGATTTATACATCATTAGTGCGCGATATATGGGCTGGTATCCCTGCATTCAGCCGAGCTAAGTTTAGGCGAACGACTGTGACAGTCAAAATGCCCCCTGTAAAAAGTGCCAGTTATTACTAGTAAAAATGCCCCCTTTACAGCTCCATCTTTAAAGCAAATTAATTGCTGAATGTTATTTTTCAATACATTTTTTTCATGAAATTGAGTTCCTTTTATCTGTTAAACTAACGATTATATACACACGTAGCCTTCGCATATCTTTGGCGGGGATCCGACAAAATCAATGGTTATCTGACGCAAAAAGGCATGGATTTTACTTCGACGTTTTGCAGCTGCGTTGGTGCTTTATCAAATCGGCGGTTGACGCGCTGACAGATTTCGCATCCCGCAACGTAGTCGAAGACATCGGTCATCATCTTCGACCAGAAGTATCTAGTGCGAATCTTGGTGTAGGTTTTGTCACGTCCGAATTGATCACCAAGTGCCTTGGCCTTTTTCGAGTTCCCCGAGCTCTCATAACAGGCCTTTATAACTCTGAGCTACTTGTCTCGGTCAAAGTTAAATTGATACAATAACTGCATCATGTATTTCTTTTTCTCAAATGAATATTACTCCATTCCATATTAAACCAGATGCTTTTAAACTTAATTAGGATAACGCATAGAAACATAATTTTACCTCTTGCAACCCAGTCGAATCGAATATTTAATATCAATCAGGAACAAAACTAGAACTTCATTTCGCTAGCGAAATGTTAAACACTTGACAAAAATTAAAACGTAAAAGTACTGCCTTCAATGGGTTATTTCTTGAATAATACATTGCAAACAGCTTGAATACGTGTTATAAGCCGACAAGTGTTTGGTGTTTGTCAACTTTTTTGTTGGTTTTACTGATTGCTCAGGCATACGCCGTGTTATCTATTTACGCAGTGAGAGCTCGCACAAAGCTGAGCAACTGTGTGTTCTGTGCTGCGCGTTAAATGCAACGCATTTACTTGCAAAAATACACTCTTTTCATACTCCTTTCACATGGCGTTTTAAACAAGAAAACGAAATCGAAGGCGAAAATAAAAAGTGTCATTATATCAAGTTTGGTGGCCCTGGGGCCCATAGTGTCAGTGGAGGAGATGACACAAGAAATCCTATCACTGTCAAAAAAAAGATACCAGCGGCTGCTAGCACAGATTCATATAGCCCTTGCAAGCCAAAGGCTTGTCAACTGCTAAATAACTTAAGTACAGTTTAAACCATACAGGAAAAATAATTTTACCTCGTGCCACATAATATAGAGTGGAATCTTTCAGCTGGAAACGCTTTGATTGCCTTTCGCGCTTATCCGATTTTGACAATCCTGGAGGATATGTCTTATTCATCACAAACTGAAAGACCCTGTTCATATCCAGAGTGAACTTTGTAAGATTTTCTTTTTCATGCCCATTTTTCAGGGGTTCCATTCTCACAGGGAGAAATCTTGACTTTTTCTAGGATATCTTTGTTTGCATCTTTGACTTCAGTTTTATTTGGTCAGAACACCAACCTTTATATATATATATGCTTGGATGTACTCCGACGAGTGTGTTCGGGTGTCTACAGGTGTACACAGCTACTCACTACTTATTAAAAGGTCTGAGGTCTTTGCAGTTTTGGCATTCAAAAGGATTAACGGCACCACAAGTCGGTGACAGCTTTGACACATTAAAACACAGAAAGGATATTCGTTTGAAGCCCGAATACCACTGATTGAAAATCGAATTGTATTGAGTAGCAATCGAGTAGCACTAACTGAAATAGCTGTAACAGAGCGTGACAAACAAGTAAAAGGAAATGGCAAATTGCAATCAACTACTATACGAATCATCAACCAGATTTACAAATACATAGCTTTTGCTGTACCGCGTACATAAACGATCACTCGGTCAGTTTAAGATGTAAAAGCAAGTCAATGTCAACGAAAAATGTATAAAAATAATATTCATCTGCAAGGGGGTATTGTTTGCTAAGTAAAAATGCCCGCGGTATTATTTCCTAGTAATAAATGTCCCCCGGGTATTTCAAGGGAGGCATTTTTTACTAGGACCACAACGTTTGGTTGGAATTGGTATCTGCAACATTTAGTCGAAATTTGTAATTTGTAATCGAAATATGTTTGCTTTGTGGGTTAAACAGTTAAAGCGTACATAATTGGGTCATTTGCGGAAAACAACCACACTATTTCGCAATGGGAACGTCAACAATAAAAAAAACTTACCTTCAATTATGAATTTCAACTCAATGTCACCAAGCTAAAGGTCATATATTCATATGGATCAGAACCTACAGAATATGTCAGATTGCTTCAGCTGGATTTTCAGAAAACCTTCGGCAGTACTCGTTTACCTTGACTACTCAAAGGAAGCTACACACATGGAGACAAAGTTACAATTCTCTTTGAAATTTTTGTTAAAATTTTACGTGGAATGGTTTAAATATCAATATTAAAGGTAACTCTAAATACAGCCTCACTTGATTATTCTTCTATACAGAGGAGAGGCATAGAAAAGTTCTGCAAATGTTATGATGAGGTTCTAAAACTAGCATGGGTTTAATTGTAGACAATCAATAACCAAACATAACCAAACTTGTAGACAATCAATAACCAAACATTTGTTTGGGAAATATTTGCTACAAAATCTGTCGCAACGAATTTTCTTTAAACGTTATAGTAAAATAATGAAGTAATTCGATATGCCTTCTGTAAGTACAAATATTGAATAAGTACTTTAAATAATGATCTGATCCACATAAACAGCAAAATAATTATTGGCTGTATGGGTATAAGGTGAGTATTGTATGTATTAAGGACCCACAGAACGAGGATGGATCATTCTGTTGCTGCAGTACCTGATGTAATATTGATGTAGCGCCTTGAAATTGTGGTATGGAAGACCTAATTAAAGGGATTGTATGAAAACTTATCACGAAATGTACGATTAATCAACCTTCATTACGATAAATAGTAACAAAATTTGTGTACTTAAAACCAGATGTGGGACATACTGCGGTGAACTGGTTACATAAAGAGAAAGTCCTTCCCAAATTGAAAAATAGGTTTCATGTTGTACTGGAGCTCAACTAGAGTCCAAGTTAGTTATTGTCTAAACTATAGCTAGCCCTTTAAATAGACTTAAGAATGCAGGTTCCTCCCATGACCGAGGGATGGGTCGGCACCGTGTAGCACGCACCACTTGTTCTCTCATTTTGCACATGTACCAAAATTGCACAACGCCAGCGTTTTGTATTGACCACTGTACAGTGTAGAAGCTAATCCCTTTGGTTTTATGGTCCAACACTATAATCGGTGTAACAGGATATTTTGGAACCCCGGATATCTTGGCCCCCCGGACAAGATATCCGAAGATATCTTGGCTCCCTTTAGGAAATCTTGGCCCCCTTTGGAAGCCAAGTTATCCTAGTATATCTTGGCCAACAGATATAAAGAAATATAAAAAGAATGCATATTTATATATTTTATTTCTCATTACACTAAACTTTACACTAAATGTGACAAGCATCGTACAAAAATCGCGAAATCGGGCCATCTTATATAGTTGCTAGTCGGAGTAGGTTCGATGAAATCCCAACTATTCTGAAGATAACTGCCGCAAAATCGAATAGTGTTTCGATTCCCGTCGCATTCTGTTATTGCTTGGGAATCAAAAGAGAGAATAATCCCACACAGGACATCGAAACTATTCACATGGTGTATGTATTCGACAGAATTGTAATCAAGATAAACACTGTTTAGATTAGATGTGGATGCAAGGATGAGGTCAAATGCAATTAAAAATGCTATTCATTCTTGAAAGACTATTGTTTGATTGAGCACACATGCATATATCAAACATGAAACAGTAATTGACATTCCTTTCATTAATTGACATGGGTATGTCATCGACAGAATTGCAATCAAGATGAACGCTGTTTAGATTGGATGTGGATTCGAAGATGTTATCAAATGCAATAAAAAAGCTACTGATTCTTAAGGACTATCGATTAATTGATCACACATACACCAGTGAAACATGAAACACTAACTGACATTTCTTTCAAGTGAAGTTTTCATATGAAGTTATTTAAGAGGGGCCAAGATATCCTAGTATATCTTGCCCCCCTAGGGGAGCAAGATTTTAATTTTCGAAATACTAACATATGGGTGTTACGATGATTTACGGTTTTTTTATATTTTTTCAAATAAGAAATTTTGTACTGCCCTTCTATATAGTGTTCCATATGACAAATAATATGATGTGATTCTGACATCAGAAATCCAGCACTGACCATTGAGCAGACGAGTTTCTGAGCTTCTGTTAACTGTCACGTCTGACTTTCTGCAAGCTTTTATATATAAACTGGCCATCTGTATTTTATCACACATTATGTACTCTCTTATTGGTAATAATCTGCCTGGTTTAATCAAGCAACCACCAGTACTAGACATGTCCAATCGACACGGTAACGGAATTCGATACAATTACAGCATGGGAATTGGTTCAGAATTCAACGCTTTTCTTACTATTGGTTGTTATTAAAGAGAAAAAATCTGGCCGAATTCTATTTTATAAGCATCCGGTGTCATTTTGAGAAATATCAATTTACTCATCACTATCAGTCACTGGAATTGTTTCACACACCTGACGCTTTTAATTTAGGAATGGTTTTGGTCATGCAGTGAAGGTAGAGCAGCTAAATTTCGCTATGGAGAAATATTGCTTTTTAATCCTTTGTCTTTCTTTATTGGATAAGTCGTCCCTCGCCTCTGCAGGGACTGTCCTATGCTGCTGCAGTGGATCTTACAATTGCAGCTGACTGCTCACCTGAAATGGAGATTTAGTTGGTATTGAAGTTGGCGCTGCAGTTGATGTTGAAACTGGCACTGTAATTAGTGTTGAAGCTGGCGCTGATGAGGAGCAGTTGAAGATTATTGTATCAAGGGTTACTGGTTAAGTCTCAAGCACGTGTCACAGCTGCAATTTCGCTCTTTATAAATGTTATGACAGTGCAACCGATGATACATCAATCAGAACTGTCAGAATTTATTTTCATATTGACGGCACGATTTGATTCTGGATTGTATGCATCAAAAGCACTCTGACACAGATTTTTCCAAATGTAGAAATCTGTGGACTGCAATATATTGATTTCAAAATTTCGAATCACAAACCCTTAAATATAATTTGTTGCAAAAGCGGATAATCATTTACTCAGCGGTTGAAGGATGTGTTGACGCTTTTAACCATGACGAAAACCATCTTCAAATATTTTAATAAAATTACACCAAGAAACGGATTTTATTAGCTTTTATGTGGCTACGACGTTCATTACTATCTTTGTCATTTATCGTATCCCAAAGCACTATATGACATAAATTCAGTTTGTCGTTATTAAACAAGGACAAGGTCATAAAGCAAGAACAAACGTGAAATTGTTTGGCCATTTTTTGGAACAAGGGAGAAATAAAGTGAGATGATATGCCGAATTGTGTTGGAACTATTAATCATCCAATGAAATCTATAGACCATCAGAAAATTAGAATTTGTTTTACAGTGATTATAGAGGATGAACATACATTAAACAAAGTCACATTTAGCCGGACGACATTTTTTGGCCGAGCAATATTTAGTAGAAATTTGTAATTGAGAGCAAGTTATTTTTATACGCATTCAGTCTATTCTTTGGAAAAACAATCTTTTCAGAGACCTTTCCCTGTAACTATTTAAAGGAACTAAAGCAATTGCAAATGGAAGCCAATGGCAATTTCAGGGCTTCTTAACTGTTTCATATCATCTTACATGTTTACTAGGTTAGTTTCTAAGAGAAGGTTAGTGAAACATTTGTGCGATTTCAGTGCTGAATTGATCGAATACGGCTTTGAAACTCGAGATTCAGTTTTAGTTCCGTAAATGCAATTCAATGTAAGAACAATTACATAAATCATTGATTGGTACTCGATTGAGTACCAATCAATGATTTATGGCTTACCTGCTTAACCGAGCAACGAACAGTGGAATTAATGGCAAACTCTCTGCTCTTCTGGCCAAAAACAACTTGGCCATAGTTTTAATTATGATTAAATTTCGTAGATGCCTATTGTGACACAATGTCGTTCGGTTAAATGTCGGGATACCGAATTTTCTTACTTTCCTCTATATTTTCTACAATTTCTTGGATATAAATTCTTTTAATAAATTTCAGATTTTTAGGTAATGGGTGGGGGAATATAATGGGATAGAAAATATTTGCTAATTTGTTTATGCTCTGATTTCACTCACTTTAAATGTTGTCCTTTTGTGCATTTTCTGTTTCAGTTTATCACGCCTTCAATTATTTACATTGCAAAAATACAAATAATGATCAAAATGATAACATAAATGCTTAGTTATATGTTTCTGTATAAAACTTTTCTCACAGTGTTTATCGTTTCACGGTGTTTTATTGCTGATATAAAAAACCGCTCCCATAGCTAAAGGTGTTAATGCTGCATACTACGGATGTTGTATTTGAAGCTACCATTTTATATTTTATACAATAAATTTTGATCCACATATATATTAATATGAAAGTATTGGGTTTCATCTACAGCGTTCAACACAGTTTGTCACTCATAATAGATTATTACACAAGCGCAGGCGGGTTAGCAAAATTCTACGAGGTTTCGTACAGGGTAAACTTTGGCTAGCAACGCCGTACAGCCAGGGGCAGTGTAGTTGATTGGCGACTTTCGGAATTCACACCCTATATAGACCGTCATTTATTTTGCACCATAATATGCACCGAAATAGTTAAGTAATTATTAGCTGCAGTAAGTATCAGGAGTAGGCAGCACAATGGAATGTATATTTTAATGTGTAAACTGAGGTTTTTTAAGACAGCAAGGCTGGGGAGGAGGAAGGTTGCAGGGTTCTCAGATATTAGGCGAGTTGTGGATGGGCTTGCGGGGTAGGATTGGTACCTAACTGTACCGAATTTCGTGGAATTTTAATAGACATTTCAGGCGTTAGGGTGGGGAGAGTTGCAACCCCATCCCATCCCATCCTTGGATAAATCAACTCATTTGTTGGTAACAAAGGTATGGATCTTTTTGAGAGTCAAAGGTGACTTGCAGTCAGTGATAGTGAGAGATACATTCTTTCGTTATCTGTAGAAAATCATGCATCAAGCAGTAAAAATTAAGGAACAGGTTGGGTGGCTCAGGCACTGGCAAATGCCTGGATGATACGCCGGTTCATAGAAAGCTTTATTACTGGCTCGTGAATGAGCACATGAGGACATGCAGTGTATCTTACTGTTGTGCTGTTGTACACATACAACAGAGGAATACCTTCTCCTGCAGGAGGTGGAATAAAACAGCATTTTGCCCACTAGGCTATTTTTGACACGATGTAGAAAAATCAGAAAATTACATTGGAAGGGTTGGTAAATTCATTCCAATTTCACTTTCCCTGAGTTGCTCGCACAGAACCACAGTAAGTGTAATTTTCAAGGTCATCTTTCCCTGAAGTTTTCTGCACAAGATGTTAAGGATAACCTGAAATCATAATTCCACGGAAGAGTTACACATCCAACACATATTCACCGTATCGACAAAAGTCACACTTTATCAGTGACAATCGTGGGTTGTAGTTCTTAATGCGAGGCTCTTAAATGGTATAGTGGCTGATCAGTCATGGGGCATCAGTGTAAATAATGATCATCAGTCAATGTTATATTTATTGCTAATCAGTTCTTTTTGGGTTTGCTTTGAAAGAAATCGTAATAACAAATTTTCAATAATTACAAAATTTATATTTTTATCATCCAACCACGCAACTAGTGATTGCAATTACGTATGAAAGATTTTGATGTCTTGTTCATCACGCGAATTATAATTGCAGTTATTTGTTATTTATTTTCTGTGATAGGTTGTAAATGAACTCATTCCGTCGCACTGCCAAAATATTTTCCTTGGCTTCATTTTGATGGTTATTTCAGATATCAAAAAAAGGAGATTGGCAAGAATAAATCGTTACAAGAATATTGACGCTGATCGCGGCGGAAAAAATTGGGCCAAACCAAGCACATGGTAAAGAGCAGCTGCTTTCTTGTGACTTCTAGGGAATCTGGAGACCAGCTCCACCATCCTAATGCCTCTCGTCAGCTGTATAGCGCCGAACATGAAGTAACTCATTGCTTGGCACATTCTCAAGGGAAGTCATTCTAGTTTGCTTTGTGGTATAGTGATAACGACAAAAGGCTTTATTACCTTTTTCTTCGAAGAATGTCCATGAGTGTGTATGATGTATAGTGTATTTGCCCTTGATAGTCTTCCAAGTTATAGTTTGACAGAAAGAAATGTTAAGCTGATTTTATACGTCAGAGAAGTATATAACCGTAATATGTTATAACAGAAGCATATGTGAGAATAAAGTATATTTAGAGTAAATTGTTTTATTACCATTTACTCAGTCTGTATCTGTTCTGTCATTTCAAAGAATCTTGAATGCTTTGGCGTGGCAAAATTCAGTGCAAGTATATGTTACAGGGTATCTTTAATTTCAGGGTAAGTATACTTACACTAGTGTAAGTATACTTACACTGAAAATTAGGCGTGAAAAAATTAAAGATACCCTGAAATGAATGTTAACCATGGAGATGAGCAAATATTGACCACCAAGAGTGTTTTCAACTTTTATTTTATTTCTTTATCACGGGTCGTATCACAACACATAGCATCTTGCAATAGCAATTAACTCATCAAAGTTCTAATCACTGTTCATGTTAAACTTCATATCATATTAAAGATCGTGAATAACATTTTATTCCATATGAACTCTACCATTATTAACAAAACATTGTTTAATGGCTCACTCAATTGCAATTAACTAAGCCCTCCTGTAATTACTTTTACAATCTTAACATCTTATTCAGTTGCAATTATACAATTGCTTTTGCAACTAATTTTTGTTACCACATGTCAGACTTGAATGGCAGCGCAAGTTACATATCACATTTGCTTTGTAGCATTTACAACGCTTACTAAAATTCGCATATTTCTTTCGAATCTCTTTTGACATTTTGCCCCTGACACCATGACCAGTACTGATATGTGCCTTTCTAACCACATCAAACATTTGTTCGTTTGGCACACAGTACTTTTCAGCACTTTGTTTCTTGATCACCTGTCTGCCATATTTTGGATTCGCCTCTTTCGCCTCAAGAATTTCACTTATGAAATTCTCATAGTCATTCTCCGTAAGAAGAAGACTTTTTCTGATCTTTCTTGGACGAATAGAACTTTAAAATTTCCTCTTTAAAGCGATTTTCTTCGGAGTCACACATTGTTGCAAGAGACCTGGTTTGGTGCAACTAAAATTTTGAGGAGTTTATGTAGTGAAAATGTAATCCATCAAACACCGGAGCAGCACTGGGAAGGGAAGGAAAAGGTCAACTCCGTTTCCATTCATTGCAAAGTTAACACAAGCTAGTTATTTAAATTAAATGCCTTCAATGAATCTTCAATTGCAATTATTTACTTGTGCTTTGACAATTAAAAACTACAGTACAAAATTAAATTATCAATTGCAAAGTGATTTCAATAGGTGTTTTGTTACAATAAAAAAAACTGTGATCTGATACTTACAGATCATGTCAGGACCTTTCATGTATAATTCCAATTTATAGTAACGTGCTTTATATGTCCCGACCGTTTAAGTATAATTGCAATTTAAAAAGCACTATTGGTGGAGATTTGCTCATCACGATGTTTAACATTCATTTCAGGGTATCTTTCATTTTTCCACGACTAATTTTCAGTGTAGGTGTTAGAGCCCATCTGCGAATCCAGCCCGTCTGCAGATGGGCTTGGCCCAATTAAGAATCCCCAGTTGCGGATCATGAAAATACATTTTTCTGGCTCATCTGCAGATGGGCTTAGCCCATCTGGGAATTTTATATTCTTCCATTTTATGATATTTTATTGAACTTTTTGTCATTTTTTTGTATGTCCTTTTTAATTTATTAATGAAACGTCAAACGCAGCACAATAGAAAAGTGCTCTTCAACTAGTAATAGAATTAAACTGACATTTTTATACAATAATCTACACGTTTTATTAAATCCTATAAAACTACAAGAACTGATCTCTAATTAAAATCACCAGTTGCAATTAAACATTTGACAATTGACATACAACTTCATTTTCTTTGATCAGTGTCCATTAATTTAGAAATCAGCACTTTGGTTTCGGGAGATGGCTTCCGGCACAAGGAGTCATAAATGGCTACCGTGTTCCAATTTTGCCCAATATTTGATACAGTAATCCAGTGATTCCTGTTGACGTGGAGAATTTGCACAAATTCAGATGTCGGAATATTCCAAGAGTTGTTCTGTTGGAGAATCGTGTCCTGGAGTCCACGCCAGGATGTTCTTTCTGTAAAATGTCGTTAACTACACGCATGTGAACGTCAGTTAACCGCCCATTCTGGCGGGTCAGTACCCGAACTTCTCTATCGGCGAGCGGTGCTGTTCGAGGGGACTCTTCCTCAGGGTCATTGTTGGAATTGGAACAAGTGTTTGCTGGTGGCAATGGGTAGAACAAGAAATTCGATTACGGCGACATGAGCAGTTTGATGTTTTACAGGCTCCGTTACACCAACAGGAATTCTTGGTGAACTGAGTTGCAGAGTTTTGCTTTCTGGCTGCAAATCGAAGTGTAGTCGATTGTGCAACATCGGCTTCCACGGTTCCGCTGTATTCCATCAAATCCATCGAATGCAATTGAAAATCCTACAATAGATCATACGCGCCCCTTGTTCATCAGTCATTTGAAAATAAATGCAATCGACCTTTCAACAACAGTAGACTAAACACCGGTGTAATGAAACGTTTTGACCCCCAAACAAATCGAACCCCCGGTCGATTTGTTTTAAAAGAAACAGACCCCCCAGTGGATTTGTTTTGGGAAAGCCCGCCATAACAAACAGATCTCCCCTATAATAAAATGACCCCCTCCAAATAATCATGTTTAAATATAAAATGGAAGTAAAAAAGGTGCATATGGTTTTTAAATACTATTTTAAGCATTTTCTACCTCTTGATGTAGAAAATTATTATTTTGAGCCTTTGAAATGCCATTATTGAGCTTGGACAGATTTTTTGGTGACTGTATGTTAGTGGTGCTGGAAGTGTTTTCGTGTTTGAAAATGTAGATGTTAGTTGCTAAATAAATTGTTATTCATGGATATAGTTTTTATTTCAATTAAAGAAACTAATAAGGTGGCCATATATGGAAAGAAATAAAGAAATCAACAAAAAATAAGAGGGTTAAAACATTTCAGAGGGGGTCTGTTTGTTTTAAAACAAATCGACCGGGGGTCGATTTATTTTGGGGGTCAAAACGTTTCCTTACACCGGATCAGAACCTGGAGTAAATCACGCAATCACTTTATGCAACAAGGGATGTCTGTGATCGTTATTTTCAAAGGATATACAAAAAATAACAAAAAGCTCAATAAAATATCATAAAATGGAAGAATATAAAATTTCCAGATGGGCTAAGCTCATTTTCAGTGTAAGTATACTTACCCTGAAATTAAAGATACCCTGTAACATATACATAGCCTGGAACTTTTAGGGTATGAGTACTTGGACTGGTAGGGTCAGGAGCAAGTATGATTGCCATGCAATTAGCCTTACCCTTTTATCATATGCCTAGCGGGCCGCACGCAAACAAATGACAGAGAAACCAGGGCTGCAGCACTTTCACACTTTCCCTGTTGTCGCTTGAAGGAGGACTCGAAAACTGGGACAGTCAGTGACAAAACAAATTGAAAAGTTTTCACATTTATTAGATTGATAATAAATACCATTATTTTCACACCGTGCTAAAAACAAGGGGGGGAAATCAAAACTCAATACCAGTAGGGTAACTCATACCCCGTCTCCCAAACTAAACATGCGGGGGAAACAAACAGTTTGTTATAAACTAAATAAATTAAGCTAAAAGTATCCCTGAAGTGAAGCATATAATAAAAGTTTTATGTAAGTATGGACCTTCGGCTTCAGGCAAAAAAAAAAAAAAAAAAAAAAAAAAAAAAACATTCTGCACATGTAGAATGAAGTATCGCTATTAACGTATACATACTCAGATGAAAACTGACGCCAGTAATCAGCATTTTATGGAAAATGTTTTCTTGTCCTTATGAATGAGTAATTTGGTTTTCTCGAAGAGATTTCTCCGAATGGCCGTTGTAACAGGCTATCTTCCCCCCCCCCCCCTGTACAGCTTCCCCCCGGGAGGAAGCTACACTAGGCTATCTTTCCCCCTCCAGTATATTTAGCCCCCCCCCCCCCGAACTTTTTTGCGTGTAAATGTATTTGAGAATGTTTGTTCATGAGAATAAATGGACTCAGTTAAACTGTACAACACTAACTTGAACTACTTTATTGACTAAATTCAACATAATTCAAACAAAATATAAAAGGCATCTTTGGTCAGACAGTTCTATATTTTTCTCTCAATATCCTTTTCAGCATTTCAGAGAGCCTAGGTGGATACTCCTGATCGCTAAGATTATCATAAATAACATCAACATTCTCCAAGCAGTGCTTTCTTGTGTGTTCAACTTAATCTTCCTTTTAGAAAGTGATACCAATAGGGGGCAAAAAATACCAAGTGGAAAAAGATAGCCGCGGGGGAGGGGGAAGCTGTACACGGGGCAAGATATACTGTTACACCGTTTGTCTCTTTCGGGAGAATACTTTCATTTTTGTAGATAAAATAAGCAGCAATATCCCTCCGCCCGCAGCCCTCACGAAGGGCAGCAAACTGCACGGAGCGGTAAACGAGACCCTTACACAAAAGAAAGGGAACTGACTCAAGAGGTTCAAAATATTTGTACTGTTAGTTATCTTTCTTTATCTGGAAGAAAATGCAACGCCAGGGGATGTTTGAACGGGTCACATGATACGATGGGGGTGGGGGGGGGGGGGGAGGTGGGCATTCACCCCCTCACGCCGGAGTCTCACCGTATATGGTTCCCAAACTCATCATCCGTCTGGCCCTTTCAGGCAGTATGGTGGCTCGGGGATCGAGGAATCGTTGAAGTTACAGCGCGAAAGTTAAACACACATAACTGCTTGCTTCAAAACGGTCACTAGAGCAATGTGCGTTTTAATTTGGAGGATATCTGTAGTAAGAAATCAGTGAATAATTTCATATATTACAGGTTTTTTTTTTTTTTTTTACTAAATTCTACAATGAAAATAATCTTAAATAAAGATATCATGTTTAATGTGTGAGAGTGGCTAGAGCACTAAAAAGTGGATTGAAAAATATTTCGAAACCAGATATAAAAACATAGCAAACCCTGTCAGTGCCTGTCAGAAATATTGTTGAAGGGGGCCTTGCTTTCAAAGCGGGGGAAGGGGAATGGGGGTGGTGGGGGTGGTCATTAAAAAAATAAAACGGTGTTGTAATTTTCATCGCGATTAACGTTTGCCCCTGTGTCACAAACTGCCCAACAAAAATACCCATAACAGGGGAATACATTACTTCGTCTGTGAATCAGTTAACTGCTAATGGTTTGCCGTAAATAGATAATGTAACATTAGATGACACTTAGTACCTTAAGCACTTGTGATTATGGTATTGACAAGATATTTTCTCGCTTTCCGCGCAAGGTTTAACTGGTTTTACGCCAACCCTCGCCTAATCAACGCCCAAACAGCAGTCTTTGTCATTTTTGCCTTCAATGTCTCTTTCTGCAAGCCTTTGGTTCTTGAAAAACACGAATGTCACACGTCATGCGATTGGTCCTTTGACGCCACATATTTCAGCCAATGACCTTTGAGATTTGTTGAATGTTTGATGGTTAACTTTATATGGGAATATCAATTTACATCTCCATTCCATAAAAGAAAATCTTTGCGCCCATCTCAAGCAGTCTTTGGGCACAAGTTAATGATTAAGTAAATAATGAGTGAATGAATAAATAAATAAATAAATAAATAAATAAATATAAATTCAACTCAGTGCCATAAAAAGAAAGAGCCATAGAGATACATAAAGACATTTTAATGTGGATATTTTTTACTGATCCAGAGCAAAGTGATATTTTATGATCCAGACCAGGTGATGCTTTTTTATTTGTAAAAGTAAATTTAGAGGAGCTTAATGGGGATATATGATGTAGGCCTGCATTTCATATTTACATTTCACTATTTTAGCCAACCTTTCATTCAGTTAAGTGCAAAAATTATTCCCTATGTCTGAAAGTGCTGGCTTGCCGGTTTACATATTTTTCAATAAAAAATATCTGCCAACGAATTAAAAACTATTAAAATGAACGAAACACACACAAACAATTTGTGAGACGTAAATATTACCTCTGCAGTACAGTTAAGTAAATCATCCAACTCGTGTACCATTTAAGTAGTTTTAAAAAATATTGTATATTATTAGTATAAATTACCTCTAATTATTGAACTTCAATGTACTCAAAATATATGTTCTCTTTGACTAGTAGCGACATTATAGGATGTCATGGCCAAAATCCTTAATATTCCTTATGTCATGGCCAAAATCCTTAATATTCCTTTGTAAGTCTTAAACCTTTTACATGCAGATGGACGATCTCTTCGAGCATTGATGGTTTATGAAAGCCGTCAATAAATTTGTATTTTAATCATCTGTTTCTATTTATGAATTTTATATGCGCGTCACATAGATAATTATAACACACTACTCAATCTTTTTGTGGGGATCGTCAAAATCATAATACAGACCTGAAACCCTTAAATCGTGTGGTCTCTAGCTGGTCTTGTGAAATTGTCAGAAGCTACAGGCCAAAAAAGGAAACGGTTGTCAAATTGTCTGCAGATTTTGCACTGTATTAATGTATCTCAATTGTGCAAACGATTTCACAGCAGTGGTTCTTAATTGCAATGATTTGTTCATTTTAATTTCAAATTATATTTTGCACTCTTTTCAAACAGAGCTAGCATGCGAGATGTTACTTTTTTTTTGTATTTACTTTTTTTAGGCACTCAAATTATATGATCGATGAGTCTTATATAAAAAAAATAAAACATGAACATGTAAATTACAAGGAAACCAAAAAACAACAGTTAAAATAACATGATCATTGATAGTCATAAATTTTATTTTCACACACAAAACTTCCGTTTCATTCAGTGACTTTTTTTCTTAAGATGCGTAACAGATAAATGCCCTTTTAATAGCTCATTTGTATTAAAACAAACGATGGAAATTGACATACGAAATGATCAATAACTTCTTATTTTAATGTTATGGAGAAATAACATTGACAGATGGGAGTTTTTTGGGTGCTGTTTAAATGTGCAGGACAAAAGTTGAGATATTCTACTGATAATTAATTCCCTCTGCTCTTTGGAGAACCATGCATGACATTATGTAAAATTTTAATTTTACTAATGTAATATTCGTAAGCGCAAATACTAGTAAAGAAAAATTTCCGAAATAATTAACAAAAAAAAACAAAAAAAAAAAAAAAACAAAAAACAAAACAAAAAAAACTAGCCAGCTGCAGCGTTTTAAGATGTCTCAGGTAGAACGCGTCATTAGAGATCAAAAGTAGAATTTGTACATTAGACTGCATTGAACTGAAAATGAATAAAATTTCAACACATTCGCATACGCAGGAACCGCCGCCAAACTGAAAATTAGTAACTGGCGTAGTATTAATTCTATTCTCTCTTGTCTAGCAAATGGCAGGCAGAAATCGCACGCAACTGGAGAAAAGACGAGCATATGAAAGATCTGATCATAATGCCCCCCCCCCCTTCCCCTGCAATTATACATGCGGGTAAACACCTCTTGCTGCACAAAAACTAAGGCAATTCGATACAATGACATCAGAAAAATAAACCACAAAATCACTAGTAACATCTTAACTTTAACAAAAGAAAATTGATATCTGGCATGAAAACGCTAATAAAGAAACTTGCTACGTATAAATTTTTCACGTATGTCAAACGCCATCTCAAAGTACTGATGGTGACTGATATCGATGATACGGAATCCGATGTAGGAAAGATAACAGCGTTAAAATCACCACGTCTGATAACACAATTAAAATACAGTGATTTAGATCATGGGGGAGTTTTAGACACTTTAGTATTGGATTCCCTCTAACTTGGCATATTTGGTGTATGGTTCGAAAATTTATGAACAACATTGTCTTAATAAATTCAACGTTTATTGCGAACAGCTTTAATAACTAAATGTTTATATGAAGAAAAAATAATAAAGTAAGAAAACCAAGAATATTGTTGTTTAATTTACTAGTAATTACATGAAAAGAAGAATAGATATGATACAATTGCTTGACTTATTAACTTTCAACATTAACTAAACAGCACCTTAAGGCGGAACAGAGTTAAACTAGCATCTAAACAAAAAGGTGTGACGTCAGTCGTTGTATTTAAATTGAATGGGAATTTTTAAGTGTAAATTAGGAGGATGATAAGTCACGGAGGGAGTTTTTATCGTGTTATTCCCGATTACATCGCCGTAACGCCGTGCTGAAACAGAACAAAACGCATAGCCTGCTGTATCTAATCCGTGGTCAAATGATGAGCACTCGAGAAAAAAGCATTGAATGAAATGGTCTCTAGATCTGTGACAATTTCATCTTTTTTTGGGTTGTGGGGAAACAAACCTTCCAATTCATTTTGCATTCAAAGAGAGGGGTGTGGGGTGTGAGCGGGGTGAGCGGGTGACATTGTGGTAATAAAGCGAAGATGAACATAGAGTAAAAACAAAGATGAGAATTTCGTTAATGAATTGGTCACGTTCAGGAGTGAGCAATTGTGTACAATTGCCCCACAGGGTTTTACGCAGCATGCCTGCTATGACACGAGCAGTCCCACTTGAAGTTCCCTTTGGGGTACCCAGATATGGACCGCGAAACATGAATTGAAAACAGAAAAATGTGCCTACTGTTTGCTGCAACATATGACAATGAGATGCATTAGAGGATTGCGAAAAACGGACATCACCATCACTTAGTTATGGGTTGTTGAGCACAATTGTTTTCTTAAGTTTGGCCAACAAATAAGACAAATGATCACCCATAAGTTTGTGACTAAATTGATGGTATTTAAGGCACCCAAAAAGAAAGATGTCATTTCTGCAGTATTTTGTGAAGGATTTCAGAGGTTGGATTAATTAGTTGCTATTTAAAAGAGAACAAATAAGCAAGGAAATAGATCACCTAAATTTATCTTCATTTAAAAATGGAAGATTTGTTTCTGTACAACGAAGCCACAGGTGTCTTGCTGATCAATAGGAAACAACATATCTGTCTTGATTCACTATCAAAAACCTCTCCTTTCCTTAAAAAAGTTTCACAATAAGGGCAATTTTATGCAATACTATAGCATAATATTATTTTTTTTTTTCAAAACACATTATATCCAGGTGATATCATCAATGCGTAAACACAAAAAATTTAAGAAATAAAGTTTTTTTTTTTTTTTTTTTTTTTTTTTTGGGGGGGGGGGGGGTGCAAATTAAGCTCCCATTTGTGCGCTTCGCTTATCTGCAATATCTTTGTTGTTGGTGTATGCGGATCATAAGTATTGGCTTTGAACGTGGACTCTTATCCGGTAGGTCTGCACAGGTATGAACTGAACAGCTACAAGTAAAATGTACTTTTTAACGTTTCAGACATAGAGCTAGGCGTGAGGAGTAGCGGGTGGGCGAGCGAGCGATGCAGGAGGAGGGTGGGGGAGGGGGGGGAGGGGGTGCTGTAGATTCTTCCTCATATATCTGTAACTTTGAATAGCATAATATTTTCTGTGGTAAAGAATAAACTTTTCTAGCTTTCCTATGCGTACATTGACACGTTATCTTGTGAAGTAAAAATAAAATAAAATAAAAGGATAAATTATAACGAGTTATTTTAAAATGCAGATACTGCACTTTGACGTTGTTATTATTGTTATTACTAACCAATTTCATAATAAAATTTCCAAATAAAAAGGACACAAAAACATTGTGTCTATGCACGTGAATTTTAACAGTTGGAAATCAAAACGAAATTGCCGTTAAATTATCCCTACCTGTAAAAGAACATGAAATTGTGCACACTTAGCTCCGACCATATTTTATAGTTCGTATGTCTTGCTATCAAATTATCGCTCTAATATACGACAAATTAAATTCGTATTCTTTGTTATTTGAGGGGATACAGTTACATGCAAAGCGGTGAAAAAGACGCTAAGTTATTACCCAGTATTACGCACACCAGTAACACCTAATTATACGTTAGCAGTCTACAGAAAATATTTTGAAGAAAGTAAATGTCTTTTAATATTCTTGAAGACTATAAAAATGAAGCATTGTGTCATTCACCATTAAATAGAACAAAGTGTCGTACTGATGCACTTCTATTAAAAAAAATAACGGTATAAAAACAGGTTTATATTTTTTAAATACAGCAAGATAAAATATGTAGCTATGTAGCTAATAAAGTACCACATATATTATTTTTTTTTTGTTGCGGTGGGGGGGGGGGGACGCTCTGATGGATTCTCCATTCTTAGAAAACCAAAGTACATGCAACAAAAAGACAACGGGAAAGTGCCACTGGCAAAATTTCACATACGTTACTTGATGTAATTGAAATTGGGGATGATATATGGAATTTTGTAAATTCCCCGAGGAACAGATAATATTTACAAAATGAACATCTTTTCACAAAACATAAAAAAAAAGACTTGCTAGCATGAATATGTCAAATGCCAAGAAAATAACTTTATGATTTGTAAACCAATTTGCTTGCCTAGTAAGGAAAAATAGTTAAAAGTCGGAATATGTAAAATTAGAGGCCTCGAAAATTAGCTTTGGGATTGTAAAGGAGATCTTTACGTGTTCGCAATTGCGTGATTTGTGCTGCTCACCCGGAGTTCATGAATTTACCCTCGTCGAACACATCTGTTAGCGACCAACTAATTTTTTGTCAATCGATATACCCTCCCAAAAGTGAACAGTTTCACTGTTTCTATAAGGGCCAAGGAACTTAAATTGACACGAACAAATAGCAAAGGTAATTGAGCTATTCCATGATGCATCTAAGGTCACATAAATGATGCAGACAATTTTGGCAATTTTATGTGAAATTATTTATTAGAAAAAAAGGACAAACATGATAAAAATATAGAAACCCGTTATAACAGTTATGTGTAAGATCCCACATCATTTGATTCATTTCCATTAAAAAGCAACCTAAGATCGAGTGCTCTGGGTGCAGAATGTAAACACAGTGTAGCCCCGAAATAAGACCAGTGAGACTGAAGTGATGTGGTTCGATTTCTGGGAAGGTTCTGTTCTGTTGTGGGTTCTTCACCATAGACTGCTCTTAGTGTTCCCACATGTCACTCCCATTTCTGCCATGCTCCATTCCCGAGCTCCTCATGCACACACATACAGCGGTGCTTACAAAAAAAAAATGCCACCATTTGGACTGGCGAAAACTGATCTAAATTTTGTCTTGGTCTTAACTGCAGAAGGCTAATGTTTTTCAAAACGGGTTTGGACTTCATCTGGAGGTGATTTTATTTCGGAATCGATTTCTTGCGGAAGTGCAGTCACATATAAATTTTAAGTTAAAATTGTTAAATAACTTATTTTTCCAGGAAAACAAAAACAATTTTTGAGCCAATATTTTAATTTTTTGTTCTTATGTTTCAGATTTCATAAAAAAATGAGTGCAGAAGGTTTGGAAGTTGACGTTGAGAATTTCTCCGATGTCGAAGATTCCGACTTGGATTTGGAATATGAAAGCAGTGAAGGTGACTCGGAAGTAGCCGATATCGACATCGGAGATGCAGAGGTAGCCGATCTCACAATCGATCCAGGTTCCCCACTGCATCCAGATGTGCCACGTCAAAGATCTCCCGCTGCAAAGCTTGCATTTTCTATTGAAAGCATAATATCGAGTCCGAATCCCAAGAAAGACTTAAGCTCCCTTGAAAAGGAAAAGAATCACTCGTTCTCTCGACTTCGGGAACAGAAATCACCGGAAGTTGGTGATCTAGCCAGTCCGCCTAGACAGGCACGTGACCAGGTGTCGTTGCACTTGTTTGGGCGTTTGAAAGAAAACTCTTTGAAAGATCCCGTCGGGCTCCTTAAAGCTCCGTGCAAGGATGCAGGACAGTTGTACAATCTTATGTACATGTCACAACTGTATCGGTCCTATAATGGCTTTCCTACAGAACAGATCGAATTCCAAAAACAATGCTTTGAGGCATACCATAGAAATTATCTGCTTGGTCTTCACATGCGTGGAAATTCTCCCCATGGCGCCATAGAAAAGAACTCACTGGGCGATAATATCATGAATAGAGCAGTGCAATCGACTCACTTTCCAACAAACAACAGGAATAACACCTCCATAAACCTCACTGTTAAACCAAAAACAGCAAATGTTGGAATAAACCCAAATGACGCGTTAATGGACAATGTTGACAAGAAGAATCCTCACACCTTTGAGCAACACTTCGACACCGCAGCTGTAAACAGTAACTCAATAATAGAGCATGCGCACAACCACTCTCCGAACAGCAGGGAACTATTGGATCAAGAAGAAAGCGTTAAAAAACAAGCAACCGTGAAGTCAATGAAAACATTTAGTTGTCCCGAGTGTGGGAAAATTTTCAATGCGCAATATAACCTCACACGCCACATGCCTGTTCATACTGGGGAACGCCCATTCGTGTGTAAAATTTGCGGGAAAGGTTTCCGCCAGGCCAGTACGCTATGCCGCCACAAAATCATCCACACGTCAGATAAACCACACAAGTGTGCCATATGTCACAAGGCGTTCAACCGTTCGTCCACATTGAACACACACATGCGTATTCACCAGGACTACAAACCGTGGCATTGCGAAGTCTGTGGAAAAGGATTCCATCAGAAAGGAAACTACAAAAATCACAAATTGACACATTCCACTGAAAAACAATACAAATGTTCTATATGTAATAAGGCTTTCCACCAAATTTATAATTTAACGTTTCACATGCATACACACAATGACAAGAAGCCATTCACGTGTCATTTATGCGGCAAGGGATTTTGTAGAAATTTTGATCTCAAAAAGCACATGAGAAAATTGCACGAAGGGGAGAACTCTGCATATAAAAACAAACAACAAAGCCCTGGCACGAGCCCAAACAACGGTGGGGTGACATCATTTCCCGTGTCTCCCGAGTCGTCTTTGGCAAAACCCTTTCCGTATATTCCAACGCCCGTGTATGCATCAGCAGCTGCAGCTGCAGCTAGATTGAACGCCATGCGACAAATGCCCCTCAAGGCCCCAGGCTACGGTCTTGGTCCTTACGTCAATCAAATGGTCCACGGTTCTAAGATAAGATAGTTTATTAGAAAAGAACTGACAACTAAACGAATTCAGTTGCGCTCGTAAAATGACGTCACTTCAGTACAATTTGCTTGTATAGCAAAACTGTATACGCAACAGGACTGTGCAATATGGAACAATAGTTACAGATTGTTAGTATTTATTTTCGTGAAATTCAATGCTGCCATAAATTGTAATGTAGAAATTGTGTACCAGTTTACATGTGAATACACATACGCATATGTACAATTAAGATCTCACGTTCAGTAATAGGCTGCCATCTTTGCCATTTAAAATATTTCTCCAAATTTAGAAAAAGGGTGTAGCAAAGTAATGATTTTAAGATGAGTTTTTCATTATTTTAGGATAATTTTAATTTTTTTAAGCTCAGTTTTGTAGGTTTTTTTTAATGAGAACAGGAAAACGGCGACTTTATGGCAGTTGCTAAGCCCTTTGTAATATCCCCCAATTAGCTTGTCCTCTTATACGCCAGAACCGTTAAACCGCCCCTCCTAATAACGAATTAAGCCCGTGATGCACGATCAGCTATACCACCCTCCAATTACGCACGATCCATTGTAGTTTTCTTTCTTCAAAATAGCATTGGAGCTGTTGATTTGAAATTATTTTCTTCTACCCACACACGAAACATATGCAAGTGTATTTAGTTTCTTATATTTAGCTGTAGTAAAATTTTCTTGTTTACAACTATTAGCTATGTTCAATGTCTGAAGGGTTTATACCACAGTGTGAAGTTCAATGCTGTCAGTATGCGAAAAGGGTTGCGAAAACATCAGTTTCAAATTGGAAATAAAATTTTAACTTACATATTAATATTTATTCTTACGGCGTCTCTATTATATTAGAACGTTCTTTATTTGTTATATAGAGCCTCGGAGAAGCTGAAGTTAATTAATAATAGAAACTCTTAAACAAGCATTTTATAGTGATGTGGATTTCTTAACTAGAAATGTTTTAAAAAGTTTCAAATGTTGTTGAGAAATACACCTGTTGAATGTGTCAGTGAGAAAAGTTTAAATAAACCAGTTTAATAAAATCTCATTAAGGTGTTTCAATTTAGTTGTTTCCAAAATATCCGTCCCGTTGTATTTCAGGTGTCGTTATACACTGAAGACATCGGCAGTGTTGTTCTGTGAAGGCCATAACCCCGTGACCCACTCTGGATTATCTTCAGTGATTCAGTGACTGGACCTCTCAGACTAAGCCCTTTTAACTTGAATTCGATTTCTTATTACCCCTTGGGGTAATCTGAAACCGAATTTGTATACCGGGTCCCCTGTTTTTTAGATAACCCCCATATCAAAAACTGTTAACACGCAGAAAAAAATAATCTTTTATATTTCTACATTTATCCACATACAAATAAGCTAAAATGAAATATTCATTTAATAAACTATTCAACGAGAGCCAAACTGGGCGACCTCTTCAACACTGGTTTTGCACAGTCATTACAAGTATTTGACTGATATTCTACAAAGAAGTTGAATCAGTTGCTCACTCAAAATCAAAAGGCTTTTCTATTAGTACCTATTAATGTCTTTCAGTGACTGGTAATGTCACAGTTTTCTGAGTAGGTTAATCTCCAGCTCAGAGCTACTAATCCCAAAGTGTCGTGACGATATTTTGAGTAGGTTTCCTGCATGTGTATAAATAGGAGGTGATTTTGGTTGTTACATGCAGTTGCAATAACTAAACAAAGCAAAACATAACTAAACATAACAGAAGTAGTAGCAAAATGGAACATGGAAGCAATAAGCAAAGCAACATTGATATTATTTTCGATCACGTAGTGAATAATAAATATCCAAATCAATTGTCCAAAAATAAAAAGACAAACATTCGTAACGAAAATCTGTCAAGTACCTTTAATTGTGCAAAACCAGTTTTGAAGAGCTCTCTCAGTCTGGCTATCGTTGTAGAGTTGATGGAAATGTGTATTTCATTTCAGTTTATTTGTGTGTGAATAAATGTAAAAATATAAAAGATTATTGTTTTTCTGCATGTTAGTAGCTTATGACATGGATGTAACTTAAAATGAGAGGGGAGGGGTAATACAAATTCGAATTTAAGTTACTGGGGGTAGCTTGAATTCGATTTTAAATTACCATAGGGTAATAGAAATACCGGCGTAATCTGAAATTTCTACACCGACAAGTGATCTTTTGAGGTCTTGCTACACTTAGGGATGTTCAATCCTCATAGTTTACTGAGTTCGTACGATTCAGTAAGGTGTTTCCGCATGATTCCTTTTTTTTCCGCTATAATCTTGTTACGCGAACTCCTCTGAGACTATTAGGGCTAGGACGACGAATTTAGCAGAGACATACTAGTAGCATATCCGATTAGTCCATCTAAAAGTTTTTGTAGAAATTCATTGCCATTTTATATGCAAAAAAAAAAAAGGGACGGTGAAATGTTCCCATTGTAAGGCAGGCACAAGCTATGATGTAGCTAACAGTACAAGCTGTGGATCTCTCTGCTGCCGGTGTAACAGGCTATCTTACCCCCCACCCCCTCAACCCCGTACAGCTTCCCCCCCCCCCCCGGGAGGAGGAAGCTATCTAGACTATCTTACCCCTCCAGTATATTTAGCCCCCCCCCCCACGAACTTTTTTGCGTGTAAATAAATATATTTTCAATATTTTTGTTCATGTGAATAAATGGACTTAATTAAATTGTATAAAACTATCTTGAACTACTTTAACTTAACATGTTAAACTTAATCATCTTTTTTGGAAAATGATACCAATAGGGGGCAAAAAATATAGCAAGTGGGTGGGGGGGGGCGGGGGCAGATAGCCTAATCAATCGTCCCCCGGGTGGGGGGAGGAGCTGCACAGGGGGGGGGGGAGCAAGATATACTGTTACCCGGCAAAGAGTGAGCAAATATTGTGCGTATGTCTCATGTGCTCTATCCCTGTCGTTAGGGTGAACAGCAGATATCTTAGCAGGGATGCTTATCCCACATGTTTTGGGGAAGCTCAACACACTTGCTATTAATTTTTTTCTTTTCATTATAAATGCAATTTTGGGTTTCCTTGACTATCTTAACTCCGTCTATTTGTTACAAGACAACGTCAAATTAATGTTTTTGACGTAATTATAATTCATTAATTCCAGCACTTATTTTAACGTTTCATCAACGTCGGGTTTTCGATGATTATTGAAGTCTAAAGCAACATCCCAGGGATGGCTAAAATATCGTCCATACTAAATGGCCACCGGTTAAACATCACCGGTCATATGACCACTGGACAAAAGACCACAGCCTATATCACAACCAAACGTAATGAAAAACCGATCGTATGGCCACCAGGCCGTTTTTAAATAAGTAAGGAAGGAGAGGGGGGGGGGGTGGAGGGGTTGCGCATCCATCAACGTCTACCTACCGACTTATTTAGACGTCGGGAGAGCGACACATCAACGTCGCGAAAATATTAATAACCGCCTGGACAGATAAGGAACAGTATTCATCCCTCCGTCAACTCCCTTGTGGCTCATCAGGTTATACAGGACATGAAATTTTCATGAATATATTTCAAAAATAGCCGGTGAAAACTGGCGCGCTTCCGAATATCCCATACTTAATATGCTTATTTTCGTCAGTTTTCGAAGCAACCAGTCATTGCCCGTGCCAGGCTTCAATTTTCTGTGAGGATTAACACGACTATGTTTTTTTTTCTGATCCCGACATTTTTGCGACGTCTATTTTGCGACGACTACCTAAATCGTCGGTTTTTAAATATACCAACGTTGCGTCAGAGGCGTTAAGTGAGCGTCGGAAAAAGAAAGATTTTGGGCAACGAAAATGAACATCACGTCTAACGAGCATTTATTTATTTATTTGTTTTACATTTTTAAGTGTTCAGAATCGTGTTTTTGTCCCCCAAGTGTAATAAAAGTGTAATAATATCCAAGTGTATTAATAGTAATAATAATAATAATAATAATAATAATAATAATAATAATAATAATAATAATAATAATAATAATAATAATAATAATAATAATAATAATAATAATAATAATAATAATAATAATAATAATAATAATAATAATAATAATAATAATAATAATAATAATAATAATAATAATAATAATAATAATAATAATAATAATAATAATTATTATTATTATTATTATTATTATTATTATTATTATTGTCATTATTATTGCAATAATGCGGACTTTGTTGTAAAACAAATTTATAATATATAGTGACAGAATGCAGAAAAGTATCAAGTTAAATTTCAAGCAGAAAGACTTCCTTAGCTCGTTACAGATGGTGGCGAGGGACGTAGAAAGGCAAAGCGTGGTTAATAAGACGCGGGATAGTTTTCTGCAATAATTTAGCACGTTCAGTTCTATAAATGGTGCTTCTTGGTGGGGGTTTTTGATCGAATTTGATGACCCGAAAGTGGTACAAAAGAGTGCCAAGATGGCCGCGGGCGGAAGCACAGGTAGGTGCCATGGCACGCTCAATAGGAATTTAATTCCGGACATTGCACACCCAAATTACACGACTTCTGAGCGTTCTCCTTTTCTCAAATTCAATTAGAAATCTCTAAACTATCAGGCATAGTGGGCCAGTTTTGCGAACATTAATTGGACTTGTGAGGGGGTGCTCACCGGATGGCAGGGCCACGACGCAGCTTCCCCCTCCCCTGTTACCCTCTTCAACACATCAAGTAGAGGCAAATAAGACAGGCAAGGGGGCTCGGGGGTTAAGGTGAGAGCAGCAAGCCCTACGGTGGAGTAAGGTGTTTAACTCAGTGCCACACCAAATCGTCCCTTTGTCCATGCTTGTTTTAAAAAAGCCGTCTGTGTCACTTCACTGCTCCAATTAGCGCAGGCCAGAATGCACTTTTTGTGAAGAAAAACTTAGCGCTCGCTTAAACTTCACCTTTGATGTTTCGCCCTTGTATAAGTGCTTATTAAGCACCTCGAGAGTCGTGATTGCACACCGCCTTCACCCCTTTGCAACCAAAAAAAAAAATAAAATAGAGGCACATAAGTTTGGAAAACTGTCTACGTTGAGGAGTTACGAATGAGGTATTAAAGAGATTATACGGATTGTATTGCAATGTCCAGTCTGTATTTGAAACCCGATGCTACGACAAATTAGCGTTCTGATCATTTATTGTGACAGCTGAAATTGACTGTTGGTTCCTCGTTTTGTTAAGCGCCAAGTGACCGCCATAGATAGAGCGGGGGAGCCATTGTTGTACGATGAACTGTAATACAAAACCCTGTCTGTGAAAGTGAGTAACGGGCATCGAAAGGTGGCTAGCTACCTGGCACCACAAACAGGTGGCCATATGGTTGGATGTTAGCACCCAAACAGGGCATATGAAAGCCATCAGAATCATTCGAATCCCCCATGACTAGCATTCATATTTCAGCTACTGTGATATGTGCAATTTGAATATAATTGCTTTACTTTTTTTTAGCATTTTGAAGTGCTGCTTATTGGAACTTTGTCCAACTGGGTTAATAATTTGCCTTGGATATATGATTTATACCCAGTGCGTGTCTGTCAGGGCGTTTCTTTATAATTGAGGCCCGCATTTGCCGAAAATATAAAATTAAGAGAAATATGAATGTATGAAAATTGCATGGGGATAACAAAATGGAAAATTTCCTTCAAAGAAAAAAACTGCGCTTGTGAACTCATGAAGCGTGAACGATAAGGGTAGGAGCGTGGGCTATTATCGCCCAGCTGGTGCTAGTTGTAGACGATTTAGCGGAGACAACCGTTGGACATTATAGTCTTTTTTAATGAATTAGAAGAAAATGAGATTGAGAAATCAAATCACTAATAAATTGTATACTGATGAAAGGAAGCGGGAAATGCAGTCGAACAGCAATAACTGCCAAAAGAGGTCGTAATAAACAAATAAATAAATAAAAACTGTTTTGAAAAAACAGCCACCTCCCGCTAAAAAAATAAATAAATAAAAATTAAACAAAGCAATACAGTGCATTACAAGTTATTGAGTGGAGAGACGACTTTCTCAAGAAACGTTGGCGCTGAAAAACGATAATATTTTATTAAAATTGCCTGAAATAATAATAATAAAAAAAAAAACAGACATAAAATTCATGCCATTGAAGTTAGATTCTGTGCGTACCTCTGTTTATTTCTGTTACATGGAATTCTTTATTGCTTTGCGCGAAAATGACCAAAAAATGTAAAATATTCAATTAACAATTAATGTTGATTTTGAACCCAGTGCCCCTTTCCTGACAATAAAAATCAATACCATTACGTGATGCACTCGGTGTTCCCCACAGTTCATCAAAGTAAAATATGAATGTTGTCATGACAGAACCATCTTATCATACGTTCAAAGCAAGACGCAAATATGCGCATAGAGGGAGAAGTTTATTTTTGTCTTAAACATTTTGTTGGTCATTGATTTTGTTCTGGTACACGTGACTTTTATGATTCAAAAGCCTCCCATCTACACTGGTATTTTTTGTTTGTTTAAATTGCGGGGGGGGGGGGGAGCTATCCTGGGTAGGGGAAACTGAATAGGGGGAAAAATACCAGGTGGGGGAAGCCTAGTCTATTTCCTCCCCCCGGGCCTCAGCCCCCCCCCCCCCCCCCACTTTTCAGAGTGGGGAGCCATAGCATCCTTCGGAATCCCTCCGTTACGAAAGTTTGCCCCCCCCCCCCCCAGTTGTGAAAACATGGCTACACCAATGCCGATATCTGTATTTATTATAAATTATTGACATATATCTCATGTTGAATTCTGAAAAATCTATATGATTGGAGGTATATCTACATATTTAGAGATATGTCCAACTTTTTATAAATATTTCTCATTTGTTTAAATTTAGTTCTAATTTATTTCATTCTTTTGTTTTCAGAGTGCGCATGAATATTTATTCAATCTATCCATCTATCGCAGGTATCCAATGAAACATAGATATCTAACTAAATATAGGACATTTCTCAATCGTTTTATTGTAGATATCTCCGATAGACATTAATGAAACCGAGATATCTCTTACGTAATAAATGGCTTGTCCCAATCGTTCTATCATTCTCCAGCAGACGATTAGGTGGGTCGGATTGATCGCTCCGTCATCGCTTGCAGGAACACGTTCTTCGTCGTAAAAGTGACTTCGCTATACCGTCGTTGCGGCGTGAATAGTAGGGGCGCGATTTGAACAATATAACTGTTGGTGTAACCTGATATTTCAAGGCTTATCTTTGTTTTTATTATCACAGAAAGTGGAAGCCATTAAGAATCAAGAAGTGATCAGTTTCAAATAATTAAATAAAAGAAATTAATTACACCAAAGTAAATTTATTGATAAGCACTGCTTTAGATGCCAAGGCTATATTTAGTTGTTTGAAAGATGGATCAGTGGCGTGAAAGCGACACAAACAGCATCGAGACCACGTAGGACTTCTTACAGATTCTCTCTAAAGTCACCAACTTTAGACTCTTCAGAACTGCGACCACACACACACACACACACACACACACACACACACACACACACACACACACACACACACACACACACACACACACACACACACACACACACACACACACACATATATATATATATATATATATATATATATATATATATATATATATATATATATATATATATATATATATATATATATATATATATCTATTTGTGTACAGACAGGTTTTAAGTTCTGCTCCAATTATTCGAAAATTATAAGAAGTGACGAAAATGAACCCATCATAACTACTAGAAAATTGGTTTAAAATTACCTCGTGCGTGAGCCATTTACTGTTTTATTTATGTATATATATATATTTAAATAACGATTTAAAGAAACTACCCGCAGCCAAAAAAATAAATAAATAAATAAATAAAATAAAATAACGTATTAACATTTCTTTAAAGATAGGCATTTAGGAGACCATTGCTTATTAGATAACTGCTTAGTTTTTGCTATAGCTCGTTGCGAAGTTATGATCATACATGCACCAAGAGTGTTTAGTTGACGTGTTTATGTTGGTATATTTTGACTTTTAACTTTCGTAATAAATAAACAAATATCTAGTATGATTCATAAAGTGGTTAAAAATATTAGGAACAAACGTCTAGAATTTTCAAATAAGAGTAGCAACTGTCGACTCGGGGTTCACATTACACATGTAAAGGGTAATGAAATCTTAAGCCCATTTGCACAGTAAAAATGTACAGTGGAAATAATAAACGAAATTAAACTATAAAATATAGATGGAAGTTGCAAGCAGTCAAAGGTGTGTCAGAAAGCTCTCATTTTCCCACGCAAACGGCGTTTCTTGCCGTTAAGGTATTGATTGTAGGGGAGGACTTTGATTTAATGGTGTTTGATGCCAACTTTGTTTTGATATAAAAGTTATAAAATGTCTCATAAAAGCGAAAACATTTCTATACTAAATCGAACAACACAGGATAAATTTTGTGAACCTGAAAACTGTTTAATGTACGATCAGAATTTCTATGTTTAAAAGAAGCAGTTCAAAGGATACACTGAATTCACACATGTACAGATACACTATTTTCTATGTCCTTCTGTCTGTCTGTCTGTCTGTCTGTCTGTATCTCTCTCTCTCTCTCTCTCTCTCTCTCTCTCTCTCTCTCTCTCTCTTTCTCTCCTTCTCCCTGTCTCTTTTTCTGTCTCACTCACTCACTCACTGAGTCATATTTACCAATAAGCAAACAACATAAAATCGTGTATATTGACATCCGAAAATAGAAAAATATGTAGATTTAGTGGAAAACCGCAAATAACAGTGCGGACCAAATTCACTTGCAACATAAATGAACTTGTTAACGAGAAGATCACACAGTTTGAGACAGTCACCATTTTCACCTCTTTAATATTACAATATTAGAGTAAATACATTTGTTCTAAAATACCACAATGGCACCTGCTTCACCACAGTGTTCAATGACAACGTTTCAAAAGCCTCACTTCGCTTGCTGTGTCTTCATCTTTGAAGTGAACGCTAATGCGAAGGAAAAAAAACTACTTTTAGAACCGTCATTATTATATTGTTCATAATGATTTAGAAAATTTATAATAACTAAAACGAAAAATAAAGCTGATGCATAAAATGATAAAACCACACAAGCGGGTGGACTGATTCAAAGGATCCTCTCGCAGCCTGTAGTATGAGCCTGAAAGGTGAGCACGGCTAACGGAGGGTTATCGGGTCAGTTTAAAGGCGACCGTGGTTTTATTTTTATTTAATGATCTGTGGTTCAGATACATTCTCTTATAAAGTAGACAGAATTCCGCTAGATAGCAGAATAGACCCAGTTGCAGAAACCACTCAGGAAAATATTTATGTCAAATTATGACCAAGAAGCCCGAAGTCACGCAGTACCAATTCTTTGTCGCCTTTGAGCTCAAAATCGCTATCTCTAATCGTTTTCGAGAAAAATAGTCAATTTCCGGGTTTTTTGGCCTTGACCGTAACCTTGGAGGCCAAAGTCACCGAGGTCGCTCTCTAACCGTTTTCAAGATAAGTTGGCCTATCGTTAACGGCACATAAGGCCACATGACTTGTGACCTTGAACCTCAAGATCAAGATTCAGGATGGAAATTTATCCCTACTGAGCACGGTTTATATGCTTAAAAACTGGGATCTGAGCACTTTTTATATCCACTTTTCGTGATTAATAGGCGTTTTGAAAAATATTTTGATGTCACTTCGACCTTGATCTTTGAGGTCAGGGTAAAAAATACTGGCAGTGTCACCGAGACCTGATGATTGTCTATAAGTGTACGAAATATAAAGCTCCGCTGACTCAAACGCTGGGAGGAGTTTTCTGGTAACCGTTTTATGGAAAAAATAACTTTGACCGCAATTTGTCCTTGACCTTTGAGATAAAACTGTTGCGGAATTACCGAGATCTCGTCACCCTCGACAGGTGTGCCAAATGTCATCTCAAAAACTGTAGCAGGAGTTCTTTGGAAACCACCCATACAGAAAAAAGAGAAGAAAAAATCCAAAAAAAACCTACAAAACAGTATACGCATATTATACGTATTTAATATCTTAAGTGCATGGGGAAAATTGGCTTCTCTACTCGGACACATAATAAACGTATAAAATACGTATAAAAATATCCGCATTTCTAGAGCCATATATTATACTATAAAATGCGTGGGAAAAAAGATGCCCATATTGATTCAGCATATTATACGCGTATTTTCCCACGTATAATGTGCGTATATCCAGAAACGTTTATTACACATATAAAATACTTGGGAAAATATATGCCCATTTTCAATACGCTTATTATACGCATTTTTTCCTACTCACATTGTACGCGTAACTAGGAACGCATAGTATGCATATATTTTGCATGGTAAAAAAGATGCCCATATTTGAAACGCATCTTAAACGCATTTTTACTCAAATATATAAGACACATATTTAAGGACGTTTATTACACGCATTTTCGCCCATGCATATTACGCGTGTAATATGTTACCCATATTATGCATATATTTTGAGTGGCAAAAAGGATGTTCATATTTAATACGCATAATATGCAACTTGTTTTGTACTTATATTACACGCGTATTTCTCAAAGTGTATTATACATATTTATCAAACGTCAAATTCATATGTAGACCAAAAATGCATTGGCAAACGCCATGTAAAATGCATTGTTTTTCGTGCGTAATGCACACCTTGGGCATTCCCCTGTACGCTTTATTTATAATATACGTAGATTTTCCCACTACTAAAATGCATGGGTAAATAAACGCATATTATAAGTGTATCACAGTTTTGAATTCCCACGTTAAATTTCATTTAAAGTCATTTGTATATTATACATATATTTTGAGTGGAATTTCCCATATGGGCATTCCCATGTAAAATATACTTATATAATGCGTGAAAATTTCCACATAGTAAATGCATAGTAAAATATATGCATATTATACGTAGTCTGGCAATGTAGGCCTATTATCGCAGACCGGAAACAGTCGCCAATGAGCGATAATATATTTAAATTTTGCTAAATGCTGCATATTTTGGTGGAGGGCTGCCTTTTCCTAAGTGTAATAGAAAGCTAGACTTAGGAATACCAATTTCACTAAAATTTTTATGCTGAAAAGTGTTATAAAGTGTACTTTATAACTGCTCCATAGTGATAAAGGCTCATGTGCATAATTCATATCGGAATGAGTCTCAAACTCCCCTAAATAACACGTAATTACATGGGAATTTCCCCAAGAAAACACACATTATTGATGTGTGGGTACGTGGAAATAGCTACATATATTATGCATAGTCCCCATGTGGGACTGCTACCTGGGTCATTACATTGGTGGGCAAACTCTGAAATGCATATAAAATAAGTTTAAATAATGCGTACAATCCGTTTAATATCTGTGAGAAAAAACACGTGTAAAAGGTGTTTAATAATTGGTAGGAAATAGTGTAAAATGCATATAAATTTTCACGTGGGTAAATATGCGCATTATCGATGAGTAAAATGGTCAAAATACACATATATTACACCTAACTTGCCAAGATGGCCTACGTATTTTACACGTATAATATCCGCTAAAATTTTGTCGGGAAAGGGCAGAAACCTCCAGAAAAGCTACAAACTTATACCCAGTTGCATACAAAGCTTGCAAGTGGGAATTAGATATTTTTGCACTCATTTGCGATGCATCTGTCGCATACTTACGTTGTTATGGCGATGTCAAGTACACACTGTCACTAGTGCTTAGCGTGAGTACGGGTGTGTGCACATACCAGTGAAAACACCATTTCCCTTTGTGTACGTACTGGCAATCATGAAATAATAGTCATTCCTTATGCAATAGCAACAAAACATGCAAATTTTACCATTAGTCTGAAGAAATTATTGTATTTGTGATTTTTCGTCTGCCATTTTGTTTCTTTGGCAGCCATTTTTCCTTCTCATCCCTCTACCGTCGTTGTTGCAAAGCAGCTGAAATCTGATGAGATTTATCTATTTTGTATGAAGACAGATCGGATGGATATTGGGTGTGCAGAGTAAAAAAGCATTAAACACAACAGACTGAGTCGCCGTAGAGGTTGGTTGTTGAACGTATTTTAAAAAGAAGGTCCTCTCATTCATCAGTAACATTTTCGCAGAATTTGCAGTGGGCCTGCGGAGTAAAATGGTTTTATGCATAACAGACCGAATCACCGAAGAGGTTGGCTGTTGAACTACAATGCTGTATCGCTACTGACAGAAATAACATGCATCCAATAAATGGTCTGGTCATATAACGGATGCAATAAACGTATAAAGCTGTAATTGCACATAAATCAGAAAAATGTAATATATTTTTTGTCAAGCCCTATCTGCAGATCTGTCAAATGGGTCAGTCCAACTGTGGATTTTGCACTTGTAGATGGGTCAGTCCCACTGTGGACTTTCACTTGTAGATGGGTCAGTCCCACTGTGGACTTCCACCTGCAGATGGGTCAGTCCTAATGTGGACTTGCACTTGTAGATGAGTCGCTTTTGCGCTTTGTTAAAGCGGGCTAGCTGCAGATGGGAGAGATCATATGAGTTACCATTTTAGGCCAGACGTGCATGGAGTCCGCATGGAATTCCAATTTTGATAAAAACGAGGTGTTCGACTCTTCAATCTGCATTCGAGCTATCAAGAAAAATATCTTTTTTTTTAAAACTGTGCCAATACACTCATTTTAACAAGTCATTGACACGCGTGGTAACCTATTTCTACTTGAGTACCCCGCCCTCCCCGCGAGATCATTAGATTTCACGGTTCGTGTACATTTCGTCATTTCTAAAGGACAATGGAAAAGGTAAAACGAATCAGTTTTCCACATTTCCTTTTCTGTCGATGCAGAAAATAAAAAGTTGAATTCATTTTCAATTTTTGTTTTTACTTTTCAATTACGCATTGCTACAGTTTGGCATAGTGACCGCGGTTTCAAGACTAAAAATGACGCATTTACACATACTGTATTACTTGATAACATAGACTCAATACATATCACATCGACTCAACTATTTACTTAGGCCATACTCAACCTTTTATTCGGGATTCTTTTCTTAGTACATCTTTTAAAAGTTTTAGCCTTTTGTAGATTTGAAGAGTTCCTTTTGTGTTTGTATTATAATTTAGTAAAGTTCAGGGATAAAGGGAATAAGTGTTACGATTAAGTTAGTTGGTTAAAACATTAGTCCATAGATTCCAAAATTCCGGGTTCGAATCAGGCTCAGTGTTGTAAATAAGTGACGTACCTTCTCCTCATTGAGTCACCTGCCTAGCAATCTGATTTGGACAGATCACTTATTATGGAATTCAAAATTATCAAAAAGTCTTTCGGCCATCCATTAAAAAATGGATTAATTCTTAATCTTTTTGCTCCTCTTAAATGTGTAAAAGACAATTGCGTGCTCATAAAAATCTCCAGCAGCGACTTGTACCGGAAATAAACATATCGCAAGTAGAAGTAATATCGGTGACGGAACTGCAATTACCTAACACAAAAAGGGACAAGCAATCGATATAAATAAGGTTTTTTTATCGGTATTTTTCATTTGAAAATAAAACCTTGTGTCTATATTGCAAATATTTTTAGGCATACAGACTCTTATGCAGAGCATATTTCATTTTCAGCTATATCCGCAAGCCTTTTTTGAAACAATTCTTCGAATTTTTAAAGCACTTTGAATTTTTAATATGTTATTTTATAACAACCTCCAATGACTTTTCTGCTTCTTTTTTATTTTACATTCATTTCTGCACTAATAATCAATAATTGCACTAATTTAACTGCCAGTCCACTTAGTACACAGCTTGTAGCGTAGTATGAGATATGTAGTCTGCAAATGTTCACATGTACATTAGCGAAGATAGACTACAGTGTATACATGTAGTGGACCTTGTTTACGAGTTGCGACATTCCACATTAAACATTGTCTTTTAGGAGCTTGAGCAGCTGACATCAGATAGTGATGGCCTGTAATACAGTAAAAGCAACAGTGTAATTTTAATCCTTTTTGTAATGCAGCAGATTATGAAGAAGTTACATGAATACTAGAACTAAACCTGGCTTGTTTGTTTTAATTTTGAAATTATAGTTATTCTTGATTAGAGTAAAAGCTTGGAGCACTTTGGGGCAGATATTAAAAATGCATAGCTCAGAAACACATGGAAATTGAACTTCGTCGGCATGTTGTTACTGTTAAAAATCCAAAACTTAAAAAGGCATTAAGTGATCATTTGTACCTAGCGTTGCACTCGTTACACTTATTAACTAAAATATAGGTGTATATTACTTATACTTTTACACCAGTGCTGTATAATTTAATGCAATTTGTGTACATATTAACTTAGGTAATTTATGTTTTATATAAAATGTGCCATCGACTGAAATCATATCTTGCATCCACAGCTACCACGAGCGATGTAAACAAATACATTGATTTGAATATCGATGTTTACAAAACGTAAAGGTAGACCAGTACAGTAAAGATAAACAACCAAACATATTTCCAGTAAATTCTAACAGTAGGCTATGCGATGCATATCCCAGACTCTGCTATAGCTGAATGGGCTGTAATACCATTAATTTTAAAAATCACAACGTTAGAACTGAACTGTTAGAACAAAGAAAGGGGTATATATCTTCCACTCTGGCACTGACTGATTGGCAGTCAGTCCATTCCTATGTGGACTGTAAGTAAATTAGTCCATCCAAATTTAAATTTCTATTGTTTTATTTCGGATTATCCATATAATTTAGAGTCCTTATTGATTTGATTGTTGTTGCAGTTTTTATTTTTGCACTCTGAGTTGGAGTCCTGGTCAAAAATATCAATTCAGTTGCTTTCATTACATCAACGTATGTTTAAATCTTAAATATCAAAAATTCTAAATCAAATTAAAGTAAAAGTAACAGGCCATGAACTAGTAGCATGTTACAAAACATTGATTTGAAAAAGGGGTTTTGAGACTCATATTTTGATATCAACAACAAGCATTAGTTACAATGGCTTTGTTGTATTTTGCCATTACCCAAAATATATTGATAAACGTAGTCTCAAATCAATGTAGACATTAGAATCGAATGCGGCCACTAACATGTAAAGGGGTTTAGGACCAAAACATGTAAAGGGGTTTAGGACAGTTCCTCCCAAAAACAAATGCCCCCCCAGTTAACTTCCCTCTCCAACTCCTCGACGAACAACCCCCCCCCCCACTCCAGCCCTAGAACTCTTCCCTCAAGACTATTCGCCCTCCGCCAATCGAACTAAAACACTGACACAAATGTATATACCGAACTGAAAAACTGACACAAACTGTACATCAAATTCATGTACTGACACAAATTTCGCAAAATCTAAGATCTGTTCCGCCCGAAAATGACTGCACTTTAGAACTTAATATTGTGGACAATGCTGCGCAAATAGTCAATAATCTCGCGATTTTCGAAGTCGCGGACCAGGTATCAAATATGCTGAGCAGAGTCGGCGTACTGGGGTGGTGGCTCAGGCAAATGACCACCCAAAATCTGCCCAAGAATGACTGTGGTCAGGCGACGCTTCTTTTTAGGACGTTCAGAAAGCGCCACACATTTGGATGGGAGAACGTCATCGCCCCAAGCATTTTACTGTGCAAGCCTTCCACGTTATTGTTCGTACGCGGCAGGCCGGCTTCAGCACGCGGATGCAGATTCCAGAGTTCCTGTGCGAACTTGGGCGCACCGCGAACATTGCGGCGGATCTTCGAAGTAATCTGTAATGGGTACAGCCTCCTCAATAAGCTTGTCTTGCTTGTCGGACAAATCAGCAACCAACCGCTCGGGTACGAAAGCAATTGCTGATAGGCACTGGATCTCCATGGTAAATTCCTGATCGGTGTTATAACGCTCCTGGAGCTCCTTGCTCTTATACAGATGGTAGAAGCAGCCCTTCACTTCGACGCCAGGAAATACCTCTCAAATCCACGCTAAGGACCCAGCCTCGAAGTCCACCATGGCTGCAGGTCACACTTATGTCCTTCCGGAGCTCAACTCGCGCACGAAACAGACAATCATAAGTGGCCTTCATCTTGTTAGGCAGCAGTGCGTAAACACAAGGAACGACCTTCTCGGATACCAGGACGTGGATAGTGTAAAGATGATAAAACAGCTCTGGTACCACCTTGAATGTCCCATCCAGATACCAATGAGAGGCGTTCTCTAGGGGATCCAAGGAGCGCTGGGTTGCAAAGATCAGAGCGCTGGGTTGCAAAGATCAGCATCCGGTTATCATCTCCAACGCTGAATGTCGAACATCAGGAACTGTTCCCCGTTTGCGAGGCGTATGTAGGCCTCTGGGATTTTGACTGTAGCACGATCATTCGGTAGTGGATACGGTTTGTTTACAGCTCTCCTCACTCTGCGAATGTTGCAACGAATGTGTGTAATCGCGGTCAACTTGGCAGCAGCAGCTGAAAGAACAACAGTAAAACAAATGTTATTATTATGGTTGCTCTTATTTCTACTGAGTGATTTTCGACTCTTTGCGAAATAATTTGTTTATCGTTGCCTCTGCTTTTTGGAATTGACGCTTCATCTCAAGATGTACCCAAAACATTTCCGGCCTTCCATGTACAGGGCCGTACACGTGTTCCTTTGTTTGCCCAACTACCTCATCTCCAAGAATCTTAATTTTGCCTTACACTGGCCCTGGTTCTGACCCAAGAGGCGTCTCTTTTTGCACTCAAATGAAGCAACACCATTCTTCAACTCTTTCTGTTTAATGTATAAGGATCCATCTAGCACTAACTTTCGACCGCCTCGTTCTGTTCGATTAAATTCAATGTTGGTGATGTGATACATTTCGTCGTTTTGTCGGTGTTTTAGAATTGCCTGAGATTGGTCGAATGAAATAAAAACCAACTACTCCGAACTTCCCAGTTGTGGTTGGTTTTGACTGTCCTGATGAGGTCATCTTATACGGCATTGGTTTCGATAAATAACCTTAAAATCCAAACGACTCTGGGACTCAAATATTAGATTTTCTAAGGAAATTACCACCTTTAGAATTACATTGTGCCGGAGAAACAGCACTGCTCTTTCACGATGAAATACTTTCAGTACTGCAATTAGAAAAATAACCGTGGATTTGTAATTCCAATTGTGTGCATGAATAGTCAAGCAACGTTTTGAACAGTGCAATTAAAAGACAAATAAATAATTAAAGCATAAAATTAGAAGAGAATTTTAACCGAAAGACATTGCTAATGAAACTTTCTGAAACTTTCCGACTGGAACAGGAATAGCTACACAGTATCGATAAAAGACATATACACCTATATTCTCATAAAGTTTCACCTTTCTAGATCAAGTAAAACCATCGAAAATTCAACACAAAGCTTAAATGAGTGCAAAAAAAGTTTGCGTTAGAACTGAAGATCTGTTTTTAGGTTTGACAATTATTTTCACGAACGTAATTTTTTTTGTAAAAAAATATGTTTTGCACAGCATTATCTGTACATCTGTGTCGCCTTCTTGGTTCTTTTGGCACCGCCACAATCGACTTCATGGTCATTATTAATCTCAGTTCAGGGCATTTTTTCGATCTATTTATGTGTCAGTCGCGAAAATAATTTTTTTTTGGAATGACAAAACGCATAATAAAACTAAAATCCAACTTGAATTTTTCTGTCTTAAAATACAATTCTAAAGAAATCTGTAAATAAAAAAGTACCAGGATCATCCGCGATTGAATCAGGATCGCACTATTTGCTTCTTTTGATCACGATGTTTATTTTGATTTTGTGCCAACACAGATTAATGAAGCAGAATAGGGAGGGTTTAAATGCTGTACACCGGTGGACCGGTATACCCAGTGAACTTTCCAACGCTCATTCAACGTCGATTTGAGACTGCGCTATGGACAGGACCAAAAACACATCATTAACTCTGGTTCTAAATTTGTAGTACTTAGTCGAAACCAAGACCAGCGCCTTACCAACCCCTTGACACAACGTTGAATAGATGTTAGATAAGTTACTTAGTTTAGACGTTACTTTTGGTCACAACCAAAATGTAGCTTCGACGTTTAATCAAAGCCTTTGGTGCAACGTTGTTTAGACATCGGACATTAGACGTAGTTAAAAAAACCGACGTTGACATTGGATGCGACCTTTATTCAAAGTTGGTCGAATGTCGAAATGCTTACTAAGTAGAGAATGTGAAGTTCTACAGTTGTACGACAAAACAATGACATTATAAGGCATTATAAACACGGTCTCACAGTAGAATCTACATGGATATCGTGTCATTCCGCTCTGATGATACATATACGCATGAAGTATCATCTCTGTGGCTAGTGGTTAAAATGTAATACTTGAAAATTAATTAAAAGTGATATATTTCCATAACGATATCATTGACCCATAAATAGATCGCGATACGTAATGCCTATTTAGATGATTATGTTCAAATCCGGATCAACAGTGACAAAAGAAGGTAGAATGAGATACACATGTGAAGATAGTGTTGTGCAAAGCATAACTTCAAAAAGATTTAAGATGGGTGAAAATAATCATCAAACTCAGCACAGGCACTATTTTGATCCATAAATAGATCTTTAGTTCTATTTCATGACTTCTGCCAGCTTTACACAGAGAAGACAAATGAATTTCAAAGCAAAGTAGAGGTAGATCAAGTAAAACAACGTCCCTGTAAGAAATATAAAATTATGTTTTGGTTTTCCCTCTCCCTACTGCCTGGCACTTGTGCCCTGGACAAACTAAACAAAATAACACCTAAATTCTTGTACAAATTCAACAAACTTTGTGGCCTGAAAATTCCAAAGTCTGATAAGCAATTAAACGTCATTTGATGTTGAAGGATCAGGATAGAAATAGATATTCAGTTGTTTTTATGTCGTTTTATGTGTTGTATTTTGGAGAAAAAGTCAAGCAAAAACAAATGCAACTAACCGCATGAAGAAACGCGATTCAAAGCGAGGTTCAGCTGTTTGTCTGGGAGTTCGCCGAAAATAAGTAAGATCACGTGGCTATGCGAATATTTATGTTTATTTTATATTGACCCCAGTTTAAGTGTTTATCACTTTAATGGAGTGGATTTAGGTGCTCTGAGAAGTAAAAGAAATTTTATATCATTTATACGACGAACATTCATTTGTTACATGTTCAAAGCCTAAAAGACGGGTAGATATCTTTATTAAAATGCCACTTCAAAGACCGTATTTCATCGATAATATGGGCACTTTAAAATTTAATTATTCTTATAAACATATTTAGAATGTAATACATGAGAAACTTACACAGCAAAAAAAAAAAATAAATAAATAAATGAAAATGAAATGAAAAATAAAGACAGAGAGAGAAAAAAACTGTATTTGCCTATGCTTATAAACAGCGAGAGGCTACGGTTGAATAGTTTGTGGGTTGTTTAGACTTTTTTACATTGCCGTTTATCCGCTTCGCTATGGCCAAATATAGTGAAGTTTATTCTTAGGCCTTAAACATGACCTTCCTACCATCTAATGTTGAATTTCTATAAACATTTTCGCTGTTTCCTACAATAGTACAAGCAAGAATCACATGTAGTGCACTACTGCTACTCTTACTACTACTACTACTACTACTACTACTACTACTACTACTACTACTACTACTACTACTACTACTACTACTACTACTACTACTACTACTACTACTACTACTACTACTACTGCTACTACTACTACTACTACTACTACTACTACTACTACTACTACTACTACTACTACCATTATTGCTACTACTACTATTGCTACTACTACTACTACTGCTGCTACTACTACTACTACTACTACTACTACTAATAATAATAATAATAATAATAACAGGGAACATGGAACGTAAGAGCACAACAATGTTATAAGGAACTCAAAAGCACAACCCCACATGGGAAACGTCACACGGAGCGTTAAATCTTAATAATGTCATGCAGAACTCAAACTGCTACAACGTCAGTAGTTCTGAAAAAAGAAGACGAACCATCAACTAATCTGTAATGTAACCTGCAAAAAGCTAACGGGTGTTGACTAGCCAAGCTAAAATATAAACATGTGTTTCCAAAGCCAATGGCAAATTGAATGAGACAGAAAAAATATAATCTTCTAATTTATTAGTCCAATGAAATCATAGCGTGTTGTGGATGTTTATGCAACGAGTACATTTTCCAATTGATTACTTCTGGGGAATAAAAATAACACTGTCCTAGACCAATAGCAAATGTTGTTTTGATTGATACAATAAATCATTGAAAAGTATTTGTTATTATAGCAAATGCTATTCCGTTGTCTCTCATGGTATTTACATTTATAAAATCGCCAAATATTGTTGAGTGGCAAAAGAGAAAAAACGTCAGTAAGGCCAAAATCGAACCTTTTCGTTTGCATTCGAAACTTTTCTTCGTATTGCCGTGCCTATTTTTCCGTTTGTCTCGGTCATTACGTACCGAAGTAAGCAATGTCGTAAATAGTCAATAGAGTTTGGCCTGACATATTACATGCTTGAAATCGTCTTTTACCACTTAAAGGAAGAAAAAAACTATTATTGCATGAAAAATGTTAAATAAAAGAGTTGTCTTCTTGTCGTTCCAATAGAGGTTTTGACTAAAGCTTGTGCCAGGCTGTGAGAGGCATAAACTGCCATGTACCTCTACCGATTAGAGAAGCATGGCTTATTATCTTAGGATCTTTTCAAGGTAAAAAACAAAGGCGATGCAGGGGAATAATGGCATATTCCAATTGAATGTAGCCTAAATAAGTGATTCACAAACGGGGTCTTGTTAAGAAGTGTTAAGAAAAGCCCTGCTTGTTAAAGACCGATGGTATTTTTCACTCGAATGAAGCTTAGAGACTGGGAAAGAAAAGGACAACTTATTTATAAATGATTGAAGGTGAGTGGGGCGTTAAGCAGAGGTTGAGGGGGTTATTAAAAGAGGACGCAGCATCCAAGAAGCAGTGTGAAGTGAGGGGGGAGGGGGGAAGGGGTGTAACTTTGGGAGGGTACTTGACCCCAGCACACCACCCTGCTAGAACACTAATTACATACATGTCGTAAAAACCCGCCTTTAGAAATAACTCAACATCGTAACGACGACCGCTAGTGGCTTGATCTTATGGCATGGAAGGGGAGGGCAAAATCTCAGGTGTGAGGGTGGGAAGGGGGACGTCGTCACTGATTTGAATGCTCCATTTTATACCAACACATCCCAATTATGAATAACATCCACAGCTGGGGATGGGATCATTATTTCTAGTGACTGCTCAAACCCAATGATGAAGGTTTCAAGAGTGACTCAATTGGAAAAGTTTGGGTCGCTAATAGGACTTTGACAGAGCAAAGGTGTTTAAGCATTCTTGTTGTGAAGAAATGCGAAAGGATGGCAAGAGAACAGTGGTTGTCACTATGAAATGTCTACACGAAGTGTCGCCCCAGGGCCTCGCACTGTCCCTTGTGGTACCACGTCAAAGAAGGTGGTTGGGGTTGGGAGTAGGGGGGGAGGGGGCGTTCTAAGCAGCAAGGCATTGATTCGACAAGGGCGTGCCTTTCTGGTAAAATAACACTTCATTACTTAATCCGTACAATGAAAACAAGGACGTGTACGTGTAAAGGCTGGATTATCTCCACTTGAGCAGAAATTTCAACATGACATTATATAGCTGGTGTTTAAACAAGCCAACTCTTTAATTAGAACATATTTTATACGTCATATACTGAACAAATCAACATAGTATTGCCAATGTATTCATAAGCAGATAGGTGGTCCCTTTTGAACGGAAATAGATACCGAGTCATCAAATATCTGCTGTATAAGAAGAGCGTAACATTTATAAATTGACAATGGCAAGGCGATTTTTTTCAGTATACAGTGATTAAAATGTAATTAAATTTATTTTTTATAACAGCGAAGGTGGATAGGGTATATTATTTTACCTTAGACGTTTTGGAAAATGAGAACGGCTAATTCGCTAAAAACGTATATGTAGATACGCAAAATGATAAAAGATACATGTTATCTATTTAGAGTTTTTAATGATGCAAAAGGCATCCGGCATGCCTGTTTGAAGAACGTTTTTATATCAAGAAAAGTCTAATTGTATGAACCTATACAATGAATCATCTCACGATCTATTTTAGACTACTTTCTTCACATTTCAGCTATAACATCGACTGCAATGCATTTTAAACATCTCTTGTTTAATTATAGCCGTTGTTGACATACGTGTCCGTAGCGAGGCTCATTAGGACAAATTTCCTTCCCTCTTAAAATCCCGAGAAAATCAATGGATGTCTGGTGCCCTGAGAGGGGGGTGGAACTTGGTGTCATATATGTATAACCATGCTTTCCCCCCCCCCAAAAAAAAAACAACAACAAAAAAAACAAACAAACAAACAGAAAAAAAAACGTGAAGAAAGGGGGTAATTTGAGGTCAGACGCGGAGTCCCAATTTCGTTAAAAGGGCTGAGGGTGGGTATTATTTTCATTCGGTACTCCACCTTTCTAAAAAAAAAGAGGGGTTCTTTCGAAAATTTCACTCCATGTTTAGATAAAAAAGGGGTATTTTTTTCAAAACTAGCACTCTGTGTTTATATGCTGTACTATCCGTGAAGAAACTATACCAGAGGGAAATGTACCTAAAAACAATCAATGTTCTGAATGTCCTTTGGTAAAACATACTGCCTTCGGAAACGAGGGGGTTGGGGTGGGCTGCAAAATTTACCCATTTTCTTATTAGTTATAAAGTTGTTGCGTCATAAGCGAGGCTATTGGGAAAGCAGAGGTTACCCAGATGAATCAAATTTAAATTATATTTGCCACACAGCATTTGAACAAATCGGGTGTTGAGACTGCCGAACTTCATTTGGGTAAAAATGTTAAGAGCAAAATGTTTTAAAATTATAACTTTAAAAATGTGGTCTCTACTACCAAAGAATATGTTTCTTTTTAGTTGTAGGGCTTCTTAATTTCTGTTTTTGTTTGTTATGCGTCTGGAGACACCTCCACGTCTGTGAAAATTACAAGGCTATTTTCTAAAGCTGTTTTACTTTTTCATAATTACAATACACCACCCGTGTTGTGCCTGAAGCAAGTTAAACCTTTTTAAAAGGGTTTTTGCGTTGCCTTCCTTTTTGTAGTCGCTCACAGTAGGTGTGCTCTGTAATTATGACTAGGCTTTATCAATCGTCTTGTTATTAAGTCTTACTTATCACTTTGTCACATCATTACGCGATCATTCTAAGCTGGTGCGCCTTGGACTGTCTAATAGCCATGATCCATAATCAAAATTGCCCATACTGGCCATTTGCGTGTGATTAAATGCCGCGCCTTTTATGACTCGCCTGCAACATCTTGGAGTTGGAATTGACCAGTAAAGGTTAAAAGAGGAACTGGTGTTACATTAAAATCACAGGGGATAAATTGGTCAAATTGGCCTTTGCCTTGTTTGGTCAAATTAGGATATCAGCGCACTTGGGAGATAATTATCACGATGACCAGTATGGTTCATCCATCATAGCAAACCAGTCTGGTTTGTTTCCATTTAGGATATCATTTTTAACTCCTTTTATATGTGGTAATTTCATGAATTGTCAGACACATATGCTACAAATATAAGAGTGTCATGTAAAGGTATATAAAATATTTAAAGAACCCAATAAGTCAAGTTGGATGTGACTCAATGACAAACCCCAAATTAAGTGTCTCGGAATCTTACTAGCAATGCTCTATCCACATGACAACCCCAAATTAAGTGTCTCGAAATCTTACTAGCAATGCTCTATCCACATGCAAAACTGAGCAGCAACCAACAACTTTATAACACACAGAAAAACGTTAAGATTGACTTGAATTGTATCATGGCATGAATATATTTTTCTATAAAAGTTCAAATAACAAAGAGACATTCTAGACTGTAAAAGAAGTAGTTTAAATTTCACTGTGTAATGTACATATATATCTTTTATCCAGCAGTTTTGTGTTGATGTGACAATGGCACGAAATAAATACCAAATTAACATTCAGGTTATTCATCGAAATTTTATGTTGCGATAGTAGATAGTAATGTCAGTTTACAAAGTGAACCCATCAGGGTAAATTACGAGCCATTAAGCGTGCCTTAAAGTATACGAAAACTTTTAGCTGAAAAAGCGACGTAATTGGAACTCATTTTTATGGCGCAACTTCTGCCCTTGTAGCTGTCTGTATCAAATTTTTACATCTCAGAAATGTGGTTGGATTGTTTAATTTGGCGTCTTAAATGAAATTGTTCTGCTTATTTCATATACTGTATATTAATAATTAGATACTTACCAAAACTAATGTTGAAATTGTTATGGAATTTACCATTCATAAGAGATCTACTAAAATAATGTAGGTAATTTTATACATTGTTCATGTACTGAATGCGTAAAACTAGACCGAATTCTGCTGTGCTTTGCTTTGCAAAATGACCTACTAGCAGGTAGTTTTAAAGGAGGAATTAATAAAGTTTTAATGATGTCATATTTGCAACTCCCAATGCACATTCTTTTATCGTTTTCTTGATTCTTATACTTCACACGAGAAAATCAAAAATAGAGCAAGAAATACAGAAATCATGTTGAGGTTCATCTTACAAGCTGTTGTTCAGATCCTATGGCACGCTGCTCGAAACTAGGCCAGAACTGACAGTATTTAAAATGAGAAACACACTTTGACCTTCTTTCACATTCAGTATCTAGGGAGAACTTTTCACATTGAGTTAAAATGGTTTTGAGTGAGAAATCATGTGATCTTTAATCTTGAAACTCAAGGTCATTGTAAAAGTCATCTAGGTACCTGCGTCACGCAGTTTAGGCTTCAGTTCTAGAACAATTGATGTGGCAAATAAATGTGAAACTCATGATCTGAAGAAAACGGAATTTAGCACATTACATTCACTATCGAGGAGGTTCTTATTATCTGCTAAAGTACTTGCAGTTTGCCTATTACTTGTAGTTGGTGTAAAGAGACATTATACGAAATGCCTATGCAACTTGTGATCTATATAGTATCAAGATTCACGCTTTACAAAATGTCCATACACTTAAAAGCAGGACTGTCTGAAACTGAATACGAAATAAGATAAAATTTGAAATAATTTCAAAACCGGTGATCATGGCAAACATGCTTCTATTAAAAAAAACTCCCCAACCCCACCCCGGCTTCTGATTGCAATAAAAAGCTCTTAAATTGCATTTTATGTGAATCAGCCCATCATTTTCAGACTCCGTAAAGCTTACGTGGCACTTGGGTCAAATTCTTATTTAGAGTGCGCCTTTTACACTCAGAAAGTTGAGTAGAACTGTTCCTGGAAAGGGTTTTTTTATACGTAGCAAAGGATATGGTATCGCAATGAACACCAGCAAATGAAAACATATGAACAAAATGTTGTAATGCTCACTCGAACAGCTGTATTTCGTATTTCATTAATTGACAGTATCTTATTGCACTTGTATAATAAGTGATATATTGCAAGAAAGCACTGGTAAACGTACATAATTTCAATACAGGAATCCAGATTTTACTTGCTTAAATACGAATTAACTAAATCTCTCACATAATGACTAATAAATAGTAAATAGTAAATAGATTTTACGTGCCTAGTTCTAAAAGATATTCAAAGACACGATACAATAATATAAAAATAACTGATCACATAGTAAAATAGCTAAAAGACACTGACTAGGTTGTTATCACAGATAGGTAATACTGAATAAAAAGGTTTTTAGTTTCTTTTTAAAAGACAGGTAGTTCGTTTCTAAACATAGGGAAGTTGGTAGGTTGTTCCACAGTCGCGGTGCCGAAACAGAGAAGGCCCTATCACCATAGGTTTTTGTCCGGGATTTTGGCACATTTAACAGATTCTTATGTATTGAACGCAGAGTCCTAGAAGGTTGGTAAGGTGAGAGTAGTTCACATAGATATTCTGGAGCTGTGCCCTGGATAACCCGAAATGTCAATAGTAGAATTTTAAACTCAGTTCTGCGATCAACTGGTAACCAATGTAGCGATTTTAAAATGGGGGTAATGTGGTCATATTTTCTGTTGCACGTCACTAAGCGAGCGGCAATATTTTGTATCCCTTGTAGCTGAACTGATGCGGCATTTAGGAAGACCATATAGTATTGCATTGCCGTAGCCCAACCTGGAGGATATCAGTGCATGTACTAGCTTTTCACAGGAGTCCTGTGAGATGTATGGCCGTATGGAGCGAATGTTTCTGAGATGATATAGGCACGTCTTACAGCGCTGCGATATTTCCTTTTCTAGTGTCAAATGTGAATCAAATATTATTCCAATGTTTTTTGCACTATCTGTTGGGCTAATATGGGTTTCACCAATCACAATGCTATCCAAACTAAAACTAGTAACGTGTGATGATGGATTTATAACAAGCACTTCGGTTTTCGAGTCATTTAACTTTAATTTGTTGACTGACATCCAAAGTCTAATTTCTTCGATGCATGCTTCCAGCTTCCTCACTGAATAATTGAAATCAGTACGATCATTTAGTCGAAATTGTACATAATTTTGAGTGTCATCCGCACAAATATGAAAGTTAACTGCATGGCGTCGTGTGATATCTGCCACCGGCAAGGTGTAAATTTTGTAATCCTCGGGACCCATTAGAGAACCTTGGGGTGCACCGAAAGAAAGACAGATCTGGTCGGATAGTGCGCCATCTATAATAACCGCTTGCGACCTTCCAGTGTGATATTCGGAGAACCATTTAAGAGCGGTGTCTTCGATACCCAGACGCTCATGAAGCCTTTGCATCAGGATTGCATGATCAATTGTATCAAATGCCGCGCTCAGGTCCAACAAACCTAAAACAACGCCACGCTTATCGTCAAGCGCGCGCAAAATATCGTCAAATATAGGCACCAGAGCTGTCTTCGTTCCATGACCAGCACGATATGCAGATTGAAATTTTTCGTGTAATTGGTTTTGTGACATGTGTGTATCCAAACGTTTAATGACTGCTTTTTCTATTATTTTGGAAATCCACGGAATATTGGATACTGGTCTGTAATGTTTGAGTTCTTCCGGATTGAGAGTTGCTTTCTTAATAAGCGGTTTGACCAGTGCTTGTTTTAATGTAGCTGGAAAATGTCCATCCTTCAGTGATAAGTTCACGATATCAGTTATAGTGGGTAGCAGGTGAGGTAAGCACCGTTTCAGAAGACTAGTTGGTATGGGGTCCAGAGTACAGGTAGCATTACTTGTCTTGGCGATAATTTTTAAAATTTCATCTTTGGTGTAGGTCATGAGAGACGGTAGTTTCGTATCACAAGCTGGTTCTGAATTTGGAATATATGCGCTACAATCTTCGTCCAGTTTTTCTCGAAGTTTTGTGATTTTATCCGAAAAGAAGTTGTTAAACCTCTCTGCCAAACCTTCTTTAGATAAATGTTCGGGTAGAACGGTTTTCTTTTTGCTTTTCAGTAACTCGTTTAGTACGTTAAAAAGCTTTTTTTGGTCAAATCCACAATCACTGATTTGTTGCGAATAGTAAGATTGTTTTTCCTTCTGAATAGTGTTTACAAATTTAAGTCTAGCTTTCTGATAACGACTGACATTTTCTGGAGTTCTGAATTTTTGCATGGTTCTTTCCGCTTTTCTTTTTTCTCTCTTGGTTATGGCAATATCCTTCGAAAACCAGGGAACTTTAGGTCGAATGGTAATTACTGATGTTTTTTCTGGTGCATGTTTATCCAAAATATTACACAGAGAGGAATTGTATCTTTCTAAAAGGGTGGTCGCTGTGTCGCCAGGTCGTGACAAAATATTTGCATTTTCGACATAATGGCAATAAATCAATATCAATATCTTTAATTTTTCTGTATGTAACACGTTTTTGTTCAAGTTTTGATTTTTTTATTCTAAAATATCCGTGTACGGCATGGTGGTCCGAGATGAGATCACTGATAGCACACGTTGAAAGCAGTTCGTCATCGGCTCTAGTAATAATATAGTCCAGGATGTGACCTTTTACATGTTTCGCATAGGGAACATGTTGCTTAAGATTCATCGATGATAGCAGGGAAAAAATTCTTTGTTTTCAGTGTGGCTTGACACGTCCCAGTGAATATTAAAGTCACCAAGAATACATATTTTTCCTGGAGTTAAAACAATATTTTCAAAAAAGTCTGCAAACTCGGTATGAAAATCTTTGAATTTCAGCCTGTTGGCGACTGAGGGAGGAGGTCGATAGATTGTATAAAAAGTAATCTTTTCTCCCCGAATTACTGACTGAGTGGCGATAAATTCAAAAGATGAATAAGTTTTTAAGGCGGCTGTAATATCCGTTGTTTTAATGAATTTTTGCGTGATAACTGCCATATCACCACCGCGCTGACCATTCTGCCTTGGTTTTTGATGGTATGAATAACCATTGGGAGTTGCAGATCTAAGAGAGGGATCGTCAGACAGATCTTTAGGCATCCATGTTTCGGTTAAAAAGCATAGTGATAACGAGTTTTTGCAGAAATGCTCCAACAGAATTTCTGATTTGTTGCCCAAGGATTGGCAGATATAAGACCGATTGAAAAGCATTCTTTTTTCGGTACGTGTTCGTGAAATTCTATTTGTTTCAGATAAGAACGGGTCGAACTGTTAACGGAATTTTGTACCTTTCTAAAATTATGTCCAGAGTATATGGATACTCGTAACAGCTCTTAAACCCCTTGATTTCACTATGCCTTGCTGAATGACACTTTGAATTGAATCAGCTGATGGGGACAGGACCCTAGATCGGCTTCCAATAGCGAACAATTCGGCCTTGGTGTAGATTATTGTTCTTGAAAATCCGGTATTAATACACATAATGAATAGCAATCCAACACATTTCTCTTGCGCCACATGTACTTAGGAGATTTAGGGTGTACTATCCATATATAGTAATGTTTATTTATTCCAGTCAGTATCTGTGACCAAAAGTTCCATTAAGTTCACTTTTTTAAAATTTACTTTTCCTAAAAAATGTCTACTTCATCATTTCCTACGTTTCTTAAAGTCTACTTAAAATTTACTTGCATACAGTAAGTATATACTTGGTTTTTTATGTTATAAAATCTATTTTCTTAAACACAAGTTTTGCTGCCAACACAATAACACAAATTACCTGTAACAGAAGCATTATAGGTTTTCCGATTTTCTACTTTATAGACAAGAACTAAAGAATTTACTCAAGGTTAACTCAAGGTGACTGCAAACCTGATTAAAACACATTCAAGAGATATCATTTATGACTTTTCCTAAAATTTCTACCACGGAAAGATAATTATGTCAAGAACGACAGTATTGAAATAAAACTACAACAAATGAATACATTTCTTTTCACAGTAGTTCATAAATATGTTAAAAGCCGAGCTGAAACTATAAAAAGGCACAAACCAAGGCTGAAATTCAGTTGAACTTTGGATGTGGAGGTGTCCATATCTCGATGAAAACATCGGATTTTGTCAAATTACTTAAAATGACCTACAACAAAATAATATCGTGCAAAAGTGTGATTTTGAGAATAAATAAAACTAGAATTATAAAGCACTGGAAAGGTGTTAAGCACTGTTTTGTTGTATTAATGTAATTGTAATAGATTATGGAGAAATAGCAGACTGCTCTGTTATGCACACACGTAAATTTTACCTCAAAAGTTTTGGAGCAAAGTTATTAATTTTAGTGAAAATGTTCATTTTGTTCTATTTGGGCGTAGCTGGCTACTGAGCTAGAGAAAACTGTGCGTGTACGAACTGATCGAGAGCCAATGAGCTGTCTGTTTGGACACCTTAGGCAATATGTTTAATCTGCGCCATTAAGCTATATATGCGTAATTGAGTGGATCTTAATGGCCGATGAAAGTTTTTCACAAATACCACAGGAATATATCATCATGGATGGATAGAAATTTTTACTTCAACAGAAGCTAACCAATAGAGCTAACCAACTGGTGATGGTGCCACAGTGACGTGAAAAATATCATGTGAAAAAGAAAGCACGAAATTTAATACTTATTTTCTATTTATAGGAATGTATTTAGGTACTTTACAAATCAATAAATCAATCAATCTGCTGTTTGCTTACAGGTGCCGGCGTGCTTGAATCCGAAGCAAAGAACTCAGCAAAGGGGCCAAGACTTCATCCCACAGAAATTAGTAAGATTGAATCCCAACTGGCCATAGCGGAATCCCATTGAACTGAAAAAGATTCAATCGCAATTAAAATTCATTTATTTAAGCAAAAGCTGTTACAGTGAAAGCTACTTTCGTAAAATTTCTAGATTTTTAGTCCCTAGCCATATTTGTGAATATAAATGTTCCTCTGTTACACTTTTTCAAAGAGATGGCCAAAAAATTCAGTAGGCGTTAATTTTGAATTTAGAGATACCCGTAACGCGCTGGTCCTCTATCACACTTGCTTCACTTTAAAGATCATTTAATAATGACCAAATAGAACAATTGTTCTATTTCTTTGATATAGTGTTTCCAAGTTTACAGCATAAAAATTAAGAATAATTGCCTCTGTATACTGAGAGAGGCTGATTATAATTACATGTGATTTTGTCTGTTTTTAGGACATGACAATATGAATTGCAAGCGAGAGAGAAAAAAGTAAAATCTGGAAATGAAACCGATAGACGTTTGGAATACAAATTAATACACTGTCATTCACAGAAAATGAACAGTATTATAACTAACATAATCTTGCCATATTATGTCGACATTCCAGATTTAAAAGTCTGACTTTATCGCCAATGTTCTAAGTGAATTTTAACTGCTGTTTAGAAAAGTCAAAGTAGCACATGGTCCTAACCACTTGCACTATTCTTTCTTTGAATCTGGCCAATGCTTTTTGCGATTAATATGTAGATGAAAATATCTGGAAGAGAATGTATTACTTATCAATAATTTTCATATCATACAATGCCTCCTAACTGTTTCTTAGCAAATATTAAAATAATAACACCATCAGTTTCGCTTCGGGTTCAAAATTATGGTTATATTTGTCATTTGTTGTTTTACTTGTCTTTTCCACCCCAGTTATTGAGAACAGTCAAACAAATAATGATTTACTTCTGGAAAAATTATTTTCTTAATTACGTGCATTGATAATTGCTATACGAGAGTACTCTCTGCCACAAACGCAACACACACGTAAGAATATGGCATTAGATTAATATATTTAAACACAAAAAATACCCCGAAAAGTCTGAGATTAACACTGATGTTATATACCAGCCAAGTATAATAAATGAAATAAAACTAATATATGTACACTTCTTCGGTTACGGTCAGCTAAACTGCATTGTTTTTCCACATTGATGTTTGTTGCAACGTTTTTGCTTCTAGTCTTAAATTTAACCAGTGTGCCGTTTTACAGGGAACCGTGACAGCACCTGCACAAACATGGGATCACCTCATAGGTAGTATCATTTTAATAGTCCTGCTCTGGAAGGCTTCTATTATGAAGAACTGTAAATTTCACTATCCCATTATTATTATTATTAATATTATTATTATTACACTCGGGGATTTGCTAAAATTCCCTAGTGTATTGAATTTGTACGGAAATTTTAGCCGCAGTTGTGGCATGTTTTTTTTCGTTTTTTTTTCGTTTCTCCGTTGAACTAGTCGGAGGCCGTTATAGCTAGAACGATGAAATTTGGATACGATCAATTTTAGTATGTCTAGTTGATCCTCCTGTATTTTTGTCTAAATTTGCTTAACTTTTCAACTAAAAAAACGAAAAAAAAAAAAAAAATTTGCGAAACAGGCGGCAAGAAGCTGAGAGCAGCAGTTTAAACTGTCATTATATAAGCCTCGCTGTATTGATCGCCCAACTCCCAATGAAAGCCATCACATCATGCGTGTGCAAGTTTAAGTTGGCTGCAGCGTTTGGGTTTTTTAACACATCCCAAGTCTTTGATTTGGTCAAGGCTTATATGAATTTGTGCGGGCAGCCGTTGGTGCTTTTTTTCTTGACAGTAAAAACTCATTTTCTTGTCTCAGCTTCTTCTCTGACACAACAGGCCCTAGGATCACAAAATTTTGTACTTATGTAGAACTTGATCTGAGGGTGTGCATCCTGCCTTTTTCGTCTACGATTTCGTTTTCATGCTTAAAACGCCATGCGAACACAGCTAATTTTAGAATAAATAAATATAGCGCATCACAGCTTATGAGCTCTGCCTGCATAGAGAAAAAGTGCTAGTCCGTCCTATCAATAAAGTCGTTGAGCCAACATAACCAAGCAGATGAACACGGTTAATAAATTCAAGAAATATCTTTAACTTTTAATGTTTGTTAAGTGTTGAGGATTTAGCTTGCAAAATACGGTTCTAGTCCCATTTGCTAAAGAGTGATGAAATTTGGAACACTGATAGAAGGTGATTAGACGCCGTATTTGGCTCATTGACAGAGGGTGATTAGATGCCGTAAAATCTGCCATGACCTTAGATAACTATTGACATCCTCGGCCATGGTCAATGTCAAAAACCGGAAGTGGGCCGTTATCTCGTCAACGGTTAGCGATTTTGAGCTTATTTTCTACCCTAAAAGACGATATGTAAGAGGTACCCCGGTGACCCTTACCTCCTTTGCCATGGTCAAAGCCACAAACCGGACGTTCACCACTATCTTGAAAACGGTTAGAGATAGAGCAATTTTGAGCTTATTTTCAACCCTTTGGGCCTAAAAGTCGATATGCAAGAGGTTAAGGGTTCAGAATCGTATTTTTGTGACCCCCAAGTGTAATTTTTGCTGCTAGCAAAAACGGTCTAGTTATTATTATTGCTATTATTATTGCAACTTCAGTGTTGCGTTCATTTATTTTTAATTCGTTTGTAGTCATCCAGTTTTTGTAGCTCTCAACCGCCATTATACAATGCCTATGCTTGGGTTTCCCTTTATACTTATTTACAGCTGGGAGTCTACAGCATAAAAATTATAACTTGTTTTCCCAGTCATGTCACCAAGAGGAGTAGCTTGGAAAAGGTTTGTCCTAATGCACTGCTCTGTTGCAAACTAAACGTCAGAACACTGTCATCTAACAATTTATCGCTAGTTTTAACCTGCTGATCTCTGTTCGTGAGATATGACTTAAGCCATTGCTTGGTTGTCCCATGATTTCAATGTTGAGAATTTATTCTACTGAGCAAGGTTTTGTGCGAAATAGTATCCAAAGCCGCTGAATGATCTAAGAGTTCAAGTGCACAGACTTTTTTGCCCAATGCGCAAAGAATATCATTTTGAATTCTTAGAAGCGCAGTCTCCGGGAATTGAATTATTTTTATTTATGTTTAATCAGTATTCTTCAGCACGCAGTTAATAGTTCTCCAGGTGCCTCGGCAACAAAATACGTTATTTTACTTTCACATTTTATGAAGCAAATCACATATATATATTTTCTATGCTACGAGGCTAAGTAGAAATGAGCTGTACAGGCTCACAAAGATTTTTTTCCAAATGTGATTCTAGCATTATGGGCACGACCTTTTCAACTATTTTTAGGTGAACGATGGGTTAGATACAGCTAGATATTTTTTTAAATTGACCTGGATCTAAATAACTTTTTAGAAGTGGATTTACTATTGTTCGTTTCATAGTTATGGGCATATGGTTATTTCAAATGACAGGTTGACAGCATTGACTAGGCGGAGAAGAATTTCCTGCAAGCACAATTTAAGCAAACTTACACGCATCATTTCACATTTTAAAATGATTTTACGCAACTCGAATCTTTCCGATCGGAAAGACCGGAGCAAATCTAAATTTTCTATCAATTGCTGTTTTTCGAAGCTCTCATGTTGAATTTTCACAATCTTGTCTGTGAAAAAATCTATTAGAACGGTTATTATAACCTCTAAGCGCAGTTTTTTTTTGCGAAATTGCTCTTGCAGACCAGCAATATTCAAACTGACTGAGTCGCAACAAGTCATTTCATACTATGGCTGCTTTGATTTTGGTGTTTCAATCGCAAACGTTACCAGCAGTTGATCTGAGAGACACGGATGGCTAAAGTTGATATCTGAAATGTTCAAACATTCTCTCTTGGTAATTACTAAGTCTGATGTGTGACCACGTGTTTGTACGGTATCTCCCATTGGCTCGATGAAGTCCAAATCATCTAAAAATTTAAAAAGCTGGTTCGATCGTAAAAGTGTATATTGAAATGGCTCGCAATATTTTTTTTCAAAACAGTGGAAAGTAAATCAGAGAACTGATTTGTGTAGGGGCGTTGTCGCACGCGGGGTGGTCGATAGAT